>JAVLUX010000121.1:10000-552500 GCA_032164185.1 Moxostoma hubbsi
TTAGAGGTGCAGCGGTGCACTACAAGTCTACATACAGATGGGAGATCGAACAGCTGGCTGTCTTGTGCAGTCACAACAATCTTAAGATGAACACGATTGTGGCAGGGCGGAGGGCGGGGCCAGGTTGTGATGATACACACCTGGTCCCGTATCAGGCTAATCAAGCCTCCGAGAGGGGTAAAGGCATTGTCAAGCCAGTTCTCACCTCCTCCTTTCCCTTGAACTACTTTACAACGATCAAAACAGCGGAGAAGATAGTGGACTTCAGGAGAAATCCCCCTGCACAGCCATCCTGAACAGCAATGGAGTAATTCAGGTTCCTGGGCTCTACCATCTCTGAAGTCACCTGAAGTGGGACACCCATATAGACTCCATTGTGAAGAAGGCCCAGCAGAGGTTGTACTTTCTCCGCCAGCTAAGGAAGTTCAACATGCCACATATGAAGGTATTTTTGGAGCAAAACAAATGAGCACCTGTGACAGTGTAATTTGTAGATGTTGAGATTAGCCACACATGTGTATCAGTAAATTTGAAGTCACAGAAAACAATGTTTAAAGAGTTGCAAACTTGTAGATGTTTTTCTCTCCCACTAACACAACACAACAGTTACACCTTCTCAAATTCTTCATTGCAGGTGCACAAATCCTTTTCTACGAATCACAAATTAAGAAACTCGTACGTTCACATTTTCGCTACAGTTGTTGCAGTGAATGTGGTGCAAAACACATTCACACACCTGCATCAAAACATGTGAAGTCACGGACAAATTGTGCTAATCCGCAAATCAGTATGTGCAATAATGTAAATACATACCTCATGTACACATGTACATTCATATATTTAATTCAATAACTGTACATACTCCTACCTTGCACATACATTTCCACTTGCACATGTACATACGCCATTCTATGTTTTATGTCCTATTATACCATGGTCTGGGTGAATACTCGATTCTGATTGGCTGCAGGGTGTCCGTTAAAAAGTGATAGAGGACACCTAGTAAAGTAGTTCTGGTGAAACTGACTGTTTACCATTCGAAATGAATAAATAAATGCGCTGCCTACAACAGCTGTGAGTAACCATAGCAACAGGCAGTCAAAGTATCCGTTAACAATTTGCTCTATCAAAACAAACATCTAACGTTAGTTAGATATTACATAGCCTACTAATACAACAATGAGCGACTTCGTTATTTCTTTTAACATTTATGGAGAATATGACAACTTTGACGACTGGGATGCTGCTGAAGAAAGAAAAAATGTAAATAAAATGGAGAAACGACACAAAGAGTTAACACCGGGAGAATTGAATCAAATAGAAGACGAAAAAGATGAGATCAACACGAAAAAAAATACGAAATGGGCAGTAAATACACTCAGAGACTTTATTGTTCAAAAAGAAATGGACTCCAGCTTTGAAAATGACACCGCTGCTGCTCTGAATGAGACCCTGCGGGAGTTTTACGCAGCTGTCCAGACAACCAAGGCAGGAGGAGAGTCTGTCTGACTGGCCGACTTTTTCAAATTGCACTATAAATGGAAACGTTGAAATTAATTGTAAATAAAAAAGCTAGCATGTAGGCAAATGACCCTCTCTTTGATCTGATTAATTTATTGCCCTCTATAAGCGCAAATCGCTGGAGCGCAGAACTAATTGTTTTTTTTTGTTTGATTGTTGTTTGATTAATTGTTTTATGTGTAATAAAAAAATAACTATGCCTACCTTTGTGTTTCATGAAAAAAAAAATGCATTTTTGAACCTGAAGGGTTCTACAAGCTGAGCGGACTATAAGTATCTCCGGTTGCTAAATAAACCGTCAGGCAAGTTATTATTTGTAAAAACTAGCTTTAGCCTAATTAAAATATAAACTAATGTTTTAAAAATGTTTTATTTGGCAAGTGACCATGGTATAAGCGGGTTAATGCCCTCCAAGGTGTCCATTGTCAGGTTCACACCTCGCCGTCGTCCATTAAAACCTGACAATGGACACCTCGTCGGGCATTAACCCTTACTTATTTGTATGTCTATTTATACCCTGCTTTACATTCTGTGTCTTGCAGTAATGTTCTGTGTGCACTTGTTTCTCCTATCACCAAAAACAATTCCTTATGTATGTGAGAACACTTGGCAATAAAGCTCATTCTCATTCTGATTATACTGTCATACCAGTATTTTAGAATTGCTTACCCAACCCTTAAACTGAAACCTAACCACATTTAAAAAATATAAAACACATAGGCAGATAAAGTCACAATAATTGCACTTTTAACCCAACTCCTATGCCTAAACATTTACTTTTAGTAATTTAGCAGGCACTTTTATTCAAAGAGACTTACAAATGAGACACATAGCAAGCAGTTTGTCATACAAAGTTTAACAACATCTGCAGTGTTGTACTGCAAGTTCTTAAGGTGGCTAGAGTAGTACATGCACCAAGAAGAAAGAGACAGATAAGGATTATAAGTTAAGATAAAAAGTTAAGTGCAATGGTAAGAGCAATTAGTGTGGGTTGGTTAAGTGCTCGAAGAAAAGATGTGTTTTCAGATGGTTCTTGAATGTTGAGAAGGTAACAGCAGATTGTGTGAGGAACAGAGAAAGGAACAATCGTGAAATAGACTTTAAGCCTCTTTGTGATGGGACCAGCAGACGTCGCTCATTCATAGATCGCAGAGAGTGAGTTGGAGCATAGACCTGGAGAAGTGAACTGAAGTAAGACAGTGCAGTTCCTTTGGCTGTCCTGAAGGCCAGAGCCAAAGTCTTGACTTTTATGTGGGCAGCTACATGTAGCCAGTGGAGTGAAATCATAATGGCTTAATTGTGTTAGATGGGAGGCCAGCAAACAAATAATTAAAGTAGTCCAGTCTTGAAATGACCAGAGCTTGGACCAGGAGCTGTGCTGCATATTCAGACAAAAAAGGTCTGATTTTCCTCTGATCTGCAAGTCCGGGCAGTTGAAGAGATGTTGGCAGTGAAATTAAGCTGGTCATCTACCACCACTCCCAGGTTCCAGGCTGTTTTTGTTGGTATCAGTGTAATTGAACCAAGATAAAAAATTAGGTTGTGGTCAACAGATTGGTTAGCTGGGATCACAAGGTTGAGCTGATGGTGGCATTCCTTCGTCAGGCCAGCCGTCAGGGGGGGTCAAATGGTACAGATCACCCCGGCCCAAGGCCCAGGTGGTCCCACGCAAAAGTCTATAGTTGACCCTTAATGGGATCAAGTACAACAATTTACTTACTGACTTATATCACCGAAAATAGAATGCATATGTATTTACATGATAAATCATTAAAACACATTTCAACTTATTCTGATACTCCATCCCCCTGCTGTTATTGTGAAAACGGTTCAGTCGAAACACCTGGCCAATCAGATGTGCGGAACACACACAATGTGCATTTTATAAATCGGGGACTGACTGCAGAGCCACACTAAAGGCTAAAATCAGGGGCACTAAAAAGAAATGCGAGCAAATAGAGAGCAAAAGTGAATGAAAGAAGCAGAGAGGCGATGGACAAATTTCTTGCCAAGCATGAAGCACTAGGTATGACGTGGCAAAAGCAAGGAGCTAGTGTAGACTAGATAATAAAACTGCAGCTAGCTAGATTAACCTTTAAATAACGTTAGAACGTTCACTTAACTAGATATCAATATAATAGATAGATATAGATGCCCTTATAAGTAGGGATGGGTACCAAAACACGGTGTTAACCGTATTATTGAAAAGCTCCGACATTACGGTCCTTTTTAACGTTTTGGTGTAATTTATAATTACGCTGCTGCAGCCTTTCCTGTTTCGGAGCTGTGCTCCACCCACCCACACACACACACACACATACACACTAGGGGTGACCAGGTCCCAACAAACCAAATGTGGGACACGTTACCAATGCTGAGAAGTCAAACATTTTTATATGACGTCTTTCTAAATTAAAAAATAAACATCGCAATTTTCCACGGCACTATGTAGGCAGCAAAGACGGTGACAGGTCCACCTACACTTGACCCACATGTGTGCAGTTTGATTAACATCAAACACAGCCCTTGATGACAGCCTTCCCTGCTTTCTTCACACCCATTGGAAGAAATCCCAATTTGTTGAAAATGTTCCTTCATCCAGGCTGAAATGTCAGAGAGGTAGGCAGAGATACGAGCTGAGTAAGTATGGTCATCAGGCTGGAATGACAGGAAGAGCTGAGTATCATCCGCATAGAAGTGGCAGAAAGATTTGCCAGTGAGGTATGATTCAAATCATCCAAGCGCAGTTCCTGTGTTGGCCATGTCAGAGAGGGTGGACAGGAGGATCAAGTGTCGAAGGCACTTCTAACAATATAAAATGTAACAAGCAGATAAAAGTACACTGACAATCCATCCATCCATCTTCAACCGCTTATCCGAAGTCGGGTCGTGGGGGCAGCAGCTCCAGCAGGGGGCCCCAAACTTCCCTATCCCGAGCCACATTAACCAGCTCTGACTGGGGGACCCCGAGGCATTCCCAGGCCAGTGTGGAGGTGTAATCTCTCCACCTAGTCCTGGGTCTTCCCTGAGGCCTCCTCCCAGCTGGACGTGCCTGAAACACCTCCCAGGGGGCATCCTTACCAGATTCCCAAACCACCTCAAACTGACTCCTTTCCACGCAAAGGAGCAGCGGCTCTACTCCGAGGTCCTCACGGATGACTGAGCTCCTCACTCTATCTCTAAGGGAGAAGCCCGCCACCCTTCTGAGGAAGCCCATTTCGGCTGCTTGTACTCGAGACCTAGTTCTTTCAGTCATGACCCAGCCTTCATGATCATAGGTGAGGGTAGGAACAAAAATGGACTGGTAGATCAAGAGCTGACAATCATTACAAAATAAATTAAAAAATAATGAAATAAAATTAGCAAAAAAAGCACAATAAAAGGACTCTAAATCATACAATTGCTCCGTGTGAGGAACAGAGTGAAATTTAGGAATTTAAATTGCTGTAAAAATTGCTCACCAAAGACTGACATCATTTACTCACCTTCATTCGAAAATGACTCGTGATATGTTCAATATTTTCTAAATTCATATAATAGTTTTGTGTGAGGAACTTACCGAAATTTCAAATGTTGTCTGCTAGTTTTCTTCCTGCAGGGGGCACTTGACAGCTCAGAAAACCAAATCCTCCAAAATAGAAATATTCTTCTAAAACTCTTTGTTTGTGTTCAGCAGAAGAAAGAAGGTCAAACATATCTGAGATGGCACAAGCATTTGAGGAGCAAATTTTAATTTTTGGGTGAACCATCCTTTTAAATTTCAGAACGTTTTATATTTTATCCACCTGTTTCCTGAACGCAGAAGTGTTCTGCAATTCGACTGTTTTCAATTTCCTGTCTCCAGTGTTTTCCAGCGTTTCACTTACAGAGTATTTTCCTTGCAGGTAATGTAATGTTTAAGGTATTACATTAGTAAAAATGGTCAAAAAACCTGCCGATACTTCACAGAGTAGAGTTGACCTTTTCATCTGAGTGTGTAGATGACATGAAGCGATGGTCCGGGGTTAGTTAGGTTGATATCATTCATTATTCTGACAACAGCACAAGTTAAGCCAGAAATAATTTTTTACTCCAAATAACACTTAAATGGTTGTTGTTCTCCTCTGGATCGCTCGATTTGACAAATTTTACTTGGCATCTCGAGACCAGAAATAGAAAACAGGCAATTAGAATAGTCATGGTGCCACCAAGTGCTTGCTCAGGAAAACTGTGAATTGGAGACATTTTACATTGGATAGAAACTTTTAACAAAAACTGATAATAGCAAGGATTCATACCTTTGAATGGAACACAACCTTAGCATTATCATAACTGCATTTTAAAATTCCTTATCCAGTAAAAATAAATGACTGTGATTGGACCATCCTGTCCAGCCCTGATATTAGTAACAGGTACCATGTGACAGTGCTGAACATCTGGACAATAATTTACACTTAAATAATCATGCTGAAAAACTTTAACAATCATTCAAATAAAAACGGACCTAAGACAATTGAAAGAAATGTCGTCCCGTGGTGCCCCCCTGGACACGGTGCCCCTTGGCACATTCCATATTGACCATATGTTAATCTGGCCCTGGGTATACTGCAGTCAAATCCTTATAGCCTGTTCACTACAATGAACGTTCGAACATACAACATTTATCTGTACCTAAACTGATGAATAGAGGTAAACTAATAGTTTCAGCATTACTGCTTTGGATTCGTGACAGATGCAGATAATCACTCACTCACTCACTCACTCACTCACTCACTCACTCACTCACTCACTCACTCACTCACTCACTCACTCTCTCTCTCTCTCTCTCTCTCTCTCTCTCTCTCTCGGAGTGACTGTGTGCGAGTGGACGGAGTTGTGTGAGTGCAGGTAGAGAGTTGTGAGTGATTTATTTTTCTCTCTCTTTGCTGTTTAATTTTTGTTTTGTTTTTGTTTGTTTGTTTTTTGGTGTGTGTTTGTTTTTCTCTGTTTTTTTTGTGTATGTGTGTGTTCTCTTGCTTTTTTCTTGGGCCGTGCGCTATCCGCTTTATCGGGGAAGCATGTCGGCCCCATGCCTTTTGAGTTTTTGAGTTCACTCACGCGGCGCCACGCTGTTAAGGTGGCATCTGCGGTGGGGGTGGAAGAATGCTGCCTTGCCATTGGAGAGGTTGTGGGGCATGAGAGCGTGTTGTCTGCCTCCAGAATGAACAGTGTCATGGTGGTTTTTCTTGACAGTGTGGATAAAGATAATTAATTAGTTGAACATGGAATAGTTATCAGTGGTGAATTTGTCCGTTCTTCCCCTTCCTTTGCCAGCTAAGCGAGTCACTTTGTCAAACGTTCCACCTTTTATTAGTGATACAATTCTAACACAGGCTTTATCCCGGAATGGGAAATTGGTATCTCCGATCAAAATGATCCCAATCTTCAGGTCGCCTCTGTTGAAACATATGTTCTCGTTCAGGCGATTCACTTATATGATTATTCAGGATGATGCCGAGCTCGATTTGACACTAAATTTTTCGTTTTGATGACTTTGATTATGTCATTTTTATTACTACTGAAGACTAAATGCTTTGGTTGTGGCAAATCTGGGCATTTAATTCGCATTTGTCCTGACAAAATTCCAGAAAAGGAGGCAAATTTAGTGAGTGAGAATATTGAAGGTGGCAGTGCCGCCCGCTAGTGTTGCCGGTAAAATTGAACCGGTTTTGCCAGAGCCGAGCTCGGCTGTGGCGGTGACGGCTACAGATGTTCTCGCTGAGAATGTGACTGTGTCGACCTCGTCGCACCATGAGCACGTAAGTACAGCACGTACCGAAACTTTTTCAGATACTGGAATAAATGATTTAGTGAGCATGACAGTTTTCTGAAAACACAAAAGATGGGCATAATGACAGCGTTTCAGAGAATAGTTCAGTGTTATAGATTGTGTTAGTATGGAGGAAGATCATTGTTTTTTAAAAATGCCCTCAAAAAGAAAGAAAAGTAACAAAAGTAAGCAAAAAAAGTGAAGTGCAAGAGGATGAGGATCAAGGTACAGATAGTGATGGCGAGTCTTCTGACTCCAGTGTGACGTTTTCCCAGGGTGAAATTATTGGTCGGAGTTACGAGCTTGATGATATCAAGTTATTTCTTCGATCAACTAAAAATAAAAGAGGTGTGCGCATGCAGGAATATGTTCCTGATCTAAAACAGTTCGGTGAAAAAGCAAGAAGCCAAATGGCACAGAGAAGTGTATCGTTTAAAGAAAATTGTGAGAAATCTCAATAATGCCCTGAACAATGATGCCTGTTAACTTTAAGAGTAGGAAGGCTGATGTTTTTTGGCTTTATGGGTTGTATTTATTTTCTTTTTTGTTAATTATGAGTGAAGACCATTTAACTTTGAATGTTAATGGTGCAAGAGATTCTAGAAAAAGAGCAGCATTATATGAAGTAATTAAACAGAAAAATATTGATGTTGTTTTTTTACAAGAAACTCACAGTGATCTGATTTGTGTGTATGCTCCAACTGCACCAGTGGAAAGAATATTATTTTTAGACACACTGTGTTCAACATTACAAAACTGCTGCCCAGAAGACTACTTACTCATTGGTTGTGATTTCAATTGTACTGAGCTAAATTTAGATAGAAATCACATTGAGCCTCATTTGGCTTCACTTAAACATCTTATTCATATTACTAAAAAATGATTGAATTATTATTAAAGAATATATCTGGAGATCTTTAAATGGTGATGAGAGACAGTACACTTGGGTTCACACACGTGATAATTTTATGTCATTAGCTAGATTGGACAGAATTGATAGTTTTAATTATCATCTTAGTATTTTTAATAAATGTTATATTACACCAGTAGGTTTTACAGATCATAGTATGGTACACTGTAAGTTTATTTTAAGTTTGTTAAAACCAAGAAGCGCATACTGGCATCTTAATACTAACCTGTTAAATGATCATTTTTTTAAGGAATTTTTAAATCTTTTTGCCTGGGGTTTTTACAACGATTTTTTGATGGTTCGACAGATTTTAGCTGCCGTGCTGGTAGTTGCACCATTTTGTGCACCATTGGAGGTTTTGGACTGGATAAACCCCTCTTTTTAATGGATGGATCCAACAAAATTGGATTTATCAGGAATGTCTGTTTTTTATCGGAATCTTTTTAAAGTGTGGAATTTTTTTCGTGTTCATAAGACTGAGAACTCATATTCTCTCCACTGGCTATTACAATAACCTTTGATACTTGGAGCCTGTCTGGACATTAATACGCACCGTAATTTACCAGGGTTCAGTACCTTATTTCAGGAATCCAGGGTCTTCAATTTGGGACATTTATTGACTTTAACTGGAACTCACTTTGAGAATGTGGAGGCAGCATCCAAACATCTGGGAATCAGATCTGCTTGTGTATTTACACAATTCTTGACAAAACTAAAATCATGTTTTACAATTGAAGAGGACCACTTACTGAAAGACTTTTTTACAGGGGATAGTACTCCTGATATTGAAGATCCCTTTCCGTGTTTAGTTGTTCAACCCAATCTTGTTGAGTGTTTAGGTTTTTTACTTAAACCATGTGAATCTTTGTTTTTAGATTTTTTTATCAAGTGAAGGAAAAACGCTGTATAGAGCCTGTGTTTTGGTTCTGTCTATCTCTCTCTCACTATCTATCTCTCTCTCTCACTGTCTGTCTCTCTCGATGGCGAGACTGTGCTCACTGAGCCTGTACTTGCTCAGGATCTGTCTCTCTCTCACTGTCTGTCTCTCTCGATGGCGAGACTGTGCTCACTGAGCCTGTACTTGCTCAGGATCTGTCTCTCTCTCACTGTCTGTCTCTCTCGATGGCGAGACTGTGCTCACTGAGCCTGTACTTGCTCAGGATCTGTCTCTCTCTCTCACTGTACGTCTCTCTCGATGGTGAGACTGTGCTCACTGAGCCTGTACTTGCTCAGGATCTGTCTCTCTCTCACTGTCTGTCTCTCTCGATGGTGAGAAAGTGCTCACTGATCCTGTACTTGCTCAAGATCTGTCTCTCTCTCTCTCACTGTCTGTCTCTCTCGATGGTGAGACTGTGCTCACTGAGACTGCATTGCTCAGGATTTGTCTCACTGGAGCAGTAGTCAGTTCTTATGTCTGTATTGTTTGGTTCATTATGTTTCTGATTTGATAATTTTCGGAGTTGTTTTCTTAATGTTTTGCAGTCTGTGTCAAACCACTTTTCCATTTTGGATGTTTTTTTAGGATGTTTTTTGCCTTTCTTTTTCAACTCAGTTTTACAGGCTGCTTTTTGAAATATACAATTGATTTCATTTGTAGACAAATTTACACCATCCTTGTTCATTCCAACTAGTTTGTGCATAAATGTAGTGATTATGTTTTTCAGTTCTTCAGAATTGAGGGCCTGGATATATTTGTCTGTGCTGTCTGGAGTCCATCTGTATCTCTGCTGGACTTTATACATTTGACAGTTCTCCATTCTTCTATGTTCTTCTCGCTCTCTCTCTCTTGCTCTCTCTCTCTTTCACACACACACGTCTTTATTACTCCAGTAACTTGTTAGAAATAGCCCAAGCCATCATTACTAGTTCTAAAGTGACACTTTTAAAATTTGTAACAGAGGCTATGGCACATTTTTTAAACTAGTAGCGGCCGATCCTCATATGTGGCATAAGAAAGTAGTTCCGCACACAAGTGCATTTTTTGGGACAATCCTTAGTTTTTCCTTGAACTGATGTACAAATGCAATATTGCAGACATGGTCGACTCCATCAAATGCACCTCCGGACAATTACAGTGGGCATCCACTACCATGAAGTACATGTGTCCTTTGAATGGACATGCAAAGTCCAAATGAACGTGTTGCCATGGAGATCCTGGACACCTCCAGAAGTGTAGTGGTGAGGCACCAGGGGCTCAATATGTCTGTTGGCATGGGGAACATGTTTTACCAATTACTCTCTAAAATCTGTTTATTTGTAAAAATCTGGGGGGGCCTGCGTAGCTCAGCAAATAAAGACACTGCCACACCTGAAGACGCAAGTTCGAATCCAGGGCGTGCTGAGTGACTCCAGTCAGGCTTCATAAGCAACCAATTGTCCCGGTTGCTAGGGTGGGAGTCACATTGGGGTAACCTCCATGTGGTCACCATAATGTGGTTCTCTCTCTCTGTGGGACGTGTGGTGAGCTGTATGTTGATGCCATGGAGAATAGTGTGAAGCCTCCATTTGCGACGTCTCCGCGGTAATGCGCTCAACAAGCCATGTGATAAGATGTGTGGATTGACGGTCTCAGACGCGGAGTCAACTGAGATTCGTCTTCCGCCACTTGGACTAAGGCGAGTCACTACACCACCTCGAGTACTTCGAGCGCATTGGGAATTGGTAAGTGCAAAAAAAATCTGACAAAACATGAAATCCACATTTATATGACATTTGAAATAATCATGTTATTCTCTACTTTTGGTGTCAAACTGTGAAGAGACATGCACTCAACATGTGCCCACATTGGATGAGCTAGTAAGAATACCAATTAAGGTGTTTATATGCCATGCAAAATCGGCGTAATGGGTAAAAATCTACCCTTATTGATCGGTTCATTATTACGCCTTTTATGCTTTTGTCGTCTTATTACGCATAATCAAAAAAAGAATATATCGCACTCGTTTCTGTGCTTATTTGCACCTTTGCAAATGAGAATAAATAAGAATATAACTGCAAGCTGCAATTTTTGGATTTGACAGAAAAGATTTGGATTTGACAATCAGATTTGACAGAAAAGATTCTGTGGAACAACTGCCTATCACAGAAGCACAAATATGATTTTCTTAAGATATAGTGCCACCTAGCATCAAAAATTGTTTTAAGTTTTGATAAGTTTGACATTTTTGCTCACAAGACAGAGGCCAATAAGTAATTATTGGTAATTACTTATAAGTAATTACTTATTGGCCTCTATCTTGTGAGCAAAAATGTCAAACGTCTCCTGCGGACAGAACGCCCCGCACGTTCCCAGGGAGCAGAAGGGGTCTCCCTCGCCCCTACTGTGGTTCTCCCACTCCAGGCAGTCAGCAGCGAGCCCCTCCCCGCTCGGCAGTCTCAGACCCCTCCGCATTTCAGCGGCTGGTAGGGGACTCCTCCGCTCCTGGCAGTGGCCCTGACTGCTCCAGGCGGTCGGTCAGGAGCCCCTTCTCCCCTCGTGGTCGGTGACCGTTCCTCCGTTTCCAGGCGGCCGGGCTCCTCGTCCCCCGGCAGTCGGCCGTGGCTGCTCCGTTGGGGTAGTGGCGAGAACTCTACTACTGGGTATCCCTCCTCCTTCCAGGATTTCGGCATCAGTGTAACGCAGTTCAATGGAAAGGAGGCGGTGAGAACCGGCTTGACAATGTAAATAATATTTTAATGATGAACTTAAACAAAAGACAAAACACACACACACGGCGGATATGTCCGTTAACAATCTCTCTCTCCTGCACCATCCTCCGCAGTCAGCCTTTATCCCTCTCTGAGGCTTGATTAGCCTAATAAGGGACCAGGTGTGTAGAATCACGACCCGGCCCTGTCCTGCCACAATGATCTAACAAAAAATTAGGTTTCTGCAAGCTTTTTGCTCTGTAAAATCGATGCCGGTGTACAGAATAAAATTAAGGCTCCGCCTTTCAAGATGGCACAAAATCTGACTGCATTGCTTGGCTATTATGAATAAAACTACTCAGCATTTTTAAAAACAGACTTTGGAGACAGGCTCATTTTGTTTACGAGACTCTAATGTATAAGATAATATACAGTTTTACAACATGAATGCTGCTCAGATTGCAGTTTGTTGAAGAACGATGATGAAGGTTAATTCTTTCAGGCAAGATCTCATGTAAACAATATATCAATATTTCTCAGATTTATCACTTTTATATATAAAAAAAAAAATGCTAATGCTAATGGATGTTTTTCAATAAATGCTTGTCATGGACAATTGACCCAAGTGTGTTGAACTGGATTCATCTGGCGATCACGTTTTCATAAAAAAAGATATGAAGACACAAATAATTAAATTGCTATTTCTGGAGCATTGCTATCATGAAACGGAGATCGGATATCATTGTTGAACCCTTAGACCAATTTGTTCAAATTAATTACATTTATAGATGGTAAATTATATATTAAATGTAAACAGAGTAATGTCACTACCGCATGCTGGCGATTGATTATCAACAGGTTAAAGGTCGTTGGCCATTCACCATTCAAGTTATTAGGTGCTGAAATTTTTTTCCAATTGATATGTTAAGGATATGTTAGCACTTGAATCAAAGAAGATGCATATTTAATTTGAACTTTGTCAAACAAACCTAACTTTTTGTAGCGCCCCCTATGGGTACAATAGTACGACAATTTGCATGCATCCTCAGCATGGCCTGTTGACTATTTGTACTGAGTTTTGTTATGTTTGGACTTTGCATGGAGTAGATATTGATCAATGAATTAAAGTGCATTCAAATGAAGGAACTTTATTGCATATATCTTTAGAATGATTTGACATCAAAATTCTTTTGATTTTTCTTTTGTCAGGAGGATCTGTAGTTGATGTATACCAAGTTTTGTGCAAATCGAGTTAGAAAAAGTAGTTTTGTCAAAAATTCAAAATGGCAGAATTTTTGGGGGGCGGAATTGAAATCGGAGATATACGTTTTGTAAAGCTTGACTCAATGAATCAGGGGAATTTTCGGGGGGCATTTAGCCCTTACAGTTGCAAAATTATAAGCAAAAAAATTTAAAGTGCTTGTTATAGCGCCACCTAAGGTCGAATAGAGGTGTATGCAAATGAAGTAGCGGTGCACATTTGGAACCATCCTGCCAATAAGGGTTATCTACGAGTTACATTTTTTGCTGCCCAGATAGTTGAAGGGCAGAAAAAAATATAATACGAAAAACTGGAAAATCTGTACAAATACAACAGTGTTCCATCACCTTCTGTGCTAGGCCCCCTAAAAAAACAGCTGAAAATAACAAAAGTCACAGGTAGGGAGATGTGGGTGATGTTTTATTTTTATTTATTTATTTATTTAATTATTTTGTCTCCTGCATCTCAATACCTTTATCTCCTCTTGCACTATTTCTATATTTCATTGGCTCTGACTTATTGACAGTCTCTCGGTCATCAGGATAGTGTGCACACCTGACTATAAGACGTCTGAAAAAATCTGTTTGTCATATGCGTCTGCATTTCACAGGAGTGACACACCCTTACAAAAAATCTAAACTTGCCGCAAATTTGCCAGAAGTTTGCCGCTCATTATTTTCACATGAAGATGAGCTTGTGATTCACCGCAAATGTTTGCCAGAAGTTTGCAGCTCGTCACCGCTAGTGTTGTACCTCTGGCAAAGTTTTGGCAACAATGGACAATTTGCCGCAAGTTTACCGCAAAGCTTATTTGCATGTGAAAATTATTAGTGGCGAATTTGTGGCAAGCTTGAGGCAGATTTTCCATAAACTCTCGATTTTTGTAACGGTGACTGTTTGTCATGAGACCTAACACAGACCAGTCGTTGACTGAAAACATCAAAGGAGACAAGCTTGAGTCGTGTAGTGTACACTCAGAGGTCAAAGCCTTTTCTGCCCATCTGGGAGGATGTGGGAAATGATGCCACCAACACCACATGATCATGCTTCACAGGCCAACCTGATTGGAAGCTGTGGGTTGTAGTGTGTCAACAATCTCTGTGACAGCAACTGTTCTTATGCTTTTTCAAATGCAGCCTGGCACTCAAGAGACCACTGAGGGGGTTAAGAACAAATGCAAGGTTGGGTATGAGTCTTCTGTTATAGTTTGAGTACAAGAAACCAAAAGAGTTGGCTGAAGTCCTTTGGTACAGGCACTTTAATAATCACCCTAACTTTATATGGTGACTTATGAAGACCATGAGCATCAATGATGTTCCCCAGGGACTCGAGTGAATCCTTAAAAAAAAAAAAAAAAACACACAGTTGGACATGTAAGCCAAAATCTTTCTGCCATCTCAGGACTGCGTTAGCATTCTTGAGATGCTGCTGATTGTCTGTGCAGGTTGCCAGTATGTCACTTAAATAAACTCAGAAAAAAAAGAAATGTCCTCTCACTTTCAACTGCTTTTATTTTCAGCAAACTTAACATGTCTAAATATTTGTATGAACATTAAAAATATTCAACAACTAAGAGATAAACTGAAAACGTTTTACAGACATGTGACTAACAGAAATGGAATAATGTGTCCCTGAACAAAGGGGTACTGCATTGCATCTCCTCCTCATGGACTGCACCAGATTTGGCAGTCCTTGCTGTGAGATGTTACCCCACTATTCCACCAAGGCAATTGCAAGTTCACAGACATTTCTGGGGTGAATGGCCCTCTCCCTCGATCCAACAGGTCCCAGAAGTGCTCAAGGGGATTGAGATTAGGGCTCTTCGCAGGCCATGGCAGACACTGACATTCCTGTCTTGCAGGAAATCATGCACAGATCGAGCAGTATGGCTGGTGGCATTGTCATGTTGGAGGGCAATATCAGGATAAGCCTGCTGTAAGGGTACCACATGAGGGAGGAGGATGTCTTCCCTGTAATGCACAGCATTGAGATTGCCTGCAATGACAACAAGCTCAGTCCGATGATGCTGTGACACACCGCCCCAGACCATGATGGACCCTCCACCTCCAAACCAATCCCTCTCAGAGTACAGGCCTCGGTGTAATGCTCATTCCTTCGACAATAAACGTGAGTCTGACCATCACCCCTGGTGAGACAAAACTGCAACTCGTCAGTGAAGAGCACTTTTTGCCAGTCCTGTCTCATCCAGTGAAGGTGGATTTGTGCCCATAGGCGACGAAGTTGCCGGTGATGTCTGGTAAGGACCTGTCTTACAACAGGCCTACAAGCCCTCAGTCCAGCCTCTCTCAGCCTATTGTGGACAGTCTGAACACTGCTGGAGGGATTGTACATTCCTGGTGTAACTCAGGCATTTGTTGGTACCATCCTGTACCTGTACCGCAGGTGTGATATTCAGATGTACCGATCTTGTGCATGTGTTGTTACACATAGTCTTCCACTGCAAGGATCATCAGCTGTCCTTCCTGTCTCCCTGTAGTGCTGTCTTAGGCGTCTCACAGTACAGACATTGCAATTTATTGCCCTTGCCACATCTGCAGTCCTCATGCCTCCATGCAGCATGCCTAAGACACGTTCACGCAGATGAGCAGGACCCTGGGCATCTTTCTTTTGGTGTTTTTCAGTCAGAAGAAAGGTCTCTTTAGTGTCCTACATTTTTATAACTGTGACCTTCTCTAAGCTGTTAGTGTCTTAACGACCGTTCCACATGTGCATGTTCATTAATTGTTTATGGTTCATTGAACAACCATGGAAAACATTGATTAAACCCTTTACAATAAAGATCTGTAAAGTTATTTGTATTTTTACAAAATTATCTGTAAAATACAGGGTCCTGAAAAAGGGGCGTTTCTTTTTTGCTGAGTTTAGCAATTAACATTGGGGAGGCTTTGTAAGACCTGGGCTCTTTGAAAGATTATAGCTGCCGAAGCTATACTGAATGGTAATCAGTTGTAACAGAACAGCCCTTTTTACAAGGTAATAGTGAGGTATGTGTTTGATGGCATCTATAAGTATGCATTCGAGAGGTCCAGTTTTGTTAAGTGCTGACTCCCAGCCAGTGATGCAAACAGGTCCTCAATTCACAAAATTGGATAACATTCAACACAAGGGCAGGTTGACGTTTACCTTGAAGTTCCTGCAAATACATACATCCCTATTCTTCTTAACAACCAGCACAATAGGAGTAGCCTAGTCACTGCACTTTACAAGGGGAGAAGACACCAAACTCTTGTGGTCAATCTATTTCAGCCTTTACTTTCAGCCTCAATGCACAGGGGACAATACATGCTTGGCAAAATTGTAGCGGATACTGTGGTTTTAGTGACACATGGCTTAAAACATTAGTATTATTATTACTTGTCATGCTAGCACAGTCAAGTTTCTCTAACATTTTTTTTTATTATTTCACACCATTTTAGCTGAATTTTCCTGAGCCACTTTATGCCAAACATTTGTGGTGCATTCCCTTTCACCACATAAAGTGCTAACTTTGTCTTCAGTTTGTTCATTTTTACTTTGTGAGGACCCTTGTGTTGTGTTCATAATTGTTGAAATGACTAACTAGACCACTAGAGGGTGATATAGGGAAAATAATGTGAGAGGAAAAGGGGAAGAAGAGAGTTGTTGATATGCAGAGCAGACATGATGTAGTTGTGCGTTCGGTTCTGGATTAAACTGATGAAAGAATTCTCGTGCCATCCTGCCTATATTTTATGTTAAGCTCATCCCACATTACAACACCTTAATGGAAAAACTATCTTGCCTGTGTATGTTTTCAAGATAACATCTGTGGTGCACAGTAGTTTTTTGGGTAACCATTTGTTGTAGTTCTCGGCAGCCCCATTGTCTATTCTATCTCCAAAGATTCTCCCTCTATTCTTGGCTTTAGACTTATGTACGATAATTCTCCTTTCTTGGTCATTGAGTCAGTGTCAGTATTTTTGTCATCACTTGACAACTATTTTGCATCCACCTGGAGAACTGTTTTCTGTTTAATTTTTTTTCAACATTTTTTTGTTTAGTCATTTATTTTTCCACTATACTTTTGATACTTACTCAGGACATGTGGCTTTTTCCCCCACAGTTGTGCTTTTTGTGTCTTTTTCATTGAGGTTCATTCTTCCACAATGGTGGCATTTGCTTCTTCTTGGTTTGCAGAGACAGTGCATTTACCTTCAACAAACCACTTAAATGTTGACATTCCCAACAGGTGTTCCCATTGAGACTGCTAATCTGCTGCGCCTTTTCGGTAGCCTCTTCTGTTTTGACTCTGTTTAGCCCACATGAACCAGTCTCTTTATGCACCTTCCCAGTAAAAATTGATGCCATTTTTAGATTCTACATAGCTCTAATAATTTTAAGAATAATATAAATCACTTTTGGTTTTGGTTAATGTTGCAGACTGAAGATCTGGTATGAAAACTTCAGGGAACGAAAAATAAAATAAAATAAAGTCCCACTTTCTGCCATTTTCTCGAAACTGACAAACTCTCCTCTGCTGATCTGATATTTACTGTATTTGTTAATCAAATGAACATACACAGCACACAGACTGTCTCTTGTTTATCTCTGAACTTGTCTGTCTCTTACGTGATAGGTGACCTTTAACACACACAGACACACACGCACACACACTCATGTTGGTGCAGCTATTCTTATGAGGACTCTCCATAGACATAATGATTTTTATACTGTATGAACTGTAGATTCTATCCCCTAAACCCAACACTCACAGAAAACTTTCTGCATTTTACATTGTCCAAAAAACATAATTTTGTCAGGTTTTTTTTAATTATTTGAAATATGGGGACACTACAAATATCCTCATAAACTACATTTATAGCATAATACCCTTGTAATTACCAGTTTATAACCTAAAACATTTCCTTGTTAAACCACCCAAACCTACACACACGCACATGCACACACACACACACACACACACACACACACACACACACACACACACATATGTTTGTGTGTCATACACAGAGACACACACACACACACATGGAGTTAATTAACAGAGGTTAGGGAGGAGCATGTTCATTTTAATCTGACAATTCACATCATGAGCAAGTGCATATAAGCCACTGCTTACCTGCTTCCTGTGACAACTCTCGTGACATGACAATGTTTATGGTATTCGGCCCCGCCCATTGCCCACGAACAGACCCAGGCAGTCGGATCATCAGATGCAACTACGCTGCAAAACTTTCAGAACAGCTCTTTCGCCCAAACAATCTCGTTAGTCAACAAAAGCTGCCACAGCAGCTCATTTGTTTTTAGCAGTATTGACAGCTACCATGTTAAGTGTTATATTTTTTACCCTGTCTTTCTTTCTGTGCTCCATTTGCCGAAGCAGTTAATAGCATGTAATAGCAAGTTGCTTCTGCAAAATTTATACTGCTGGTCACATTTTTTCTAAATGTTACTAATATTTATTTTTCTTCTTTCTCTCTCTAGACTTATGTCCCTGAAATGATGACCACATGCTTTTCCCTCTAATAAGTATTAGCAGTCCACATGTTTTCCCCTCAAATTAGCATTAGCAGCCTGAGAATACCCCTCTACGGCCACACTCCAGTGGCTGTGGACCTAACTTCTCACAGATTTCTTAGGGTTATGAAATGTGTACAAGTTTCACCTAAATATTTTGTAGTTTCTACAGAAATGCCTGGAATTGCGTCATCCACAAGGATTTCACCAATATTACTTCCAGCAGGTCTCTATGAGACCCCATCTAAAATCCCTTCAACGGTATTGTTCAAAGATTCACCAAGAATTCACAGTTTCCTTCCAAGGAGCCAAAGACAGCATACATGTAAGTTTATAGCGTGAAGCTGCTTCTGCAAACTGGTTGCTCTGGCTCTTTATACACGCAAAACAGCTCTCTACAACTGCTCATATGTTCTCTTATCTAAATTTTGCACCGGGAAAGCAGTGTGAACTGCCTCCACAAACGGGTGCATTCCGGCTTCATGCCATTAGAGTTCCATTTTTATTTGAAATCGAGAGAAACAAAGATTAACTATTCAATCCAACCACCATTTCAACCCCCAGCATTTTTAATCTGGTTCTCCCGCACAGGTGATACCTGCCAGCCTCATTACCTCGCCTCGCAGCTCATTTAGGGCATGTTCTATCCAGCGATTATTCGTCATCTTCTAACATGAATATCATGATTGATTCTCCCTACAAAGTGCCCTTCGAAAAGTTATATATTCCATTCTGAACATAGGGGCTATCATGCAACAGAGAACTCCTTCCAATTGACCGATACTGTAATGTCAACTTCTTTCAAACCAAAGCAGACATTTTAAAATGAGCTCGCTGCCATGCAGCCCTTGCTCTGACCATTCCACAGCACACTGCAGTTATACACAGCCTCTGTCCAAACAGACACAAGCTGAATTCGGCTCCACAAGAGGCCGCGTCCCAACTCATTCATAATCATCCTGCAACGTATCTTCCCTCCTCTCAGCATTCAAGCTCGCCCCAACGTGCAGCCCCTATAACATGAAGCAAGCACTGCTACAAACTTCCACTCATCTTTACACTGTAATATGACCTTCCCTCCTCCCATCAGGACAAATGATTCACTCATGAATAATCAATCCATTTCTCCTGCATTTCCATATGCAGTGCAGAGCTGCAACTCAATTTATTCATAGATAATATGCTCTTCACTATTGCTATGCGATGCATTTGCTATGCATGACGTATATTGTTGTAAGGTCCTAAATTATATATATATGCCATTTGAATGCAGTGTGGGCTTTTCCGTTCGGATGCAGTGTGAACCTATGCAATTTGGGCCACAGGTTCTCCCATTCGATTGCAGTATGAGCTCTCCCGTTTGAGCACAGTGGCAGTGTAGTAATCTTGAAAGCCTTTTAGTTTTTCCCAATAACCTTTGCATTGGCATTTCCTTTGCTCATGGTTGAAACTAGGCTGACACACAATAAGGTCTAAATGTGATAAACCCATGTGTGCCCTATTTGATACTGCAGCCACAGTGCCCTACGAGATAATGTGCTGCACTGCCCGCATACTCTCAACTATGCCACAGCAGCACTCCTTTTGCATTTTGATACGGCAGCAGCAGTGCCCTGCCATGACAAACATAATAAAGTTGTTTCCTTAACTAAATCTTTGTTTCCATTACAAAATGTAATTGCTTGGTATGAGATCTCTGAAGTGTTACAGAGATATACCCTCATGTCCATTTTAGCCTGCTCTACGTCCATTTTGTTGAAGAGCCATTCGAAAACAGTATGGTTTATCAAAATTCTGTGAATCAAATTTTTTTTGTGAGTACCTCTAGATAATGCAGGCCAAATTTCTAGCAAATCGGACAAATTCCATAGGACAAGTTTAAAGAAATAGGTTTTTCAGAAAATTTTAAATGGAAAAAGTTTCATAATGGAAAATGACGTCAAAGGGTGCAATCGCATTGTCTTGAACCAAGGGATCAGAGGAAAAAAGAATTTTACTGTGGTAATATATCAGACTGTCCTCTATCTGTGTGCCAAATTTCATAACCTTCACGCAAGCTGTTCTATGGGCAGCCAAAGACTCAAGAGCGGAAGAAGAAGAAGAAGAAAAAGAATGAAACAATTGGGGACTTTCACCCCTTCGGGGCTTGACCCCTAATGAAAACAATCTATTCAGAATCAATCAATCAGAAAACAATCTATTCTAGAATAAATCTTATGGGCTGATGAAAAATAATTCTAGTTCCGACCAGATGGTTTCAAAAGTCTCCAAATATTTGTAAGACCAAGATTTTTACACATCCTGTGAAGCGTCAATGTTGCTCTAGGAGGCTTACACACTTTTGCTACACTATGATCAAGGACTGAGTCCATCAAAAGATTGAAGTCTCCTCCCAATATTAATCATGAGGGGTGCCAGCTGCTTGCAACATTCCTTCAAGATTCCTATAAAATAGCCCTTATCATCGACGTTAGGTGCATAAATATTAGCCAAAATCAACCTTTGCCCCTGAATTTCAGCTAAAACAACAATGACTCTTTCTAATTTATCTTTACTCTGTTTGAGACATTTGAATTGTATATGTTCACATATCAATGTAATGACTACCCTGCTCTTACTCGATCCAGCATTAAAAAAAAAAGAAGCCCAACCCCTATCTTCCTGTGGGGAAAGATACATTTCTTGAAGAAACACTATCATATTTCTTACGATTAAGAAAAGTAATAACCTTCCTTCTTTTTATGGGGTGCCCCGACCCATTCACATTCAATGTGGAGAGAGATGGTGTTTTTGGAGCATTGCTATTGTGAAACAGAGATGGGATATCAATGTTGAACCCTTAGACATTTGAAAAGATATATAATTAGTCACTTGATTCCCACCTGTGCCTATTGTAATATAGATATCCAACACTGCCTTTTTTATTTATTTATTTATTTATTTTTGTCTGTCTGTGTTCGCCAGTCTCCGGGGAGGGAGGGGTGGATGTAGTGGGTGTTTGTGTTTCTTGTTTGTTCTGAAGAATCCAATAAAAACTATTGAATAATAAAGGACAGTGCTTGCTGTGGGCATGCAAATATTTTGCGGCCATCCTTAGAATCTATTCTCAATTTGGCTGGGAACATCAGTGCAAAAGCAAACTTCTGTTGATGGAAGAGATTCTTGCATTCCTTGAATCATTCACATTTCTCTCTTGTCGAATTTGCAAAGTCTAGGAACAACAAAATGCTGTGGTTCCTCCAAGAAACCTTTTCTTTACTCCTCACATATCATGAGATCTTTATTGAATGATCTCAGAAATTTGGCCAGAATTGATTGGGGCCTGTCATTCTCTGCAGATCTCCAAGCCAGGACTCTATGAGCTCACTCAATTTCCAGCTTATGTCCTGTTATGTTGAGCAGACTCAGGAAGAGCTCATCTAGGAATTTCACCATATCTTGGCCTTATTCATTCTCAGTATTTCCAACAATTCGGTTGTCATTTCACCGAGTACGATTCTCCAAATCCTCCAGTTTTTCCCAGAGACGCTCCAAATCTACATTGGTCGCTAGTGAGTTAGCAGCTAATTTAAAAAAAAAACCCATTATTTTAACCATCTCAGTGAATTTCATCTCTATTGCATTGATCGATTGACTTATTACGGCAAGATCCTCCAAATCTACAATGACCTTCGTCAGTATTACCGTCAAGTTCGACAGTTGACGCTGAATCTCTTCCACCACAATGGCCGAATTTAGTCCTGTTGTTCAGTAGCATCAGCTTGTACACGTAAGTGTCTTTTAATGTCTCCAGAGTCTGAGGATTTTTAATTCTTTGGCATATTGTCTTCCTAGAACAGTTAAGTATCAGGGTGTATTGAATCTCACCGGTTTATGGCACAAATAGTAATAAAACTAGCAAAGTAAACAGAGCTCACCGTTCCCACGTGAAAAAACACTTGACTTGACAAGTCCAATTCTCACATGGATTCACACAGCTCATTTTTTTTATTGATTTTATTTATATTTATTCTTATTTCTTGTTCTTAAATGGTTTTAAAAATGTCTTTTTTATATACAGTGGTGGGCAAAAATATTGGACCCCTTGGTAAATATGAACATATTAGGCTGTAAAAAAAAATTACATTGTTTGTGCTTTTGATCTTTCATTAAAAAAAATTACAAAAATCTTTACCTTTTACTTCTATTTGAAGTAAATCAATTGAAAGAGGGGAAATAGCTCATTATTAAATAAATAGTTCTAAATAATAAATAGGAGCTCTCAGCCCCTGCGTAAAGCGCACCGCAGGAAACGCACGCCCCCCCCGTCTCACGGACCCCCTCGAGGACCTGGAAGGCTCCCAGGCGCTCCTGAGACGACCAACCCAGAGACAAAGACATTCGCTCCGGAGCTGGTAAGCAGACCATTCCATCCCCCGCTGGAGAGCCGGGAGGAGAATCCACTCACATCCCGGGCAACCTCAATGTGGTAGCGGATGCGCTGTCACAACAACGCTTGCCCAGTGGAGAGTGGAGGCTTCACCCCCCAGTCAGTTCAGCTGATTTGGGAACGGATCGGCAAGGCTCAGGTAGACCTGTTCGCCTCCCGAGAGACCTCCCATTGCCCGCTCTGGTATGCCCAAACAGAGGCTCCCCTCGGGGCAGACGCACTGGCACACAGCTGGCCCTTGGGGCTGCGCAATTAAACATTTCCCCCAGTGAGCCTTTTTGCACAGGTGCTGTGCAAGGTCAGGGAGGACAAGGTACAAGTCACCCTAGTGGCTCCCTACTGGCCCACCCGGGCTAGGTTCTCTGTCCTCGTACTCCTCGTGACAGCCCCTCCCTGGCAAATTCCCCTGAGGAAGGACCTTCTTTCTCAGGGACGGGGCAAGCTTCGCCTTGTTCCCCTGTCTAGGGTAATTATAAGGATTCCGATGACATTGTGGGGCATTGGGGAAGGGTAGGTGCAGTCTGATACAGCTGGTCGTTTTGGGATGTCAAGTACCTGCCCGCTCCTGTGTCAGCAGTAAACGTACACGGCTCAGCGCATAGTGTGATTTAAATTGGACCCCTAGTGTCGCTTCTTCGACATAACGCCAAAGTGAGTGACAGACAGGGAATGTCTAGGATACGTATGTAACCTCCGTTCCCTGATGGATGGAACGAGACATTGTGTCCTCTCGGCCACGTCGCTGAACCGAGCCACTGTTGTGGCCAGACCATTTCAATGCTCAAATCACACATATATATATGATACACATACCAAGATGTCTCTTTCAAATGTTTTCTGCTACTCTGAACTATTATATATATATAAATATAAATATAAATATAATAGTTCAGAGTAGCAGAGAATATTTGAAAGAGACATCTTGATATGTGTATCATCTGCAAATTACTTGGATCTTCCAGTGTGCTTGTAAATAGCACTTGATTTCCTTGGTCAGGTTTTTTTCTTTCTTGCTGATGCTTTGAGTTCTGTTGATATTCAAGCTGCTGAGTTAGTCCAATCTGGATGAAGACTGAGTGTAGTGTGAATCATTCCTGGATCTGGATTTGTCTCAACTCTTCCTGCGAGCCAACCGTGAACGAATCCTTTTAATTCCCTGTGTTGAAAAAATACAGAAACTGAACTTGTTTATCTTCTGGAAATGGCAGAAAGTGGAATTGCAGATCAACTCATTTTGAGTTTATGGGTTATTAAGAAAAGTTTCTTAATCAGGTAAAAGGAAGGTAATTAAAAAAATAGGATCAAGTTCCACAACAAATCCTTAAAAAGGAAGTCAATTAGATAAAGTCCTTTAATTAAATTAGCTAAATCAGCCAATAACTAAACAAATAAACATAAGTTTTACAAGAGTGGAAGATAGGTAATTCAAATCTAAATAGAGAAATATCAAACTTACCGTACCAACAAGGAGAAACCATCATAAAACCTGTGAAGGGAAAATAGGGTAACATTGAGTACCTACAGGAATCTAAAGACATTGTACGAGATTTATGTGAATGCAGTTTGTTTTTTTTGTTACAATACATCAAACATTGCTCTTACCCAACAAGACACTTGCCTGAATTTGTTCACTGCTGTTGCAGCCTCATTCTCATTGGACGAATTTAGTCTTCTGAGCCTTGTAATTGGCATAGGAGATATGGGTTACAGGTAAAAGTGGCAGAGCCAGCCAGGAGAAAGATAGGCCTGCAACAATAGTGACTGTTTAGAAAAGCTGAGAGTCCAACCGGAAAAAAAAATCACAACAAACATAGTGTTGATAACATGGATGTCATAAACCGAGAATGAGTAAACATCTCAAAAAAAATTCCTAGACCCGGTAACGAACCAGACTTTGACAAGTCCGGCAAGCTTCAAAAGAAGACCAAATGAGAAGCCATGTTGGATTGAATAGACTGAGCAATGCCCCCAAATTGTGAACTGGTACCCATCAACTGTCAGCATATTCCCATGATATAGTTGCCGGAGCAGCTGAAGAGGTTGATATCATGAGGCCACAAATATCTGAAATTCATGCTGAGGTTGCTACAAGCACAAGTAGAGGCTATGAAAACCGATATTTCTGGTAAAGCACTGTAACGACGTCCGTTGTCAGGACAGGAAGGAGGACACGGGAACAGGCTTCTACACTCAGGTAAGGGTTTTAATTTTATAATAAGACACCGAACTTGAACATAAAATACTCAGGACGAACAGGGACTTTCTTAAACATAAACTCTGCATATAAATGTGAACAATCTCATGGGTTGCCAACACTGGACTGGCGTCTCTCTCTCTCGACTGGCGGAACTGTGACCCTTTTATCCGCTCTCCCCGTGCTCACTGAAATTAGAGACAGGTGTTAGACATGATTTAGCCCAGGTGCAAGCGCCCTTACCGCTTTCTCCCTTCAGACGGGCGCTTAACCACGCCCCCGCTGCCACATACCCCCACCGCCCGACTCACACCAGGGCGTCATCCGGCCTGCCTACCACTCCCCCCCCCCATTTCTGGAAAGGAAGTCGGCGACAGCCATCTGCACCCCGGTCTGTGGACCACCTCGAACTTAAAAGGCTGGAGAGCCAGATACCAACCTGTGATCCGGGCGTTAGTATCCTTCATGCGGTGGAGCCACTGCAGTGGGGCGTGATCCGAGCAGAGAATGAAGGCCCGCCCCAGCAGGTAGTAGCGGAGTGTGATGTAACTTGATGGCCAGACACTCCTTCTCTATGGTGCTGTACTTCGTTTCCCTTAAGGAGAGCTTCCTACTGATGTACAGCACCGGGCGCTCCTCCCCCTCCACCACCTGCGAGAGTACGGCCCCCTCTGTCTGAAGCGTCCGTCTGTAATAAGAAAGGGAGAGAGAAGTTAGGTGAATACAAGAGCGGCCCTCCACAGAGTGCGGCTTTAACTCGTGTAAACACCTGTTGGCACTGCAACCACTGGACTGGATCTGGAGCCCCCTTTTTAGTGAGGTCAGTCAGCGGGCTGGTGACATCCGAATAATTAGGCACAAATCTTCTATAATAGCCAGCCAGCCCCAGGAACTGCCTCACCCCCTTTGTGGTCTTAGGTCTAGGGCAAGTCGCAATCGCCGCGGTCTTATCAATTTGGGGATGCACCTGGCCATGACCCAAGTGGAACCCCAGATACCGTACCTCCACATGCCCAATCGCGCACTTCTTAGGGTTTGCTGTGAGCCCCGCCCGCCACAGTGACTTCAGGACCGCCCTCAGATGTTGTATATGCCGCTGCCAGTCATTACTGTAGATAATAATGTCATCTAAATAGGCAGCGGCGTAAGCGGAGTGTGGGCGGAGGATACGGTCCATCAGACACTGGAACGTGGCTGGGGCCCCGAACAAACCGAACGGAAGTATCACAAACTGGTGTAATCCGAACGGCGTGGTGAAGGCTGTTTTTTCTCGGGAAATTGGTGTCAAGGGGGTCTGCCAATAACCCTTTGTTAAATCCAGAGTCGAATAAAAGCGAGCAGTACCAAACCGATCGAGCAGCTCATCAACCCGAGGCATTGGGTGCACGTCAAATTTAGACACCGCGTTAACTTTTCGATAGTCCATACAGAACCGGACAGACCCATCACTCTTGGGAACAAGAATGACCGGGCTGGACCAGTCGCTGTGGGACTCTTCTATTACCCCCATATCAAGCATCGCATCCAATAAGGGCAGCTCCGAACGACCACCCCCGGCTCGGTCTCGATGTGGTGTTCGATGACATTCGTAGGACCCGGTAGAGGAGAAAACACGTCTGCAAACTCTTTTTGCAACCTGGCAACCTCTGATCATTGGCCCGGGGAGAGGTGGTCTCCACAAATGACCGGGGCATTGTGATCAGGCTTTGGATTAACCTCCGGTCCAAGCTCCGCTCTCTCTGGAACCACCGTGGCCAACGACACAGGGACCGCCTCCCTCCATAATTTAAGGAGATTGAGGTGGTATATTTGATGCGCGTTCCCCCTATTGGTTTGTTTGACTTCATAATCGAGATCCCCCACTCGTCGTGTGACCTCAAAGGGCCCTTGCCACTTGGCGAGTAATTTGGAGCTCGAGGTGGGGAGCAATACAAGAACTTTATCTCCTGGTGCAAATTCCCTTAGCTGTGTTCCCCTGTCGTACAGTCAGTGTTGACGTTCTTGGGCCTGAAGCAAATTCTCCTGTGGTAGTTTCCCCAAAGTGTGGAGTTTTGCTCTGAGATCAAGGACGTACTGAATTTCATTTTTGCTATTCGAAGGTCCCTCCTCCCAGCCTTCTCATATGACATCTAAGACACTGCGCGGGCATCGCCCGTACAACAGCTCAAATGGAGAGAAGCCGGTTGAGGCTTGCAGGACCTCTCGCACTGCAAACAACAGGGGATCGAGCCATCTGTCCCAGTTTTTAGCATCCTCATGCACGAACTTACGAATCATGTTTTTGAGGGTTTTGTTAAAACGTTCCACTAGGCCATCTGTCTGTGGATGATACACGCTAGTGCGAATCGATTTAATGCCCAATAGATTGTAAAGTTCGCGAATTGTGCGTGACATAAACGTTGTGCCTTGATCGGTGAGGATTTCTTTTGGAATCCCCACCCGGGAGATTATTTTGAAGAGCGCCCCAGCAACACTACGTGCTGAGATGTTGCTTAGAGGCACTGCTTCCGGATATCGCATTGCATAATCCACTAGGACTAACACAAAGCGATGTCCCCGTGCTGTCCGCTCTAATGGCCTGACGAGGTCCATTCCAATTCTCTCGAAGGGGACCTCGATCAATGGAAGAGGGCGCAATGGCGCTTTTGGGGTGGCCGGTGGGTTTACCAGCTGGCATTCGTGGCATGCCGCACAACACCTGCGGACGTCACCGCTAATGCCCGGCCAATAAAAACGGGCTATTAGTCGGAGAAGTGTTTTTCTTTCCCCTAGATGACCCGCCATGGGATTATAATGAGCCGCCTGGAATAACATTTCCCGGCGGCTCCGTGGAATCAAAAGCTGTGTCCTATTTTCTTTAGTTTGAGTGTCCTGCGTCACTCTATACAGTCTGTCATTTATAATTGAAAAATAGGGGTATGCGAGAGCGATGTCTGGCTGAAGATGCTGACCATCGATCACTTTTACCTGATGAAAGGCATGCTTGAGGGTTTCGTCCCGCGACTGCTCCAAAGGGAAATCCTCCTCAGGGAATTCCCTGCGAAGAGGAGGGGCGGAAGCCTCGCCCCTCTCCACGTCATCCCGATTTGGAGCAGCCGAGGACGGCCCCGGCTCCGCCTCCCCTGTCAAAGCATTGCACATCGCACATCTCCCACTTTAGTGCAGGACCCATCCGTACAAACTCCCCCTAGCACATCTTTAAACGCTAGCCAATCGGTCCCCAAAATCAGAGGATGGGTGAGGCGGGGACTAACCGCTGCCTCCACTCTATGCTTTTTTCCCCGGAATTTCACTAACAAGGTCATCATCGGGTACTTGTGAATATCCCCATGCACACACCTCACCCTCACCCGTCTAGCTGTGCCCAAAGCCCCGGGTTGAACCAAGCGTTGATGGATGGTGGTCTGATTGCAACTGGTATCCAGCAATGCTCGGTGTGTACCCCCCTGGATTCTTACCGGAATCCGGTACGCTCCAGCCCGATCGAGGGCAGCATGCGGGGGATCGGAGACCCGAACCACCGTCCCCACTTCCATCATCGGACACTGATCACGGAAGTGGCCCGGGTCCCCGCACCACCAACAGGCTGGCCCAGGCGCCACACCTGTACCTGCGTCGGCGGATGCCCCCACCTGAGGGGGAGAGCGGCTGAATGTGGCGGGGGGGGTGTGCGATGCCACTGTGGGTCTCTGCCAGGCTCCTCGTCTGCGGGGGGCAGGAACGGACCCTGGAAGGAAGACAGAACGAGAGGGGGGAGGGGGATGGGGAAGAGCGGAAAAAAACACAGGGGGAGGGGAGGGAGAGAGAGAGAGAGAGGGCTCATCCGCCCTTGAGATCGCCACCATGTGGTCCTCCAATAGCTGGACTGCCGCCTCCAGCGACGCCGGGCGGTGGCACTGGACCCACTCCGCCGTTCTCCTGGGCAATCGCTGAGTGAACTGCTCCAGCATCACCTGATCGATCAGTCCCTCTACGTCGCGGTCCCCCACTAGCAGCCACTTCCAACAGGCATCACGGAGCCGCTGGGCAAACGCGAACGGCGGTCGGCTTTCTCCAACTTCATGGCCCGGAACAGTTGGCGGTTCTCTTCGGGACTCCGACCAACCCGTTGCATGATCGCTCTCCTCAGATCAGCATAGGCCAGGAGGTTCGTTGCAGGCAGTTGTTGAGCCACGAGTTGGGCTTCCCCGGACAACAGAGGAACAAGGCGGGCTGCCCACTGATCGCGCGGCCAGCCCCAGATTTCAGCGGTCCGCTCGAAAAGGTCCAAAAACGCTTCGGGGTCATCCGTTGCCCCATCTTCTGTAACGTGGGCGGGGGCAACGGGGAGCGATGGTCCGGGGTCGCGGCTGTGGCAGGAGCGACCTCCTGGCTGAGCAGGCTCCAGATGGCATGCCGGTCCTCTGCTTGAGCCCGCATGATCTCAAAGAACCGCCGATCTTGGTCCTCTCGGAGCTCAAGCAGGGACTGATGGTGGCTCTGATGTAATGCCGCGAGGGACTGGAGGACTTCGGCCAGCTGGGAGGACTCTACGGGACGACCTTCCATGTTTTAATGTCCCAGGTTTTGGCACCAGTGTAACAAAGGCTCTTGGCAGGGCGGGGAAAAGGAGGACACGAGGACAGGCTTCTGCACACAGGTGAGGGGTCTTTAATTATTCAACGTAAAACTACAGGGGTTCAAACATAAACTTCTTATAACAAAATTAAAGCTTTTCATACACTCAAACTAAACACTTGGGCTGCCAACACTGGACTGGCGTCCTGACTGGCGGTGCTGTGGCTCTTTTATGCCGCTCTCCCCGTGCTCACTGAAATTAGAGACAGGTGTTAGACATATTTTAGCTCAGGTGTAAGCGCCCTTACCGCTCCCCCTCTCCGGACGGGCGCTTGACCACGCCCCCACTGCCACACTGTGTATATAGATGCAGATACATGGGCTATACATTCCCTTTTTGGGCGATTTAAAATTGTAGGTGATAACTCATAACCTGTATGATCAGTTATTAATTATGAATTATTGATTATTGATTATACAGTCCCCTCACCTGAGCTCATACCCTACACAGCTATGGAAATAGCTGGATAGAAGAAGCAAGTAGCAGAATTAAAGGATCAGTTGATGGCCCCTGAAATACAGAAACATCGGTCAGGGAAAACAGTTACTTCCAAAAGCTCCACAGCAAAATTCCAGCCTAGGCAAACTGAGAAGGATGAGAACAAGCAGCTTAGAATTGGTTCAGTGACATTCACGCTTCCTTGTCCTGGATACTGTTTCAAGTGTGGGAAGGATAATTTGTGAAAATGATCCCAACCCTTCTAGAGTAGATAATAAGAAATAAAATTGAGAGAAAAACAAGTGCAGTGGGATCCAAAGAACCAAGCAGCTACCTCTCAGTTAAACTGCAAGCAGTCTCTGTAGCAGGGCATATGGAGACTGAGAAAAAACATCAATGCCCTAAAAGCAAATTGCCAAAAGGACTAATTGGAATGAAATGTACTGCCCAGATCTATGTTGACGAAATCAAGTGAACTGCCTCTTAGACACCGGTTCTCAGGTAAACACCATTGTCTTTCTACAAAAATAACTTGTCCAGTCACCCCATGAAACTACTGGGGGATTTGCTGGAAGTAGATGGAGCAAATGGACAATCAGTGCCTTACTTTGGCTATGTAGAGTTAACTTTAATGTTTCCCAAAGAATTCCTGGGGACAGATGCTGAAGTTACCACGTTAGCACTGGTGGTCCCAGATTTGATAAATGTGCCTCAAGTACTCGTAGGTACAAATACCTTGGATGCACTTTACTCCAGCTATGCACAAAAAGAGACTGTCAGCCCCAATCCAGCTTTCTATGGATATAGAGCTGTAATAAAGATACTTGATGTGAGGCAATCATGCACTGAAACTCTAGAATATGTAACATTAAACGGGGAAGTCCCTGAAACTACTGCAGAAAGTACTGCAGTTCTTGATGGAGTTGTTTGCCTGAGCTGTCATCCAGCAGAAAAACTGATGATTATAATTTCTCCCACAATGTCTCCCCTTCCAGGGGGGTTATTAGTAGCTAGCGGGTTGCACACATTACCTGTGAGATGTTCCTTCTCCTTGCCTGTAGTATTAAAAATGAAACCCAGACCAATATAGTCATCCCTCCCAAAACTGTAATTGCAGAAATGCCAGTAGCATGTGGTTCCTCTGAAACACCAGTAAAGCCTGGTAGTTCTCAGATAATTCTCAATTTTGGAGACTCCCCGTTGCCATCCGAATGGAAAAAAACGCATATCGACCTTGTTAAACTATGCCTGAGATTTTTGCATTGAATTACATGGATTATGGCCACACCGATAAGGTGAAGCAACAAATTAAACTGAGTGATGAGACTCCCTTTAGGCATAGAGCTCGGCCCATCCACCCACAAGATATTGATGCTGTCAGAAAACACTTACAAGAGTTGTTAGCAGATGGAATTATACGTGAGTCTGAGTCTCCATTTGCATCCACCATTGTGGTAGTCAGGAAGAAAGACAACTCAGTACGAATATGTATTGATTTTAGGAAGCTTAACGCTCAGATCATACAGGATGCTTATGCACTCCCAAACTTAGAGGATGTGTTCTCTGTGTTAACCGGGTCAAAGTGGTTTTCCGTTATCGACTTGAAGTGGACAAGCAGAAGACGGCTTTTGTGTGTCCACTCGGGATTTTGGAGTTAAACCGTATGCGGCAAGGTATCACCAATGTGCCTTGCACCGTTCAGTGGCTTATGAAGCGCTGTATGGGTGACTTGAATAGAAAAGAAGTCTTGGTCTTTATAGATGATCTTATCATCTTCTCCAAAACCCTTAAAGAACATGAACATAGATTAATACAGGTCATGAATCAGCTGAAAGATTATGGGTTGAAACTCTCACCCGGGAAATGCAAATTCTGTCAAACATCCATGCGTTATTTGGGCCACATTGTCTCCCAGCACGGAGTAGAAACAGACCCATCAAAAATTTAAGCCATTAAAACCTGGCCAAGGCCCCAGAACCTTCGGGAACTAAAGTCCTTCTTAGGATTTGCAGGATATTACCGAAGATTTGTTAAAGTCTTCTCCAAGATTGCCAAACCGCTCAACAATCTTACAGCTGGCTATCCTCCAGTTTGAAAGGGGAGAAGAACAGAGAAAGAGAAAGATCACGGTACCTTAATCCTAAAGAAGCTCTGGGTGACAAATGGACTACTTCATGTAAATGGTCTGCACTTACATTGCGCCTTTTTAACCTTAACGGAATTCAAAGCGCTTTACACTGTGACTCATTCACCCATTCACACACACATTCATACACCAATGGTGGCAGAGCTTCCATGCAAGGTTCTAGCCTGCCATTGGGAGCAACTTGGGGATCAGTGTCTTGCCCAAGGGCACTTCGGCATGTGGAGTCGTTTGGGCCGGGATTTGCGAGTTTTCGAGTTTGTCAAACAATGTAAGTGAGGAAGCACAATTCAATGACAAGACACCTGGCCAAGATGTTTCAAGTAACAAACCAGTTACAGATGATGACCTGGGAATGGTTGGCCCTAGACGTTCTAAAAGACAGTGTACACCACCTAACAAACTCCAGTATCCAAAACTAGAAAATCCCCTAACATTAGTTATTCAGTCCTTACTGCAAGGCTCGAGTTCTGCTTTTACTAATTCATTAGAAGAATCCAAATCCATCAGTGATCAGTCCTTAAATGCACCTGATGCTTTCCCTCAGTGGTGATCAGTCAACCAAGTGCATGCCCGAGGACGTGCCTGAATTCAGGGGGGGAAAGTGTAACCCAGGTTACTAGAGGTAGTAACAGAGATGAAATAATTGTAAATTAAATAACAGATTAAAGGTATGAAAGATGCTAACAGAGTGAATATAAGGCAGAAAATAAATGCATAATTCTTATAAAAATGCATAACTATTGTGGCACGGTGGAGGGTGTATTAGGCTAATTAAGCCTCCGAGAGGGTTAAAGGCCGATTGCAGACGACGTGCGGGAGAGAGATGTCGTTCGAGGACATGTCCGTTGTCTTGTGTGTTTGTCTTTTGAGTTCTCCATTAAACCTGTTATTTTATATGTCAAGCCGGTTTCTCGCCTCTTCCTTGCCCGTGAACTTGATCTGTTCTACATTGGTGCCGAAACCCGGGAAGGAAGAGGGATACGCCATAGCGGAGTTCTCGCCACTGCCCAGCGGAGCAGCCGCGGCCATCTGCCGGGGGACGGAGGAGCCCAGCCGCCCCAACCACGAGGGGAGGAGGGGCTCCTGCCCGACCGCCTGGAGCGGTTAGGGCCGCTGCCAGGGGCGGGGGAGTCCCCTACTAGCCGCTGGAACGCGGCGGGGTTGGAGACCGCCGACCGCGTGCGGGGGGAGGGCTCACCGTTGACCGCCTGGAGCGGGAGAACCGCTGCCAGGGGCGGGGGGGAGGCCCCTTCGACTCCCCGGGAACGCGGCGGGGCGTTCTGTCCACCAGGGGCTGAGGACTGCCTCCAATCCGCCCGGAGAGGCGCGGCTGTCGTCCTGTAGAGGGTGGAGAAGTGGCTGAGGAACAAGCTACGGAGTATCAGAGAACCGGCGAGTAAGTTTTTTTTTATCTCTCCTCTCTCTCTCACTGCCGACTGGAAAAATGTTGCCTGGTCTGATGAGTCTCAATTTCTGTTGAGACATTCAGATGGTAGAGTCAGAATTTGGCGTAAACAGAATGAGAACATGGATCCATCATGCCTTGTTACCACTGTGCAGGCTTGTGGTGGTGGTTTAATGGTGTGGGGGATGTTTTCTTGGCACACTTTAGGCCCCTTAGTGCCAATTGGGCATCGTTTAAATGCCACGGCCTACCTGAGCATTGTTTCTGACCATGTCCATCCCTTTATGGCCACCATGTACCCATCCTCTGATGGCTACTTCCAGCAGGATAATGCACCATGTCACAAAGCTCGAATCATTTCAAATTAGTTTCTTGAACATGACAATGAGTTCACTGTACTAAAATGGCCCCCACAGTTACCAGATCTCAACCCAATAGAGCATCTTTGGGATGTGGTGGAACGGGAGCTTCGTGCCCTGGATGTGCATCCCACAAATCTCCATCAACTGCAAGATGCTATCCTATCAATATGGGCCAACATTTCTAAAGAATGCTTTCAGCACCTTGTTGAATCAATGCCATGTAGAATTAAGGCAGTTCTGAAGGCGAAAGGGGGTCAAACACAGTATTAGTATGGTGTTCCTAATAATCCTTTAGGTGAGTGTGTGTGTGTATATATATATATATATATATATATATATATATATATATATATATATATATATTTTATACAGTCTTCTTATTTTGTGTATACTATATATTGTATATTATTAGGTGTGTGTTATGTTGTGTAACAGATGTGTAAAATTTGTTATGTGTAAATCAGATGTTGGAACCGCAACCAAGACTTTCACCCACTGTTGCACTTGTGTATATGGTTGAGTGACAATGAAGGGATTTGATTTTGATTTTGATTTGATTTGTTTGTGTTGTCACGGTCACCATTAGTCTTTGGACTCTTATTTTGGTAAAGTTTTTGTCTTGTCCCCAAACTGCATTTCCCAGGATTCACTGCCCTCATCACAGCCATCATTTCCCCATCTCCCTTCACCTGTTCTCTATTCCCTCATCAGCACCTTTTTGTATAAATACCCTCTAGTTTTGTTTCATGATTGTTCCGTTCTTGTTTTCTGTTCCTTGTTACATGTGTTAATGTCACTACCAACAACTGTCTTGTTTTGTACCTTCATCATCACCATCATCATCATCTGTGTATTCTCATCATCTTTTCATTGTGGATTAAAGGATTGCTGCACTTAGATCCTGCTCTCTCACCTCATCCATTACAAAACGTGACAGAAGAACTGAATCAACAAAAATTGATCTAGCGGTCGTCAGGATTCTCCTCCTTGAGCAAGGGGACCATCCAGTTGAGGACATTGTCCGTGAGTTTCTCCAACTGGCAAATTTAGTGCACTATGATGATCACTCTCTGGTGATTTACTTCTGGGTTGGTCTGAATAGTGCACTAAAGGAACTAATGCCTCTGGCTGATCCTCACTGGACTCTCTGTGAGTATGTTGACAAGGCTGTAGAACTTAGCGGTTCCCCTTACACTGTGGGTTATGGTGGGAACCCCGGGCCAAAACCTTCACTCAAGCCTTCCATGGTTCCTTCCCCCAAGCCTTCCATGGTTAACGAGCCAGCACCCACGCCTGTCACGGTTAACGAGCCAGCGCCCAGCCTGCCATGATTAATGAGCCAGCGCCTATGCCTGTATCCTCGACCATCCCAGAGCCGGTGCCTGTAGCCTCGACCGTCCCAGAGCCAGTGCCTGTAGCCTCGACCGTCCCAGAGCCAGTGCCTGTAGCCTCGACCGTCCCAGAGCCAGTGCCTGTAGCCTCGACCGTCCCAGAGCCAGTGTCTGTAGCCATGACTGTTCCAGAGCCAGCTCTCGTAGAGCTAATAACCCTAGAATGGATTCCCGCCAATTTGCCCACCCCGAGTACCCTTCAACCTCCACTGGTTCAGTCCAACATCATAGACTCGCTGGTTCCATTCAGCACCCTAGCCCTTCCTCCTCTGATTCCGTCAGTACCCTAGCACTTTCTCCTCCACTGGCACTACCCAGGATATCGGCTCCTCCTTCTGATCAGCCAGTTTCCTCCAAGTTATTGGCTCGACCATCGCCCCTGGGGACTTCCCAGACAAGAGGACCTATCTACCCTCCAACTCTGCGTTGGCCCTCCGATCCCTCAGTGTCACCTCGGCTCTGTGTCACCTTGTCTCCACCGTGGTCCTCTAGATTATCAGTGTCACCGGGTTTCCTCATCCCTCCAGCTCCGCCTTGGTCCATCGGTCACCTGGCTCCGCCTTCAGCTCTACCAGGGACCTCCTTCCTTCCGGCGCCACCTTGGTCCTCAGTCCCACTGGCTCCACCTCATTCTTCCAATTTCCCCAGCTCAGCCTTGGTCCTCCAAGCCTTCAGCTCTACCTCGGTCCTCTGAGCGTTCAGCTCTGCCTCGGTCCTCCGAGCCTCTGGCTCCACCATGGTCCTTTGAGCCTTCGGCTGCTCTCCGGGTACTAAGATCCCCAGTTCTGCCCCTCGAGCCTCTCACAGCACTGACTCCCTTGATTCTGCCACTTGAGCCTTCCACAGCTCCACCTTCCCTGGCTCCATCTCCCTTGGCTCCCATGGCCCCACCCCTCGAACCTTCCATGACTCCATCTCCCATGACTCTGCCCTTTGAGCCTCCCACAGCCTCCTCCCCCGAGCATCCCACTGCTTCGTCTCCCAGGCCTCCTGACCCTGTCCCTGCTCTGTGGCCTCCTCCCAGGCCTCCTGTCCCTTCTCTGTGGTATCCTCCCCTGTCACCTGTTTCCTCCTGCCATCCTTCACCTTTAGGCACTAGGAGTTGCCTTTTAAAAGGGGGGGGGGGGGGGGGGGGTATCACGGTCACTGTTATTCTAAGGACTCTTATTTTGATATAGTTTTTGTCTTGTTCCCAAACTACATTTCCCAGTATTCACTGCTTTCATCACAGCCATCTGTTCCCCATATCCCTCACCTGTTCTCAATCAGCCCCTTTTTGTATAAATACCCTCTAGTTTTGTTTCATGATTGTTCAGTTATTGTTAATTGTTACATGTGTTAATGACACTACCAACGACTGTCTTGTTTTGTACCTTCATCATCATCATCTTCTGTGTATTCTCATCATCTTTTGATTGTGGATAAAAGGACTGCTGCACTTAGATCCTGCTCGCTCGCTTCATCCATACCAAAACATGACATTTGTTCTGCATTGTGTCTCATTTATTGATTTTTATTTGACAAAAACAAAACAAAAAAATCTCTGTATTTTAGTATTTCCCATTAATTTCCTATGGTGGGTCAAAAATTACCCGGAACATCACAAGTGTTGCATTAAAAAAAACATTTTACACCCTTCACACTTATCGAATCAAGTCCAGATTGTTTTGTATGTTTAGCTAGCTAGTGGAGGAATAGTTACCAAGTCTTATACCTGTCAGATAAAGGATACTAAAACCTGAAGTGCGCACAAAAGCTAGCGTTTTTTGCTGTAGTTGGTTCTTTTGGCAAGTGGGGACTAACTAGACTGGACTACTGTAACGCTCTCTTTGCAGGCCTTCCTGCATATGCTATTAGACCTCTGCAAATGATCCAGAATGCAGCAGCACGTCTGGTCTTTAATGAACCAAAGAGAGCACGTTACACCACTCTTTGTGTCTCTCCACTGGCTGCCGGTTCATGCATGTATTAAATTCAAGGCCCTGATGCTGGCATACAGAACAATCACTGGGTCTGCTCCAACTTACCTAAAAACATTTATGCAGAGCTACGTTCCCACCAGAAGCCTGTGGTCGGCTAAGGAACGTCACTGTAAAGACAGATCATTTTCATGGGCAAGGAAGAGGCGAGAAACCGGCTTGACAAATAAATAATAATTTAATGAAGAACTTAAAACAAACACATAGGACAGCATACATGTCTGCTGATTAAGCTCTCTCTCCCGATCGCCGTCTGCGAGTGGCCTTTATCCCTCTTGACGGCTCAATTAGCCTGATACGGGACCGGGCGTGCGCAATCACGCGCCGGTCCCGCCCTCCACTGTGCCACATTCCTCCCCCGTTCTCTCATGCTGGGGACCCCCGGCCTGACGTACATCCCCTGGGGGGGCGCCTCCCGCGCAGTCTGCCGGCGGTTCATCCCCATCAGCCTGGACGAGGGAGGGGGCAAGGGGAGGGAAACAATTAAAAACAGGGGGGTTGGGTTCCTGCACTGGGCAGTACCTCCCCTCCCACAAACACCATAATTTAAAAAAGAGGGAAAAGGCCAACGCAGAGCGGTATGGAGAGAGAGGAGAGAGAGATTAAAGGAAAGAAAGAAAAAAAAAACGTACTCGCCGGTTCTCTAATACGCCGTAGCTCGTTCCTCAGCCACTTCTCCACCCTCTACAGGACAACAGCCGCGCCTCTCCGGGCAGATCGGAGGCAGTCCTCAGCCCCTGGCGGACGGATCGCCCCGCCGCGTTCCCGGGGTGTCGAAGGGGCCTCCCCCCGACCCTGGCAGCGGTTCTCCCGCTCCAGGCGGTCGGCGGCGTGCCCCTCCCCGCACGCGGTCAGCAGTCTCCAACCCCGCCACGTTCCAGCGGCTACTAGGGGACTCCCCCGCCCCTGGCAGCGGCCCCAACTGCTCCAGGCGGTCGGCCAGGAGCCCCTCCTCCCCTCGCGGTCGGCGGCCGTTCCTCCGCGTCCAGGTGGCTGGGCTCCTCCGTCTCCCGGCAGATGGCCGCGGCTGCTCCATTGAGAAGTGGCGAGAACTCCGCTACGGCGTATCCCTCTTCCTTCCCGGGCTTTCGGCACCAATGTAAAGACAGATCATTTTCATGGGCAAGGAAGAGGCGAGAAACCGGCTTGACAAATAAATAATAATTTAATGAAGAACTTAAAACAAACACATAGGACAGCAGACATGTCTGCTGATTAAGCTCTCTCTCCCGATCGCCGTCTGCGAGTGGCCTTTATCCCTCTTGACGGCTCAATTAGCCTGATACGGGACCGGGCGTGCGCAATCACGCGCCGGTCCCGCCCTCCACCATGCCACAGTCACCTTGTCACCTTTGCCAAAACAAAGAGGCACCAAAACACTTTCCTGGACTTTCAGTTTTATCATATCACGTTGGTGGAATGACTTCCCCAACTCAATCCGTGAAGCTGACTCACTCTCTATCTTCAAAAAACAGCTAAAAACACATATTTTCCAAGAGCACTCAACCAGTCACTAAAAAATACTAACAATTCTTGTTGCACTTAAATCGGTTTTGTATACTATTCTGATGATAGTGAAACTTAAGATGTAAGTATGGCACTTTTCGTACCACTGTCTCCTTAAGATGATTCGCTTATGTTTTTTCCTCTTTTGTAAGTCGCTTTGGATAAAAGCGTCTGCCAAATGAATAAATGTAAATAAATGTAAATGTAAGTTCTTAGTCTTATTTGAGCAAACTCTCGTTTTTCGGGTGGGTTGGTTTTTACCAGTGTTCATCGCCATAGAAACATACACCACACGGCTAACCCTGTTCCAGAGCAGGTTTTATTCTGGGTTACAGATCGCAAACTGATACTGAACCAATCAGCTGTGAGTACAGTGATATCTCTGACACAATGAAGTCACTCCGCCTGTATTTCTCACTCCAATTTAAAGTGCCCTTCACAGGAAAAAGTATATATTTCATTAATTTATATTTTAAGATTTGATATATGATTAGACCAGTAAATTAATATATTTGAAGATTTTAAGATGGTTTATTTGAGAGATCAGGGATCCTTGTATCTTTTGAACAGCACTTTACAATTTATTATTGAGTGTCTCTGAATTTCTTTACATTCTGTACCTTTATGCAGAGTGTGATGCTGAGAACGTCAAAAAAAAAAATATACTGTTTGCAGTGTTCTTAAGGTGATTTGCACACTATAAAGACACATTTATTGTGTGATGAGTTTCGAGCTTTGCACATGGACAAATATACTGGTTAAAATGATATTGTAGACTATCACACAAAGTGACATTGCTTGCAATTCATTAAATTATATTGGACATTTTTATAAAAGCTTTTACATTTTAGATAAATATAAAGATTTTATGCTTTTAAAATGTATAAGCTTGTATGTTCTAATTATGAACCTATATAAATTAAAATGAACATTACATTTTCATTTCTTTCGTTGCAGCAGGATTGTTGATCTTCAATGGAGACGCTGAATGTCTCTTGATAAGTAAATCACGCTGACTCTATCCAAGATTCACCCATTGGCTGTTTGTGGCAAACATCACTCATTCATGTGCACGAGCTTCAGGATTAACCACGAACTCCGGATCAAACTTTGAGTTCACAGGACGTTTGTAGCGGCATCTTGAAATCTCTCAACCCGATCTAAACCGGTTTGGCTCTATCTGGTTTTGTCAACCTGAAACTTACTCGGAAACTCTGAATTTATTCATCTAACTTCGTGCAACAGGCCACAAAAAAGAAAAAGAATAAAAAAACTACATTTTTGGTTTGCAACTTCCATTCACCTCAGAATCTTTGTTACATTTAAACATTGATTTGACTGTTTATTTTAATAATCTTTAGCACTTCATCATTTATCATCTGACACTACATACATCAATCATCCAAGTAAAAAGCAAATAAAACAAATCTTGGTTGCAACAAACATTGACACTGACACTCAAAATCAAAGAGAATCACAGTTAAAAGAAGATAACAAACTTGACACTAACATGACATTTTTTAAGGCTTTATTTTCTAAGCAAATACAAAGATTATGAAACCAAAAGTCACCCAATAGAGGCCCAATAAAAATATTTAACATGACATAAAAACATAAAAACTGACATAATGTCAAATATTTTTTATAAAGACTATATATTACTGCTATAGTGTAAACCACTACTGAAACAAAATGATAGGCACAAAACTGCAACAACAATAAAAAAACATTATTAATAATAATTAGAATAATAATAATGCAGCAAGGCTAAATTAAACAAGTCTTTATTGGGATAGTTTAACCCAAACAAAAATAACAACTTTCAACTTTTTCTCTTCTCATCTGACATATTTCATGGCCGAGGTCTGAGCAATAAATTTGACCAATAGTTATATAAATGCAGCATAAAAGTAATCCATTCGACTCCAGTGGTTTAATCCATGTCTTCTGAAGTGATATGACAGGCGTGGGTGAGAAACAGATCAATATTTAAAATCACCTAAAATTTTAAATCAACCATTTTTTTATATATATATATATATATATTTGTGCGTTATTTTTTTTATTCTATTTTTTTTTTATGGTATACCCTACCTTAATATTAAATAAAAATTAACAATCCCCCCGGTCTAAGCAATAAGGTTGATCAATTGTCAGATGAGTTTTAATCCCTTACAGAGCCCTTATTACAGGGACAATCCCCCCGGAGCAACCTGGAGTTAACTGCCTTGCTCAAGGACACAATGGTGGTGGTTGTGGGGTTCAAACCAGCAACCTTCTGATTATCAGCTATGTGCTTTAGCCCACTACACCACCACCACTCCACAGAAGAAGAAAGTGAAAGTGGAGATTGATAGCAAAAAATTCAAAATATTCCTTAAATATTGATCTGTTCCTCACCCACACCTGTCATATCTCTTCTGAATACATGGATTAAACCACTGGACTCATATGGATTACTTTTATGCTGTCTTTTGGGCCTTCAATGTTCACTTGCATTGTATGGACCTCCAGAGCTGAAATATTCTTCTAAAAATCTTCATTTGTGTTCTGCAGAAGAAAGAAAGTCACACACATCTGGGATGGCATGAGTAAATGATGAGAGAATTGTCATTTTTGAATGAACTATCCCTTTAAATGCATAATTTCATCAGAATGTAAATTCAGTTATCTTGATTCAGAAACACTGAACACATGATTTATTTTAGGATTACAACAGCACAGAAGCACTCACAGAGAAATTTGACATAAGGAGAAAATGTGACAAAGATTTGCATTTAAAATATGTTTTACATCAAATATGGCAAACGATGAAATTGTAGCTATAGTGAAGACAGATGAGATGACGATGTTCTTGATTTAGTCTTCAAGAAGAACATAAAGATAAAGAGAAATCAGTAAAAAAATGTAAGTATATTTCCACAAAGAGGGTACAAAACATGGCCAGAAATATTTGTATTTGTTGTTATTATTATAATATATTTACTATATTAGAGCTGCACGATTCTGGATAAATTGAGAATCATGATTTTTTTGGCTTAGAATAAAGAGCACAATCTCTCACGATTCAGAAGAAAGAAATGCTTATGTGATTTACTAAATCTGGACACTAAACACAGTAACGTGTGATGTACTAAATGTTCTCTGCTTCAATCTGTGCAAAAACTCAATAAAGTTTTATATATTATATATATATTTTATATATTATATATATTAAAATATTTTAATTCAAAATGTCCACAAGAGGGCACAACAAATGCATTACAAACTAAACTAGCAAAATAAATGAATTAATAATAATAATTCTGTTAAAAAAGTGCATAAAAAAATAAATGAAAGGTTTTGGCCTGTTTCTCACATGCAAGTAAAAAAGCAAAACGAGCAGAAAAAAAGCTTCATTAACAGTTTTATGTCAACTTAGTTTTGCACTGGTAGGCAAATATGCAATAAAACTGTTATTTTATAGATATTAATAATTGAAATGAAAACATTGTGGCCTTCAGTGTCTCTTGTAAACATCGCTTATTAAATCCACAGTAATTAAATACAGAACAGAGTAAACAGTGCTTTAAGTGTTTCAGCAAAAGTACTTAAAGATTAAAACAAATATTATATAAAAATATTAACAAAGTAATTTAATGCAAAATGAAAGTACTTTTCATATTTGACACTCTTTACTGTGATAGATTGACATTAATACTCATCTGATGCATGAATGCCTTTAACTTATATACATTTAGACATCCCACAGATCCCACATTTTGAAGAATTGTTCCTGTCTGCTTCTACATTAACAGCTGTGTTTCCATTAATATCCCGTTAAGAGGAGTTTAAATCAGTGCAGAGTCTCGTACAGACCGGCAGACACACACATGTGAGTGTTTGAGCAGCCGGCTGCAGTGAAACACACGTAGCAGATTTAGTCAGATCTGGATAATGCCGGAATTGTCTCTTTTAGCATCGGTATTTGGTGGCTATTAAAATATTGAACTGAGCAGAGATTTCGTCACACTGCTAAATAATCGTGGCTGCACTCTGCAGTTTAGTTTAACTTTATTCATCTTCTCGTGTATGGTGTATTTCCTTAAATATATGATGTATTTTCTTTAATAAGTTAAATGTATGATATATATCTTTAACGCATGATGTGTTCTCTCCCATTAACGAGATGGTATTGCAGGTGAGCGGGCAAGAGCAGCTCACCATCATGATATGTTGTGACAGAGGGTAAAAGGTATGTTAGAAGTAAGGGCTGTTTATCCCTTATGCAAGTGATTTAAAGTAACATGTCCTTTGCATGCACCATGACATAAGCTTATTCTATGGCTATAAGTCAATCATTAAGTGAAAAACAAGTCAAAAGCACATTATTTCTGTTCGTTACTTTTAAAAAGGAGTTACGCTTTTTCCACCAATAATTAAAAAGTTGGGTATCTAAGAAATAATGGTGGAAAGGTGAAGAGGTGATGTGAAGTCATTGGTTAAAGATAACGTATGAGATAAAAAAGGGTATAAAACTTCTTCAAAGATTTTCCCCGACACGTGCAAGAGCGTTTTGTTTTCTAGATGCCAATTAAAAAGATGAACATTTAAAAATGCGACTTGAAGTGAATTAATTCACTTCATTATTAAATGTATGAAATATGAACATTAATATACATTGCAGAATCGTTGCCATTGAGATATCTGAATTGAGATTGCAATCTTTTAACAATTAATCGTACAGCTCTAATATATATATATATATATATATATATATATATACAGTATAATCTAAATCCTTTTACCTGAATGGATATCAGATTAAATCTAAATTATCAGTTGACTCAATGTTGGTTTGTTTCTCAATACAATTCCCTATAATGTCCCAATTAAAGAAAAACATTTGTTATATCTAACTTTGGTAACAGGGTTGAATGATTGAGCACGACGAATGTGAAAACAATTGAACGCAAAAATGATTAACTTCCTGCCATGTTTTAGAAAATGTACAACCAAACATGGAAAACACACACACACACACACACACACACACACACACACACACACACACACTCAAACACAGACACTCACTCACACATACACACACACACACACACACACACATACACACACACACACTCACACACACACACACATACACACACACACACACTCACACAGTCACTCACTCAAAAACACACACACAAACACTCACTCACTCACACACCTTCATAGTTGGTGCAGATGAAGTTGAGTTGTTCAGTCTGAGGACGGCTGATCCAGGTCTGATCTTCTCTAGACTGAATTGCTCCAGCTAGTCCTCCACTGCAGTCTTCCTGTCCAGTGCCGTTACCTGCTGCCCAGTTCTGATAGCACAAGATCTCTCCATTCACCCAGAACCACAGACCCATAGTGCATGAGTGACGGAGACCCATCCACACAGCTGTAGTTGAGGCGTTTCTAGCCACATTCATCACACGATGCTGAATCTGCTGAGAATCAACGGACACCAGATCCACATGATTCTCTCTGCAGTATCTCAGAGCTTCATTCCAGGTTAGATTCAGTTTAATCAAAACCAGTTGATCTAGACACAAAACAGACCAAACATCATGAAGAGAGAGTTACAGGGGAAGATGCTTTAGTAAATAGATTCAGTTAATGAAGAATGACAAGATTTTTTGTTTCAACAAATGATTGTTTGTGTGTGAGATGATTGACTCACTATAACAGACAAAGGGGAACTTGTTGATTTGATTATCGTGCCAGTCCTGATATTTCCCCCTTTGTTTAATGAGTGAAATCACTGTACCGATTTCAGTATTTTCTGCTGCAGCTTCACCAGGTGCCCAGAATCTGAACGAGGATTCACTGTGATCTGACCACTCCCATGAGTCTCTGAACAGACCGATCCAGACTGTATCACTTCCTGTCTGATTATTAATGATCTGCTGAATCGTCTGATTCTCATTCTGGTTCCTCACACTGACCAGATCTGTGTGTTTCTCTCTGCAGAAACTCTGAGCGTCTGTCCAGTTCACTTCTGTACTGTTAAAGAAGTATTCTTTCCTGCTGTCTGTATGACAGAAAGAAAAACATTCAATACATAATGTAAATCATAACTTAAAATGAATGTACACTTCTATAGTGTTTTCTGACACTACTCTCAAAGCGCTTCACATAGTGAACGGGACTCTCCTCAAACATCAGCAGTTACAGTAAGAAATGAAACAACGTTATTTTCACAGTTACGGGCCTGATATTTCCTGCACGACTGTTCAGTCTTCAGTATTTCTCTCTGCAGCTTCACCAGTTCCACATATTAATACCATTATATTTGCATAAATATATAAAAGAAAATATAGATTTGTTTGCAGACACAAACGGCAAGGCCTAGATTTATGTTAAAATATAAATACCTATTTATTGATTATTGACTGTTTATCATAGATGAAATACTTTAAAGATGAACACTTTATAGTTGATCTGTTTGCTGTAATCACAAACTGAACTCATCGTTATAACAAATATAAGATATATAAATATATATATATATATTGATGGAATATGTGTCACAATGTCAAACAACCTTTTACTGATTTTTACTTCTTCACAAAGTAATTCAATAATAAGTTAATAATTACATTTCTTCAAAGACAAAGAGGCAACTAGTGGATTAATACTTGAAAACTAATATCTGTTTATTGTCAGTTTTATCCTAATAACAGTTATAAATACTTGTGTGTAATGTTCATGTGACACATTTCAGTTTGTTGTGATCAAACGCAGCTGCACTCACCATTATAGCAAATGAAAGAGGTTTTGTTAGAACATTTACTTCTATGCCATCCTCCATTATTCACAAAAACACAGTCATGATCATTGTTTGGTTGAGAGTCACCATCATTGTGTGATTGAGAGTTTTCCCAGTTCTGATTCAGTGAATCACTTCCTGTGTAGAACGCAGGGTCACCCAGAGACCACTTCCATGTTTTATTCTCTGTCTTATGTAGTCCGATCCAGACACGCTCAACACTTGAATCAATCACAGTCTTCATCAGTTCTTCAATGTCATTCTTGTTGTTGATGGTGGCCAGATCTGTGTAATTCTCTCTGCAGATTCTCTGAGCTTCAGTCCAGCTGACTTCTTTATTCACAAAGTGATACTGATGTGGAACACATGCAGAGAAACTGAAGACAGCTGAGAAGAGAGACACATTGAGACAAATGCTCATAATTGAAAAGATTCATAATAATGTGCAGTGTTGGTGAAGTCACAAGTTACTCATAATTTAGCTCAAATACAGTCGACTCTTTTACTGTAATAACAAGTAGTTACACTACAGGTTTATAACATATATATATATATATATATATATATATATATATATATATATATATATATATATATATTAAAGCTATTTAAGAAGCCACAATATTTAGAAATGTTTAAAAAGATAAAAACAGTGAATATCTTTATTAGTTTGACTGCATGAATTATAATTTGAACCAAAAAAAATCAATAAATGCAACGAATTAAAACAAACACTATTCATATAACTAACTGATAGAAAGTATAGAACTGATCAACAGTCACGCTACAGAAAATGTATTTAAATTAGTAGTGTCACTACATTTAGTTTCTTATGTTCCAACACTGTTAAAGAGATGATTTCACATTAAACACAAACTCACCTGTCAGAAGAAAAGTGATGAATACAACTCTCTCCATTTCTGAGATAAACAGACAATTAAAGCTGAAAGATCAAGAGATACAAAATACACTTTAATACACTTTAATCACAACTAGATCAAGAGAGAATGGGGTTAATTGTCACATTTTTACTTGAAGGTGCAGTATGTAAGATTCAGAAACGCTTGTTATTAATGGCACATATAAGTGAACTGCAGCAGCGACCTGTTGCTCGTGCTCGTGACGTAACATACAAAGAGACAACGTGATACACCGGCATCATGCTGACAGATGATATAATTATAATTACACAGTTATGATTGTTTTACTGCCAACTTTGATACTGTATATTACATTTGAGGACAGTAGCTGTTAATAAAATGGTCTGTACATTATAAATATGTTGACACAATTCAGTATTATAAACTGTTATTTTGATATATCGATGAGTTATTGTTTTATAATAACAGAATGTATATATTTTCTGTAGAACCAAGTTACGTTACACTAATGAATGGGTCTTTTTGCATTATCTTGAACATTGCCTAGCATTCATTTCATGTGTTATTGTAGTTTGCCTTGCTGAATAATTACAGATTAACATTGATTATGATATATATATAGTTACTGTGCAGGCAAGATCAAGTGAGCTAAAAGGACACAGATCAATCCTTATGGCACTATATTTCACATGCTTTGTAGTTATGTAAGTTTAACTGTCTAATGTTGCAGTTTGTTGATGCTGTTGAATAGCGGAAGAGAAGCACTGCGGCAAGACTGTCAGGAGCATGAAAATCAGTCTACAGGCTTTAATAAGCAACCTAGGAAATCCTGGAATGGCACATTTTTTAAGTTGTGTTACAAGCCGTTCACACATTGGCAAAAAAAAGGCAAATATTAAGAGTAAAATGTTACATATTGCACCTTTAATCAAAACAGCAAAATGTTAAAGACTATGTACAAAATATAAAAAAGCTGCATAAGGTGTAAAACCAGCGATAAATTAATGAAAATATTCCTTTTTTTTGTCTTAGTAACACAGTTGAATCTTTCAGTCAAATTCTCCCTTCATTATTGTTGACACTTGTCTGAATGTTTGCCAGTGTGCTTTTACCCAACAGCTACAGCCAAAATATGATGATCCTTGAAGTTAACAAATATTCTCATTTTTAGTTTTTAAGTTAAATTCTTGAAGGCAGTTTTGAAATCAACATACAAAAGCACCGCTAGAGAAAACACATTTGTGTAATGGGACTTCTGACTCAAAACTAAATTCAGATATTGGCCTTGTGACAACTAGCCCTTGTTTCTACTATAAATAAATAATTATTTCCCACTAAAATAAATAATAATGATAAATAACAAACAGAAAACCTCCCGTCTTACCTCCCGTTTTCACCTGTTTCTGTCCTGATTCCAGCTGATAATGAAGCTGATGTTGTTCTGTTCACACTGTGTGTCTGAATCATATTTGCATCAACATATTCTTACGGATGTGTTGAGCAGAGAAAAGTAATGAAACGTGTCTCTGTGTGCGTATGTATTCACCCATCAGTGGAGACAGACAGGTTCAGAGATAAACAAGAGACAGTCTGTGTGCTGTGTATGTTCATTTGATTAACAAATCCAGTAAATATCAGATCAGCAGAGGAGAGTTTGTCAGTTTTGAGGAAATGGCAGAAAGTGGGACTTTATTTTATTTTTCGTTCCCTGAAGTCTTCATACCAGATCTTCAGTCTGCAACATTAACCAAAACCAAAAGTGATTTATATTTTAATACCAAGGCTTGAATGGATTCTGTTGCATTCTGTTGCATGAAAACACTTAGATGTGAAGTAGTCATACACATACATTGCATCCTCAACCCGTTTTCACTCCCAAGGTGTTGTGTGAGAGCCCCATGCGTCACTGTTTTAGACACACACACAAAAAAACACCTCGGTTACGTATGTAACACTGGTTCCCTGCATAGGAATGCGACACTGCATAGTGACACACTGGGACCACATCATTGATCATGTGGTTTTAAGTCCTTATACAATCACACCAATTCATTGGAAGGAGCTACATCACAGGGACCTTATAAGCACGCGTCTTCAGCTCAGAGCCACGAGCCCATACAGCAACAAGTATGTCCAGCTATACATTGTCCTCTTTTGTAGATCACTCAGCGCTGCATATTGACACATTGGAACGATAATCACAGCGCCATGCGAACAGTAGCTGCGAATTGTTTCAGCTCATGCGGCAAGCACATAGCGGCACAAAAGCTCCGTAATGAACATATCACCCCCATGGGGTTGTGTGTTATAAACACAACAACATGTCTTATTATAAAAGTCAAGTAGGTGGTGGCGTAGTGGCCTAAAGCACTAAAATGTTAAGCAGAAGGTTGTCGGTTTGATCCCCAAAGCCACCACCATTGTGTCCTTGAGCACGGCACTTAACTCTGGGGGAATTGTCCCTCACTCAAAAAAATGATATGTTGGACTAACTTAACTTTTTTATGTCAACAGAATGCACACAACTGTGTTATGTTGCATTTAAGTAACATTATATATTTCGGTAAACGTAAGTGAATTACTTAAGGTAAATGCAATGTTGTTTAGTTGAATCAACTTAACAGTCTTGGTTTTGTTTTAAACAATAAAGTTAATTAACTACAATTATCCTAAAATTAATATTTTTAAATTCATCCAAAATAAATAATCCATTTTCATTCTGTTCCAGTTTTTTATTGAATTCATTCAATAACAATTCTGAAAACTTTCAAAAAAAAAAAAATTCCAACAAGAATAACTTGTTCTTAATAACTTAAAATCTGTAATCTCAAAAAGACTAACTTTTCTTTTCAAAATGAAAAGAATCTGCTTATTACAAAAAAATAAAAATAAATAAAATCATGCTGTCTTTAAATTAAAGGATTTATAAAATATTCACATACAAGTGTTATACTTGAAAAATAATAGCAGTCTTCTTTTGCTTCTTGTGCCTCCTTTTAATTGGACAAGAACAAAAAAAAAAAAAAACACACAAAAAAAAAAAAACAGTATTGTGTACATAAATATCTGTACTGCAACAGCCAAACAAAAGTGCAACATTATGGAGAAAACATAAGTCCTGGCTCTTGGTCCTGACCTCAATTTACAGCATTTACGAAAGGAGTTTATTTTTCAGGACCTGGACCTTGTTTGACAGCTTGTTTGCATCTAGCTCCATAAAAATCTTTTGAAATACTTCAAAAGTGTACCTCAGGTCTTGTGGGTAAGCCAAGTTCAAAGTGTAAATTAGACCAAGCATCACAGAACAAGCATTTGCCACATTGTTCAGGTCTTCAAGTATTTGGACGCCTTCAATGATAATGCCAACATCTTCGTAAAGGTCTGTAGCATCTGCCCCTTCATGTACGACGACATAAATGCCTAGGGTGGTGTTTCGCATTGAAGTTTGGGCTTCATCATGTTCAACATCCTAAAAAAGTAAAATACAAATAGAAACAATTAATAACAGATCAGGGGTGAAAGTGGGAGTAGGTTTTAAAGAAACATACAATAGGTTTTTAAAAAAAGTAAATAACTTACCAAGTACTCCTTCACAAGTTTTGAGGGGTCTTCGTTCATGTAAACAGTAAGGGCTTTCAAGATGCATTCACGTTTTTTTCGATGGTGTCATTCTGAAAAAAATGAGCATTAGTTAGCACTTTGCTTTTTAGACTTATTACTGTACCTCTAACATTTTAAGTAGCATTATACAGATTATCCCACTGTGTTGTTTTTATTCAAGTCAAGTTTGTCATTCTCGTGATTACATGAAGAAACAGAAAAACTGAAAAAGATTAAATACAGAAGAACTGCGTCAACATCTCCAAGACACCTGAAGAAACCTTCCTGCAAAGCTACCTAAAAAACTATGAGCAAGTGTACCTGGACAAAAGCTTTTTTAAACGCAAAGGCTGGTCACACCGAGTATTGATTTTATGTAGTTAATAGAAGTTAAGTAAATAAAATCTATTTATGGCATTGTGTTTTAAAGCAGTACAAAAAGTACTGTAGCTTCGCATGAAGGTTTCTTCAGGTGTCTTGGAGATGTTGACACAGTTCTTCTGGATTAAACAAACGTAAGAGCATTATTTAATTTAAACATAATTACATTCTTTGGACCAACAACTACCAATTTTCATTTTTTTGAGTGGCTGTAATAAGGGCCCTGTAAATCGCTTTGGATAAAAGCATCTGCCAAATGCATAAATGTATATGTAAGTATGCATCTTTGAGCTTTGGATGTTTTGTATTAATGGTTTCTGAATTGGTTAATGATGTAATTGGCATGGTATATATATATTACCTGAATAATTAATTGTTAAATTTGGTTTTATTCTGTCTTATTCTGAAATTATTGATTTTAGTACATCATGTTAAGTCCATGTTGCCGTAAATATGCAATCAGCATTGGACACATTTCTGGAGCCTTAGCTTTCTGACATTAAGTGTATGTATAATTAAAATATTAAATATAATAAGTATTTAGTATTGGTCACTCCCTCTGGCTGAGGATGGTTTCAATTTAATTAAGTGCATGCAGATCTAGGGGGACTAAACAACATTACAATTCCAGAGCTCAACACTAAGGATTTCTTCAACAGCCCGTGTCAGGATCAGATTTTTATTTGCCCTGCCAGTATTTTCACTCAGATAAAAGTATGCAAGGAGCGAATTGTCTGAATAGTCTTAGTCGATTTCCTCTGGATAATGATCCATAATTGACTCAAGTCTACGAATATGGAGGAACAAGTTCAATTTAAATGTAGGCCAACAGAATTGACTAGAATAATCGAGATAAAATCTCAAAGAATGATCAATAATAATTTGAATCTGAAGAGGTCAAATACAATTGGATTCAGATCAAATTAATAATGGACTCATATTTGGTCTTAACAAAATCAAACAGTTTCACTTTTTTTCTCCATTATTCACAAATCTAATTGTAAACCCCAAACTCTGTTTTCCACTATCAAGAAACTCACACTGCCCCCCTCACTGTCACTGCCTGCTTCTGTGGAGCTATTTGAATAATTTCTCCAGTTTTTCAAAAACAAAACAAAATTTGCAGTCTCTTTAACCCTTCTAAGGTTTCTAAGTATTCTGAATTTTCTCATATCCACCCAGTCACCCCTCTTACTGCCTTTTCCCCTAAAAAACCCTATTCTAAATCCTAAAAGGCCTATTTCCAACCTTCCATTTGTGCTTGAGAGAGTGGTTTCTTCCCAGTTGCAGGAACACTTAATTTCTCACAATCTCTTAGCACAGAAATGGTTCTATTAAGGGTAGGAAAGAACCTCCACATGTCCTCATGCCATGACCTCCTCCTGACCCCAGAGGAGAATTTGTGACTAGTTAATCAGGGCTTGATGGGCCTTCCTTAATATGAAGACGGTTGGTGCAGATTATTCCGAGATATGCGTTGGATGGCCAGTAGCCCCGTAATCTTTTTGGTGTTAGGGTAGGCCTTTGTGGGCTGCTATGGTTGCTGAGCACTGAAGTGAAAGGAATGGCTTGAGTTTCATTTATCTGAGATGCTGGAATTGAGCAGTGTCATTGGCTTGGATGTGGAGGTCTGAAATAGTGGAATGGGTTCTTAGGTCAAATTTTGTCATGGAGGATACGGAGAGGAGACAAAAATCTAGAAATGGCAGATTGTAATTTATGTGGAAATCTTTTAAGCATTTCCAAGCTGTCTGATATTTTTGTAGGGTTTGGGGGAAATTGCTTGAAGAATGGAGACCAGGGGAGCGTGGAGAAGAAATCTGAGAGGGTGATTTCTAGGAATTTCAGTTCTGAATGGGGAGGAACTGGGGTTGGTGTCGGGTTTGCTTCTAGAGCCGAGGCTCTGGATCTCTGAAGCAAAATGAGAAAGAGTCAGCAAAATGTTTTTTGAGACTGGAATGTTTTCTGGTATAATTATGGTTAGCTGAAGAGAAATTTGGAAAGAATTTGCTTGCATAGGCAGCCTCATGCAGGGAATGGAACCTCACATTTGGAGTAGGAGAGGTTAAAATGGTAGAAGGGAGGGAGATAAAGTGAAGACTAGCAGCGGAGACAGCCTCAAATGGGAATCTGCTGTAGTTGGAGTAGAGGGATGAATGTTAGCAGAGAGAATAGGTTGCATGGGAAAAAACTTATGCATCTGGAATGCATGTGAGGCAATGTCTGGATATGTGCTTGCATGGCATTTGTGATATGAATGGGCTGAATCCTCAGGTGCGGGATTGCATGGCGTTCAATGGGATGGCATATGATTCATGTGAGAATGTTCATACTGAATTTACTGAGCTAGCTGGAAGCTGCGAGCGGCTGGATCCACAGGTGTGGCCCGCACTTCGTACAATGGTAGGACAAATGGGATGAATCCTCGAGCGCACCATTTAACAGGAAGAGCCCATGATTTCATGTGAAACATTTACACTGCAAATAAGTAAAACTCACTCAGCGGTACAAATTATTATACCTTTATTTAACCAGGAAGTCCCATTGAGATTCAGAATCTCTTTTACAAGAGAGACCTGGCCAAGGTAGCAGCCAAATCACAACAAATGCATACATAATAAACACCAAGTTACATTTTCATGATAAAAGAAGTACAAAATGTTAAGAACACAATGAGACTCTCAAGAAAAACAAGAACATGTCTCCATCACAACACTCTTTACAGTAGTTTTAAATTCATTAATGGACATAAGGGTTTCTAATTTTAGCTCTTTTTGTAGATTATTCCACCCCCAAGGTGCTAAATAAGAGAAAGCAGTTCTTCCCAATTCGTTTGCAACTCATGCCACGTTAAAAAGCAACCACTTTGAGGAGCGTAGCTGATAGGTACCAGAGCAGACAGAGAGGAGGATACAGAGGTACAGTGGAAGTTTGCCAAGTATAGCTTTATAAATAAAGATATACCAGTGCTTTTGTCTACGAATTTTAAGTGACGTCCAACCAACTAAATCATAAAGAATGCAGTGATGGGTGAGGGACTTTGTATTTGTTATAATATGGTAAACTGAATCAAAATGACGCAAGATGGAAGATGCAGCATGCATGTACAATATATCTCCATAATCAATTACAGACAGAAAAGTAGCTTCCACAAGTTTCTTCTTAGCACTAAAAGTAAAACAAGATTTGTTTCTGAAATAGAAGCCAAGCTTGACTTTAAGTTTCTTGACTAAAGCAGTAATATGTTCATTGCAAGAGAGCTTAGCATCTATCCATATCCCCAAGTACTTGTATGAAGACACTCTCTCAATTGATTTCCCATCTAAGGACAAGAGGCCACAGTTGTCAAGTAGCTTTGCTCGAGCTTTTGAGAAGACCATAAACTTTGTTTTCTGTGTATTTAAAACGTCTCGGTTACGTATGTAACCTCCGTTCCCTGATGGAGGGAACGAGACGTCTTGTCGAAGAAGCGACACTAGGGGTCTCTCTTGAGCGCCGAAAGATACCTCTGATCTATGAAAAAAGGCCAATGAGAGTTGGCGAACAGTATTTGCATACTCCGGATACGGATATAAAGGCGAGAGAAATACGCTCGTTCATTCAGGATTTTTCTGAGGAGCCGGGAGTGTTCCGGGCACCTCAGCGGCTCGGCTCAGCGACGTGGCCAGGAAGACACGACGTCTCGTTCCCTCCATCAGGGAACGGAGGTTACATACGTAACCGAGACGTTCCCCGTCTGTCGCTCACTTCGACGTCGTGTCGAAGAAGCGACACTAGGGGTCCACTTCAAAACTCGCCATGCGCTGAGCCGTGTACGTGTACTGCTGACACAGAAGCGGGCAGGTATTTGCACATGCACAAGCGACCAACTGTGTTCAGGCTGCACGTACTCTTCCCCAATGCCCCGAAAAAGCGTCAGCATCCTTTTGGTTACCCAGGGGGGAACAAGGTGACCCTCCCAACTAGGGAACGGGCCAAGCCTGGCTGGGCCTCTTTTCTCTCTATGTTTTCTCGGCATAGAGCAAAAGCAGCCGGGGCCCTTACCGCATCGAGGGAAGGGGGTCTTATTCCCGAATTCCTATTCTTTTAGGGGGAAAAGACCCTGCGGAGGCCACACCCGCCCAGCAGGGGAGGTAAAGGTGGCAAAATACATCACATGGCCACTTTGGGCATGTGGGAGGAAATGGCGCGGTGGTAGATCCAACCTCGAGGAGGGGGGAGTTGCTACAACACGGCGACCGGAGGGCAGAGAAGGACTGCCTAAGGGAGATGCGGGTCAGCTCGTAAGGTGACCGTACCGCGGAAATACACACAGGAGGAGTCCCGTAGGAGGCCTGATCTGTGGAGCACCTATTCCAGTAGGGGTAGCCGGAGGTACCCGTAGTGGACTGGACCAGAACGTTCCTCCGCTGAACTGCTGCGGGCCTGAAGGGCTAGGAAGGAATCAACCAGGGACCTAGGTCCTCTGGGACAAAAGCGCACTGTTTTGCCTTGGCAGAGGGAAACGGCGCTGGAACAAGCGGTTCACCCGGTCAGATCGTCGACGTGTACCGACTTCTACGAGCTCGGACCTGAGAGAACACGGGACGAGACTGACTCAACCCTGAGATCGCAAGGGTGTTAGGTGCTGCCCAGCCCGCAGCTCTGCAAATGTCTGCTAGGGAGGTGCCCCTCGCCAGTGCCCATGAGGATGCCATGCTCCTAGTGGAGTGGGCTCGAACCCGTAAGGGGGGGGCATGGCCTGGGTGTGATAGGCCAACTGAATGGCATCCACCACCCAGTGAGACACCTCTGTTTGGAGACAGCGTTCCCTTTCTGCTGTCCTCCAAAGCAGACAAAGAGCTGCTCAGAGCGCCGAAGCTCTGGGTGCGTTCCAGGTAGGCACGCAAGGCACGTACCGGACACGACAGTGAGAGGGCTGGGTCTGCCTCCTCCCGGGGCAGCGCTTGTAGGTTCACTACCTGATCTCCAGAGGGCATGGTAGAAACCATGGGCACATAGCCCAGTCGAGGTCTTAGGATCACATGAGTGAGGGCCGGACCGAGCTCCAGACAAGTGTCGTTAGTAGGGAACGCTTGCAGGTCCCCGACCCTCTTGATGGAAGTGAGCGCGATCAGCAGGGCCGTCTTTTCAGGAGAGGGCCCTGAGCCAACTGATTCTAGCGACTCAGGGGGATCTCTGAAGACCGGCGAGGACCACCGAGAGATCCCAGGAGGGGAACAGGTTTGGCCGGGAGGGGTTTAACCTCCGGGCACCTCTTGGGAACCTGACGATTAAGTCGTGCTTACCCAGAGACTTGCTGTCTACTGGGTTGTGGTGAGCTGCGATAGTGGCAACATACACCTTCAAGGTGGATGGGGACAGCCTCCCCCCCAACCTCTCCTGTAGGAACAGGAGCACAGACCTAACTGCGCACCTCTGTGGGTCTTCTGCCCGGGAAGAACACCAATTCCAGCCGGCCAGCTGTGTGCCAGTGCATCTGCCCGAGGGGAGCCTCTGAACGGGCGTACCAGAGCGGGCACATTCACATTCTCGCCTCGTCGCCGCCCAACGCTGCCCTACCTGCTCCGCCTCGCTGCGAAGCCCCGCCGGGTACGTCAAAATTAATCGTCCCTTTGGTGCCCCTAGGAAAAAGGCGGAGCGCGGGGGGCGGCTGAAGTGGCTTTCTCTCATTACAAAAGAAAGCCGTGCGACCGCAATGCTATAACGGCCATGTTCTCACACTGAGAAGATGAACCATTGGAGAGAATGCTCATCCCGAGCTCAGACGGAAGCAAACAAGCGTGCCGGGGAGGCGGGAGGTTCGAGGGGGTTTACCCGGCAAACAGAGCCCGTCATTGTCCCCAAATCGTCATTCTCCCCGAGAGAGGTGGGGAGAAATCACCGCATCCAGAAACTACACAGGGGCGGAAATTACATCTTTATAAAGACGCGTCCTGAAAAGGACGTTCAACGCCGCTGTGTAATGCTCTTTCAGAGAAATAAACTCTTTTATGGAGAGAATCACTCTTTCAACTCTTTTAACTCTGCGCTGTCGAAGCGCCCAGGGGCAAACTGCACGCCGGCAGTGAAGAGAAAAGCCGCTGTAGTGCGCCGTAAATCCAACAGCAAAGCAGAGCGTCAGAGGATCAGAAGCAGGATCAGTTGTGTTACTCGCAGCTGACTGCAAACACACGACCATCGGCTCCGAAGAAAATTACTGAATGAACGAGCGTATTTCTCTCGCCTTTATATCCGTATCCGGAGTATGCAAATACTGTTCGCCAACTCTCATTGGCCTTTTTTCATAGATCAGAGGTATCTTTCGGCGCTCAAGAGAGACCCCTAGTGTCGCTTCTTCGACACGACGTCGAAGTGAGCGACAGACGGGGAACCAGTTTTAGACTCAATAATGTGTTTTGGAATGCCTGAAATGCAGTCTGAAGTTCCTGCACTGCTGCTGAAATGGTGGAAGCCTGGGTGTAAACCACTGTATCATCAGCGTATAAATGTAATTTGGCTTGAACATCTCTATCCAAATCATTTATAAAAATTGAAAACAAAATGGGTCCTAAGATTGATCCTTGAGGGACACCTTTGGTTATCCCAAGAAAATCAGATTTATAACCTTCAGCGTAAACACATTGAGTACGATCTACAAAATAATTTTGGAACCATGCAACAGCCTTCTCACTTAAACCAACTGAATGTAGTTTGGTCAATAACAATCCATGATCAACTGAATCAAATGCCTTAGAAAGATCAACAAATAATGCAGCAGCGTGTTGCTTCTTATCTAAGGCCCCAATAATATCATTTGTCACTAATGTAGCAGCAGTGATAGTGCTATGGCCACTTCTGAACCCTGACTGAAAATTATTTAAAATGTTTTTTTTTCAGCTAAAAACTGTTTTAACTGTACATTCAAAAGTGATTCCAAGATCTTTGACATAGCAGAGAGTTTTGATATTGGACGGTAATTATTCAGTTCTGATGGGTCTCCACCTTTATGTAAAGGGAGGACATAGGCTGCTTTCCAACTTTTGGGAATGGAGTTGGAAAGAAGACTTAAATTAAAAATATGCGCTATAGGCTCAGCAAAATATAAGCTGCCACTTTTAACAGAAAGGGATCCAGATTATCTTTACCTGCTGACTTTTTGGGATCAATGTCTCTGAGGGCTTTATGAACTTCTGATATTGAAATTGGTTTAAAATTAAAGAATTCCCAATTTACATTTTCAGATGCTGACATGGCAGGACATGGGACAGATTTATTTACAGTTTGATCAAATATGAATCCAGCCTGAATAAAGTGTTTATTAAACTGATTGAATATGGCTGCTTTGTCTTTTATTTCATCTGAACCAATGAGAATCTGTTCAGGGAGGTTTGAGGTCACACGTGCACCCGACAAAGATTTAACTGCTTTCCAAAACTTTAAAGGGTTGTTTAAGTTTTCTGTGTTTGATTTCAAATACAACTCAGATTTGGACTTTCTAATCATCAAAGTACACTTGTTTCTTACAGTTCTAAATGCAGTCCAATCAGCAGAAGAGTTGGAGAATCTAGCTTGTGCCCACATTTTATTTCTCAAACAGATTAGCTCTGATAGGCTGTCTGAGAACCAATGGTTGTCCTTACCACTGATCCTAAACTTTTTGATTGGTACATATTTATTTACAATGGAAATGACATTTGAATGAAAAAAATCCCATGCCATTTCAGCATCTGAAAACAAAGACACCCTGCTGAGATCACTGTGATACAGATCATGCAGAAAAGCCTGTTGTTCAAAACTTTTAAAATGTCTTTTTAGGATGATGCACGGCTTTACCTTGGGAATTTTTGTATTTCTTACACAAGCGACTACACAATGGTCACTGACGTCATTACAAAATACGGCAGTTGAGTTATATTTATGAACTGAGTTTGTTATGATTAAATCAAGGAGAGTAGATTTTATTTCTGCTTTGGGATTTATTCTTGTTGGTTCATTAATAAGTTGCACCAAGTTTAAGTCATTACACAAGTCTTTAAAACAATCAGAATTCCCTGAAAGCCAGTCCCAATTCATATCACCCATAAGAATAAATTCAGAGTCATTAATTTCATGTAATATTTCGGATATAGATTGGAAAGCATCCTTTGAAGCAGATGGAGGTCTATAGCACCCAACTACTGTAATATCAGCGTCTTTTGAGATATTCACTTTCACGGTCCGAATTTCAAACTGTTTAGCTTTAGTTAGTGACAGGGTTACAGAGCTTATAAACTTAGATTTCACATATATGGCAACCCCACCTCCTTTGGCAACCCGATCAGTTCTATAAACTTTAAAACCTTCAATAGAAATAAGTTCATCAGATACAGATTTTTTAAGCCAGGTTTCAGAGATAATAATGATATCAGCATTGGTTGTATTAGCCCAGATCTTAATCATATCCATTTTAGGGACAAGGCTTCTAACGTTTAAATGTATAAAACCAAGGCCATGTCTGCTTTTGAAATCTGAAGGAGTGGCTAAGGATTGCAAAGTGTTAGGAAGACCAGGAACAGGACCAGGATTGGGCTGAACATTACCAGATAACATCAATAAAAGCATAATCATACAACGTAGTTTTTGTTTGGCTGGGTAATATTTGTCATTACCACTGGCCTCTATGAACTGAGAAAAAGAGTAATCTGAGACAATAAAATGATCATTTAACAGCAGTAGGTTCTGGAGATACAGGGTCTTATTAATTTGTGAACAGTTTTTTTGGTTACACAGGTTGTCTTTCTGGCGGTATATCTCATAATGACTTGTAGATGAAGTTGAGAAATGACCATAATTTAACTGTATTAATATACTGCTTCTCAATTTGGGCATATTAAGTTCATCTAGTACAGGGCTGGACTGTAAAAGTATGAAGAATATAAACAAATGCATGATGTCAAGTTACCAGGTTTAGTTGAAGACAGCCTTAACAGGGGTGAACAGTAGCTTGGAGTCAAAAAGTCAGGGCTACAGGATGGAGGCTAGCAGGGAGGCTTCCAGGGAGGCTTCCAGGTGATAGCTAGCAAGCGGGGCTAATAGCAACAGGCTAGGAGTAGGGCTATCAGTAGCAGGCTAGCAGCAGGGCATCCAGGTGGTGGCTAGCGAGTGGGGCTAGCAGCAGAGCATCCAGGTGGTGGCTAGCAAGTGGGGCTAGCAGCAGGGCATCCGGGAGGTGGCTAGCAAGTGGGGCTAGCAGCAGGACATCCAGATGGTAGCTAGCAAGGGCAGCTAGCAGCAGGGCATCCAGGTGGTGGCTACCAGCAACAGGCTAGCAGCAGGGCATCCAGGTGGTGGCTAGCAAGCAGAGCTACCAGCAGCAGGCTAGGAAGCAGGGCTACCGACAGCAGGTTAGCAGCAAAGCTACCAGTAGCAGGGTAGCAGCAGGACATCCAGGAGGCGGCTAGCAAGCAGGGCTACTGACAGCAGACTAGCAGCAGGGATACCAGTAGCAGGCTAGCAGCAGGACATGCAGGTGGTGGCTAGTAACAGGGCCACCAGCAACAGGCTAGCAATAGGTCATGCAGGTGGTGACTAGCTGCAGGGCTAGCTGCAGCAGGCTAACAAGCAGGGCTACCTGTAGCAGGCTGCTAGCAGGGCATCCAGGTGGTGGCTAGCAAGCAGGGCTACCAGGTGGTCAATGTCCAGGTTTTAAGTTCAAATTCAGCCTTATCCACAATTAAAATAATCCCAGTATGGAGGAGAATGTCCTGTTTTTCGAGAGTATACTCATTTGAGTTTAAAAGACATAAAACGTCACAAGAAAAACCTAAAATCTTGAGATCTCAAACACTGAGATCCACACATAGGTGTGGCTCGGCTGCCATCTTGGATATTTCCATGCCAACGCTCAATCTTTGCTAAACTGTTGTTAGATGGTTTGAGAACAGCATTCAACGTGAGGGCATATGGTAGGCTATGTTAGAATGAAATTGATTGGTGCGAAGATGTAAGCTTGAAACATCCTGATGTTCTTTGGATGATCTGAAACAGCCTGATTGTTGTCAGTTGCTAGGTGGGTGATGGTTTGTTTGGTATGAGTGGCATAATATGGGTTACAGAGCAATTGTCTGAAAGATGTGACGCAGTTATGGCACGTGACCAATTGCGGCACATGGAAAGCATGTGCGCTGTTTGCAGTGTATTTGGGGGTTTGTTGCCTGGCCGGAAATATATCAGAGTTGCAGGACTTGGACAGCACATTGTACTGTTTACGGTGTAGTGGAAGGTTTAGTCGTATGACCCGAAAGACGCCATGGTTGTGGCACGTGGGCAGCACATTTGTACTGCTTGGGGATATGTTGAACTAACAGAAAACATGGTAAAGTGGAAAACATAGCATCTGTGGATGCCTGAACATAATTGTTTGCTAGATAAAATGTCAGGGACTTGTGAAACGATGTGAGGAAACATGCTTGCATGTGCATATGAACAACATATTTAAAAGTTGGATTGTCCTGAAATTAGAAGGCACCTGATGAAGAACAGATGAATACCATGATCTGATGTTTATAAACTTGAGCGTATAGTTTGGAGCTTTGTAGATTTGTTTTCCAATGTAATGCGAGTCATTTCATGACTGTATAAATCAGTGGCGGGCCGTGCATTTAAAGTCTAGGCCTTCAGTGTGATTCATGCCATTAATAAAACACAGTTTCACTATGAATAAGTCACCCTGTGCCTTAGGGCATCATACATTATGTCGCAGCTAACTAGTAATACCAATTGGCATTTTAAAAACACATCTACGCATGAAAGCCAGAACTTGAAATAACATTTAATGCTCAAGCAAACCTAATTTTAACTGCAGCATGACTGTTTCTTAAAATAAACATCTCCCGAACAGACATTCAAAAATAATTTTTCATATGAATCTACCAAAGAGGTCTGTAACACCAGGAAAAATCGATCTAATAATCTTTGCCATTTAAATGTTGCTTGCAATAAATTTCATTTCGTCGGGGTACAAGGTTATGCTGCGTTCCATTCAAGCTGGATGAGGGACATTCCAACTTGATATCTCTGACCATAAATTAATTACATTCCCTGCTCCCGTTAGCTTAACAGGGGTTTGACTCTCATTGTGGATGTCTCCTAGCAACCCAACTGATAAACAATGCTGCAGTGCTACATTTGTGCTTCAGGTGTACGATTATCAAAAGACATTACAATGTTTTATACACCTGTTTCTGCAGGTGTTTGTTAAACAAGCTTTAATATCATGTAATGTGGAAACAAACTCATTTATCAATATTACGTAATAAAGTGAATGTTTATCACTTTGAATATATCTCCCTGAGTGTCGACAAGCTTGTGTGACATCATTCCCATCATGCATCTCGCGAAATCATAGTTGAGAATTTCTGCACAAGACTACAAGTTGTAATTCTGACCTCAAGATGCATTCCATTGCACTTTTCCAAGTAGGAGGTTGTAAAATCCGACTTTGAGTTTAATGAAATGCAGTACTACTTATCAAAACTTGATCTGACACTGAATGCTCAAGCAAGCCTATTATTTACATGTTGAAAACTCCTGATGTTGCTATAATAATGCAAAAAGTACTTACCAATTTGCTTGAAATTAAAATCAGTCCTCCTTTCCTTTTTAATAAATTAAGCAATCACACGGTCATGCAGAACATCTCGTGTTTTTAAATCCATAACGATCTCTTTCTCAACGGTGATACCAGCAGTGTTGCCAATTTAGCGACTTTGTTGCCAGATAAATAAGTCAGACACTTACTTATTATTTGTAAATATGCAAACATTTTTCTAAACATGCACATAGATTTTTGTAAATATGCACATAGTGATTTGTTATGGCTGAACACTGTGTGAGAGAAAAGATAAGAAAGTTACAGTCACTTCTAAATTTCTTTCTGAGTGACTGATAGCTATAGGGAATTAATAGGGTATTACAGTATTATTACAGCCAATTTGTTCTTTACCGTCTGGTTCTCCCGCTCCACAGCGCCTCCGCTGGTGGCGTGATAGGCACAATGTGTTCTCATATCAGTTCCTAAGAACTGACCCACCTGCTTTATTGCCTCATTGACAAAGTGTGTTCCGTTTTCAGAACTGATTTTTCTTGGAATTCCCCATCTCGGAACAATCTCGGTTAGCAGAGCCTTGGCTACTGCTGCCGCATCTTGTTTCGAGGTTGGGAAGGCCTCGACCAATTTGGACCACATGTCAACCATTACCAGGCAATATTTCTGCTTCCCACAAGGGGTTAATTCAATGAAATCGATCATTAAGTACTCGAACGGCCCTTCTGGGGCTGGCTGGGATACCAGCCGTGTTTTAACACCTCGTGCCACATTGTGTGTATTACAAATAACACATCTTTTGCAAAACATCTCAGCGAATATTGTGAAGCCCTTGGTAAACCACAATTCTTTCATTTGTGCAATCATTCCCCATTTTGACACATGATCTAAACCATGCGTCAATTTAGCATAATGTTGAAAGAAATGTTTGGGTAAACAGGGCGTTCCATCAACTGATGTCCACACTATCTACAAGGCTGCAGCCTGACACCTTCCAGTTGTTTTTCTCAGCTCCTGTGGAAAAAGACTGCATGCTCTATAAACAAGCAGAAATGTTGAGGTTAATGTCAACTTGTGCGTGGAGGATTTTACTATCATCTTTAGTTTGATCCGCTGCCGCTGCTTTTGCAGCCATATCAGCTCTGGCATTTCCTGTTGAAATGAAACTTTTATCATTAGTATGCACTGCGCAACAGAATGGCCTCGAGGAGGTCCGATACCAGAGACGCGTTTAGTATCGGGCGCCCATCTGACTTAAAAAATTTCCTGTGCTTCCACAAAGCACCAAAGTCATGCGTGACTCCAAAAGCATAACTCGAATCTGTGTAAATCGTCACACATTTATCCGTCATCAGTTTACATGCTTCAGTCAGTGCGACCAGTTCAGCTGCCTGCGCAGAATAATGTGATGGTAATTTGCCAGACATCAGAGTTTCAAACTCAGTCGTTACTGCATAACCAACTTTATTCTGTCCTGTTTGTTGATCTTTTGATGCAGATCCATCAACAAACAGGACATTGTCACAATTATCCAACGGTACGTCTAAAAGGTCTGGACGTGGTGTGCACACCTGTTCGAGCGCTGACAGACAACAGTGATGTTCCTCACCATCCTCCTCTGTGGGGAGAAGTGTGGCAAGATTCAAAGTTGTGCATCTTTTCACAGTTATGTTTGGCATGTCCAACAAAATTGTGTGGTACCTCAGCCATCGGGGTGTAGACAAATGTGACGTTCTCTGCTCTTGCAAAATCATGGAGACTGCATGTGGAACCATTAAAGTTAAATCAGAATATCCCACAAACTCTCTGGAGGCCATCACAGCCAGCTCAGCTGCTGCCACTGCCCTGAGGCTATGCGGAAGTCCTGCAGCTACAGCATCGAGTTTCGTTGAAAAATAGGACACAGGTCGCAGTCTGTCACCATGAGTCTGCAAGAGAACAGAAGTCATAAAATTATTCTTTTCATCGACCATCTGTACAAACGGGCGGTTTATGACAGGAAGGCCTAACGTTGGAGCCATAGCCAATTGCACTTTCATGTTATCAAACGCTTCCTCAGCCCCACTTGTCCAAACAAGTCTGTCACATGACCTCAGCCCTTTCAAAAATTGCATAATTAGGAATGAACGTACGGCAGTAAGCGCACATACCCAAGAATGACAGCATCTGTTTCTTTGTAACTGGTTTTGGCACCTCTTTTACGGCCCGCACTCATTTCGCAGACAGTGCTTTGCTGTTAGGTTTGATAACATGCCCCAGGAATGTCACTTCCTGTTTCACAATAGCAGTTACAGTTCTCAAAACTCGTACATCAAAATCGCATTTTGATTTAAATGCTCCAACACTTTTGCTTTGTGCCATGTCTGTATCAATTTCAACCCAGTCTGTAGCCTGCAAACAGTCATTCACAAAAAGCCCCACTGCTTATTTGTGCCCTTGGACACAGATAAATGAAAGAACACTGTCTCCTGCCATTAAATAACACTGCAATTGTTTTTCATTCAAACACGCATACAACGCACACACATTCTCTGTCCAGAAAATCTTGTCAAATTTCACACTTTCATTCTCCCCTCCACTAAACCAAGTTTCTTCATAGTGTGAATCACGCTCATTTACAACATGTGACGTACAATGCATTCTATCAGGCGTCATAAACTCTGTGTTGACTGGTGTTATTCGATCTTTAGCCAATTTCAAAATCATCTCTGCCCAATCAACATCTTTTATCTGCCATTCGTAAGCCCACTGCGGCTCAAATTTAGAACATGACATTTGTGGTGCTTCCTCAATGCTGACTCCGGAGAAATCAGCACAGAGGATCAAATTTAATTCACACATTAAATCTCTGACCATTAACGGCGCGGGACAATTGGCCGACCAGAGAAACTCGTGTTTCAGAGTTCGACCCCCCTCTGTCTCACAATCTAAGGGCTCAGTGAATTGTTCAGAGGTCAAATGGCCCGAAGCCGAAGAGCTTTCATACACTTTTCCTGTCATTTTCGGCACACATGGCAAGTCACATGGTTGTAAAGTGCTAATTGAAGCTCCCGAATCGACCAGAAAGTTAATTACTACTCCCTCGACTATCATTGGGTATTTTGGCATTTCAGAAAACCCTGTGCTTTTGTACATTTTCAAACATTCATCGGAAACACTGCTCAAAATTTCATCATTCACAACATTGCTCAAAACACACAAAGATTTGCAAGCAGATTCTTCATTGCAGATAGCAGAATGTAAATCAGTGTATGTGTTTGTGTGTGTCGTGTTTGCGTGTTAGTAATAAATGGTCACTTCCCTGTCTTGTGGTCAGCCACTGATCGCCCTGAACCAGACCCTCTCCGTCCTGCTCTCCGTTCCTCTCGTTTCAATCCGACTTCAGATTCGGGCACGCACTGCTCCAATGCCCGTCTCTCCTGCACACTCTGCATTTGGTACAGTCTCTGACCGTATGGTTGTTTGAAGCACACACATAGCACCGCCATTTCCTTCCATCACCTCTTCCTCTTGCCTTTTGTTGAGTTTCAGGCTTGTTTGTTTAACGTTGCACAACTGCCATTGTGAGTGGTTTTCGGTCATTCTTTTCCTGCAGCTGATATTCGGCGTGTATAGCGTGCATCAGGGCTGAAGTTAAGTGCCCGTTCTTCCACTCTATGTAACTTGCCTTCGCTCCTCTTGAAATTTCTGGTCTCAGTCCTTTTATAAAATAATCTAGCAGAAGGCTTTCCCACGTAATTGGTTGATTCCCTCTGTCCTCAGGCTCCGTCAAGCCGCTGTGTTTTCCAAATGTTTCAAAAAGTCTGTAGTAATAGTTGCTAACAGGTCTCTCTGAATCAGTTGTGCTGGGAACCATTTCAGACGCGTCCCCGAAAACTTCCTGTTCTTCGTTCTCTTCCCTTTCTTCTTCGCTGCCTGTGGCAGCGGGCGCTGAGGATTCTACCGCCGCCTGCTGTACTGGCAGTGATGGTGCTGGTGGGAATTCTTGTGCTCGTATCACTTGCGCTGCTGCTCGTGCATCTCGTGCTGGTCTTCGGATCGGAGAGCAGTCGAGATCGTGGTCCAGTTTCAGGGCTTTCAGCTCCGCCACGGGGTAGTGATGGTTATATGCCGGCGGCGCCGAGACAATCTCGGTTACATTTTGGAAAACACAAACACACTGTTGATTAGTAGTATTCTGCTCTGGTGGAGCTGTTTTCTCACACACATCCTCATTCATTCCTTTGCTTAATTCATTCTGTATTTGCTTTCGTTCTCTTCTGTTGGCTTCCTCAATCCAACAATCTATAGTCTGCTCACATTCTTTACACACATGACGAAAACAACCGCAACAACTCTGTTTCTTTTCACTGCTTTTTTTTGTTTATTTTTTTTTTTTAAATTGACTTTTTCACAACATTCAGTCTTATTTTGCTCAGTGTCCCTTCTTCGGGAAAATCATGATATTTGATCAACTTTTCTATGTCCAGCATAGATTTATGTCCGTAATTCTTTTTCATTTGACCGAAAACTGGTGTGTAAAAATTATCTAGTTTAGGCCTACTGTTAGATGACACCATATTGGCTGATCTCTATCTCTCCTGGATTTTCCTTCGACGCGCGTCTAATAATCTGTCAAACGTCTTCAACAGATCCGATTTTGTCACCTCAAATCGGCAAGGGTAGCAAATATGCTTCTGAAATTACGGTTTACTCAAAATCTTTCCGTGAGCGTTTCCAGCGCTCGTTTGATTCTGGTTCACCTAATTAATCAGGTGTGGCTCTTCTGTCCACTTTTACGAGCTAATTTTCCGCATAAAATTGACTTGACTTCCTCAGGTTACAATTTCCCCCTCGAAAACCTTCTCTGCCCGTACCAAAGAGATAGTTCCAGCCACTATGACTCACAGTCAAATCAAATTACACCACACAAAATAAAATAATTTTACTGTCTCTTACCCGAGATGCTTTTACTGCCACCGGGTTCTTTCTGATCTCAGTCGAGTCACTCCTGGCCCTGAAAGTGGTTTGGCTCTTCTCTCTCAATTTTCGAGGTAAGACCAGAAGCCTGATGCTTCTAGGATGATCAGTCGTCAAATCCGCTGTCTTCAGGACCAGAAGAAACTGCCGTGAGATCCCACTTCTGACACCAATTGTTGTGGCAAAAACAATAATTAAACAATAGCAGCATCACAGTATAAGAGACATCAGGATTAAAATTGTATTTTAAAAGATGTTTTATTCTTTTAAAAGAAGCTTGTTCACAAAAAGTACCACGACAGCTACCTCGTGATAGGAACAAGACCTAAATCGCACACAAAACAGAAAGCCTTCTTATACCCCCTTCTTCAAAGTCTCTTCTTCTGTAATTTTCCACTCACCCCAGTAAACCAGATCTAGCCGGTTTTAGAATTACACTGGTTCTTCTAACCCCCCTGGGCTTTACTCACACCTGTGAGGTCAAAGGCTAGATAACCCCTCTGCCTATCCCTGTTTACAGTGGCCCTTCTAACCCCCTGCGTTTTACTGTCTTCACACCTGTGAGGTCAAAAGGTCTTTATTTATGGCTAAATAACCCCTCGGTCATTCCTGAATACAAATTACCCATACTAAAGAGTTAAAAGCTCTTTCTGACCATTTGTTTTGTGTGTGTCTTTGTTCCTACCAGGTGCATACATACATTCAACGAGAGAAACACATGATTGAATCGAAAGAAAACCCACACAATGTCTAAGAAAGTAAATAAGGAAAAAGTAAAATATTAATTTTTCCACAACAACAGTAAGCACAGAGAAGCATGCACATGTAAAGGGCAGACACTATGCAGAATGCAAACGAGAGGCAATGATGTCACAAATATGTTAATGAGTGTATGACGTCATCTAGCACCATTTACCGTCTTTTCGAGCAGGCTTTAGCTACTTTCCATAGAAACTAGTTGGCAACACTCAATACCAGCAGTGATGACATCCGACTCCTCAGCAAGATCTCGCCTCTTCACTTATAAATTACATACATCACTTAAAGTGTGATTGCGTCACTCAAGGCCAGCTAGAAGGCCTCAACCGAGACATATCCTAAAGACCACACCCACCAAGAACAAATAAATCAATCTGATTGGCTGATGAATCTGACAATCTGACTTTAGATGAGCATTCATTTGCACTGTTGAGGGATTCTGTGGAAATTCTGACGGCGTGATGGGGTGGAGTTCAAACTCACGCACTGCTTCGGCTTCGGCATCAGGCATGTGAAACAGTTGTCACGCTTCACTTGTAAGCATCAAGGAATACATTCTGACTGGATGCATTTTTTGTTTTTCTCTATTTGTTTGTAGATTAATTAAGAGTGGAAAGCGATTAAAAATACATATGTAAAAAGTTGATTGAGAATGAAAGAATGAAAGATATTTATTTATTTGGCATGTTAGGCCAGCAGAGAAGGCTTTACTGGCCCTGAGAATTCGCCACTGGTATAAATGACATGGGGTGACTCATCTCGTTTTGATGAAGACGCATGAAATCATGGGAGTTTGTGCCTGAGAGTTGGATTTAATAGATATGAAATGGTAAATGGTCTGCACTTATATAGCACTTTTTTAACCTTAGAGGTTACCAAAGCACTTTAGACTGTGTCCCAATCACCCATTCACACACACATTCACCCTCACACTCATACACCAATGGAGGCATACTATGAGAGCACCATTTGCGAAAGTGTGTTGAATAAAACAATAAAGCATATGTTTATATCGATAACAGAATCTGAGATTTTGGAGTATAAAGCAAGGTGCCAAGAACGCTTTTGGTCAAGCTTATAAATAAAAGTTTGTAATCCAAAAGTAGAGAAGATTGTCTGTAAAATAATGTGATAGATTGATTTTTACCTGCGTGAAGCATTTGTCCAAACAGGAGGGGGGAAGGTGATGTTATGATGTAGAGCTGAGTTGTAGCAGCGCTTGCTTAATGTTATCGGGCTGCGTGACGAGTTTGCGGAATGATTATGAATGAGTTGGGATGCGGTGCATGATCCACTCCTGTGGAGCCGAATTCAGCTTGTGTCTGCTCAGACAGAGGCTGTGTATAACTGTAGTGTGCTGTGGAATGGTCAGAGCGAGTGCTGCGCGGCAGCGAGCTCACGCTAAAATGTTTGCATTGCTTATGATAAGAAGTTGTCATTAGAGTATCGGTCGATTGAAAGGAATTCGCTGTTGCATGATTGCCCCGGTGTTCCAAATGGGATAAATCATACTCCAGGTGGCATTTTTGAAGAGAGAATGATTGTGATATTCATATTAGAAGTTGACAAAACAGTTTGCTGAGTGGATTACTCCCTAAACAAGCTGCATGGCGGGGTAATGTGGCTTACAGGAATTACATATGCGGGAGAACCAGATTGAAATGCTGGAGAGCACTGGAATGATGATTGAATTAAATAGCACATCTTTGTTTCCCTCAAGTTCAAATGGAGCTGGGATAGATTTTGAGTAGCATGAGACAGAGCAGCGCCTCTGCATGGAGGCCGCTCACACGATGGACCACTGCGAGTGGAAATTTTAAATAAGAGAACAAATGAGCAGTTGTAGAGAGCTTTTTTCACATGAATACAGTGCCGAAGCAGCCAGTTTGCAGAAGCAACTTCATGCTATAAACTGCTTTGGCAGATGGAGCATAGAAAGAACGACACTTAATGTGGTAGCAGTCAATACTGTACCTTTTGTACCTGTTTCTGTGTATTTGTTTAATTGATGTATTTACTCTTTTGAAAGTGACCTTGAGTTTAAGAAAGGTGCTGTATAACATCCATGATAGTTTGACTCCCAGCTGATGACAATTGATGGACAACTGAAGGCACTGGTGAAGGTGCAGCAGGCAGTAATGCCCAGCAGGTTAAAACATTTATAGAGCTAGATAAATTAGAAAAACATTTTAATTTGAATTTAGTAAATTTGAAATGTAGTCATGTGGCATTTAAGAAAATTTTATTTCAAAGGCATATTTTATCATTTCATTTTGATTTTCATAAATTTGAATTCTAAACATGTGGCATTTAACAAAATGTAATTGTTTTTGTGGAATATTTTATAGATTTGTAATTTAAACAGCAGAGTTTGTTTTAAAGGAGAAATTAGCTGTAAATATTCAGATTTTAACAGCTGAAGAAGAAATTAAATATAGAATTCAATTTTCTAAAATTAAAAATGCAGAAATGTAGATCTTATAGAAAGTAGGCCAGAGGTCAAACATCCGGTTTCCAGAGGGAAAAGTAGAGGGTATCAGAGATGTCGAACGGAGCATTTTGGCCAATCACAGACTTACAATGGCAATTCCAGCATTCACACTGAACTTGCGATACAGACGTGACTGAAGTGGACATGAGTAAAACCTATGTTAATTGAGATAGACAATCCAGAAATAACACCAGCAACATAATATAGAAGGGTTGACACTCCAAAGAACATGTAGTAATTATTTTTATTAACTGTTGTTTTCACATAAATGAAGAAAACTCATTGTTATTGACATGAAATTTGTGAAAGAAGCATATGGGGGAAATCAAAATGTTAAAACTGTGACTAGGCAGGTAAGGAATATGGATCTAAACGCAGCTTTATTAAAAAAGAATAAGCAAACTCAGAATATAAAGAAAACCAAAACACAGGGAACAAAGCAAAGAGCATCAAACAAAACATGCAAAGACCGACAAAGGAAACAGGGAAAACAAGGGCTTAACCCTCTGGGGTCGACGGACACGCCAGTGCGTCCTGCTGGATATTTTCATCATTACAGCAGAAACAACTTAAAATACTCCGTCATTTTTGGGTATACAGATATGTGTAAGACATCATTAGAGACTATAAAGGGTCTACTTTTATTTGTGTACACTCATAATAACAATTAATCATTGTGCTTTTGTAAAATAAAGAAAATAAAAAGGGTGAGCTGTCAGCAGTGTCTGTGTTCACGAGCATATTTCAGAAACACGTCAAAAAAATTAACTGAAACTCTGCGAATACTTATCACACAAACATGAAACATATAAGAAAGCTTAAAATGTCTACTTTTTAATAGACCAATTCAAATTTAAAACAAATATTCTTCTGCAATGTAATCTGTATCAAACAAAGCGATGTTCAGTTTTTACCGGTTCATCTAATTATCTGTAATGTGATCACACCCACCAGCAGAGCGCGCCATTCATACGTTAATGTGCTGAGGCGATCAACACAAATGTACACGCCCCCCGACAATGAGGTATAATGTAAACACATTTCATTAATTTTACTGCGCGTTTGCAACGATACACAAGTGAGAAAGCTCCAGGAATTTATGGAAGAGTTACAATTTTCCTCAGAAGAAGAGCAGGACTCTGTTGAACGTTTGTATTTTGAAGAGAGACTTGATCCAGCTAAGGATACAATTTCGGACGAGTAAGTCAAATAGTTTTCATTAGTTGACATGCTATTTTATATAAACTTGAACATATTTTACTAGTGGGACTGTTTCCAGACTTGTCAGCCAGGATTCAGAGTATTGACATTTGAAATATGTCCTAATAAGCAAGTTTTAGTTACATTTAAATGATGTTTCAGCTAAAGCAGGTATTTAAATTGTACGCTGTATAATATAAATATGATATGTAATATGATATAAAAATAATATGAATGTTTAGATTATATTTTAACTAGTGTTTGTGCTGCCTCATTATCATCAACAAAGCTTGTGCTTGCAAATATGTGTTCAGGTTAAATGAGTAAAATGCACTTTAAATATGCCCATATTAGAAAATCAGCATATTATAATGATTTCTGAAGGATCATGTGACACTGAAGACTGCAGTAATGATGCTGAAAATTCAGCTTTGATCACAAATTGCATTTTACAATATATTCAAATAGAAAACTGTTCTTTTAAATTGTAAAAAGAGTTCAGAATATCAATGTTGTTTCTGTATTTTGGATGAAATAAATCCAGCAGAAGAGACTTCTTTTAACGGTAGAGTAGGTCTAAAATTAAGTAAAGTCATTATGTAAAGAAAATATATAGTCAGATTATGTCTTTTAACTTAAAACTTGATTTGGATCATTAAGTCTCCTCACAATCATTCTCTTTCTGTCACATTCCTCATTGATAGGCCCAGGGGAGGGGTCTTTTTTCTCTCAGGTGTGAATTGCAATCCATATTCATGATCATTCACATGATGATCAGAATGAAAGCGTCAGCATCTGTGAACTCAGACATGTGTAAGTACCCATCTTTTATACTGCAAGTGTTAGAACGTTATTGGATAGATGAGAAGGTAATGAGTGATGTAACAATTGAGTCTTCTAGGCAGAACTTATGCTAAAGCTTCCATTTCTACCAGAAAGACTCGGGAGAATAATAATGAACAATTAACCATGTATTTACAGCTCGGCAAACAATATAAAGATAAAAGTCCTTTCCCCGTCCGTAGCTCGCAATCCGGGGGTCCAGACTCTGCATTTCCTGCCTGGCGATGAAGGCAGGGGCGCAGCCGACCCCCAAAGAAGGTGGAAGAAAAATTCCACCGGGACGGGACCTACCCCCAAAGAACGGTAAAGAGAAGTATACCCACCGGTCGTGAATCCTGGAGAGGGTTAATAATGAGCATGACAAAAACACCTTTAAGACCAATAGCTAATTAGTAAGAGGTGACTACATTATAAGAAGACAAGAATAATACATTCATGCAATTAAAATTCTGCTGCTGTGTAAACGTTAAGCATTAATAGAGCTGATGCTTTCGTATGAGCGACTTTTGAGAAGTTTGGGTCGCACTTCGACTGATCAACCAGTTTATCCCTGAGAACGAGTCAAAGGGAAACGAGAATGAAGGAATAGAATGAAGTAATAGAGATATAACTGTGAAATAGGCTAATATAGTGTCAGGAGAGTCAGTGGAAACAAGCCGTTGAAGATCACATGAAGACAAGGCCACACAGAGACAAGGCCGCGATGGGCCACACAGAACCGGGCCGCCTGGCCACCAGGACGAGGCCACCTTGGGCCACACAGAACAAGGCCACCTTGGGCCACACAGAACAAGGCCACCTTGGGCCGCACAGAACAAGGCCACCTTGGGCCGCACAGAGCCAGGCCACCTTGGGCCACAAAGCGGAACCACACTGGCCACATGGCCTTGCTAGACCACAGAGACAAGGCCGCACGGCCACACGGCCTTAGTAGACCACAGAGACGAGGCTGGCAATCAGCCACGACGGCATCTAATGCCACACATAAAAACGAGGTAGACTGGACACACAATACCAACCACGAGGACCACATGGCCATCTTTTAGCGAGGCTACAGTGCCTCGAGGCCGCTTGGCCACACAGACAATGGCCGCTTGGCCACATAGAACCGATGCCGCTAGGGCCACGAGACCACTGGCCATTTTTTACATATAGGACAAGGCATCGATATGCCACGAGGCCACTATGGACCACACGGAACAAGCGACATAAACGACGGCCACTAGGCCATATAGAACCAATGCCGCTAAGGGCCACGAGACCACTGGCCATTTTTTACATATAGGACAAGGTAACATTGTGCCACAAGGCCTTTAGACCCACACAGAGACAAGGCCTGCTGGGCCACAAGGCTGCTAAAGCCACACAGAGACACACAGTCACTCATGGACACGGCCTTAGGCCACAAATAACCAATGCCATAACTGGCCACAAGACCACAGGACAAGGCCACATTAGGCTACACGGTCACAGTAGACCACACTGAACATAGAATGGGGCCGCGAGGGCCGCGATGTCGTGAGCCCACACTGAAACGAGGTTGGACAGAGACAACGGCCACGAGGCCACACGGAACCAAGGCCGTAAGGGCCACAAGACCATGTAGGCCACACGCAGGACAAGGCAACATTATGCCACAAGGCCTTAAGACCCACATGGAGACAAGGCCCGCTGGACCACAAGGCTGCTAATGCCACATGGATACGTGGCCAACGAGACATGGCCACTAGGCCACACTGAACCATGCCGTAACAGGCCACGAGACCACGGGACAAGGCCACATTAGGCTACACGGTCACAGTAGACCACACTGAACATATATATGCTTAGATTATCTTTTTTTTACAATTTTTTATATTAGTTCTCGTGAGCTAGAACTATGACAGATAATGAAAGAGCATGACACCACCACCAGTAGTTGCATAGGTATATACCTGGACCATTATAGGAGCTTGCTGAGCTTTGAGGATAGTTTTTGAGTCGGGTCTTATAAGAGACTGGAATGCGGAGGAACGCCATCTACCCAAGGAATGGTAGCTGATGTAGAAATGAGGAGATTAATGACGAATTAAGAAATTTAGCCATAGATGTGAAGGGACAAAATTGTTATAAATTGAAATTGTTAGTGTGATGCCGGAACCTTGGAATCATTCATAGAGTGCTTAAGGAAGAGTAAAGAATTAGGTGAAAGGAGTAGATCGGAGAAGGACAGATCATGAGCGGGATCGAAATGATTGGTAGCTGATGTAAATTCTCCTGGACGCATAAAACCGTAGAAAGCAGTTAGAAACACAGCTTCTAGCAAAATATTGATGTACGTAGAAAAAGGCTGGCGAATAGAAGAGATTAGTCTTTGCAATAAAGGCGAAGTAAAAGGCAGCCGTTATGTGGAGAATGATAGAGGATTTGCTTATGCATGAGCAATGAACGAATAGGAGAAGCGGTGAATAAACTTGGAAAGTCGGGGTTAAAATATTTGCGTAGAATTGAATGCCTGCTAGTAATCTACAGATGGAGGAAGGTATAGATTAGGTTTCTCGAGGTGAAGACGAGAGAGGAGCAAGCGGTCGTAATCAAAAATGTGAAATACGGAAATCTGAAAGAAAGCAAAACGTAAAGAATGAAAACCAAGCGGAAATGTAAGCTTTATAAGTGGAAGGAGCTACTCCTTTAGCCATGAAATGACTGGCTGAACTAAGCAAATCGTCTAATTTAACATAGTAGCTGATAGGGGAGGGCACTGAGTTGGATCCGTATGGGCTGAAGGGCAAAAACCGTCTGAAAGTCTGAAAACGAAAACGGGAGAGCGCGTCGGCGATAGCATTGGAGTAGCCTGCTATGAGAGCAGCTTTGATAATAAAATAAAGACGACAGATTGCCAGATTAAGCGTCTCGTGAAAGGCATCATAGTCTGGCGATATAACCGACCTTATAAATGATGGCGACGGTGGCTTTGTTATCGCAGAACATCAGTATGCTTTACCTAGACCGCGCTGAACCCCAGATGACGCTGGCTACAGCTAGAGGATAAATTTCGTGGAGTGCGGAAGAGACAGAGCCAGAAGACAACTAGGAAAAACAATTAGCCATTTTTCTGTGAACCATTGCCCTTGAAAGAACCCCCCGAAGCCAATAGAGGGGGTGGCATCGGTAAATAGTTGAAGTTCTTCTGATTATTCAAAAGCAACGTAATAAAAAGAAAATGCTGTTCCAATCATTTAACAGATGAGTCCGAAATTTGATGTCGGACGGGCAGCCTTCGTAAAACTGACCGAGTCACTAAATTCTTGCACGGAATGAGCCAAAGTTAGCAGCCGAGAAATGAAAGCCCTACCTTGAGGAATTATGCTCGTGGAAAAAATTAAGGTGACCGAGCAACGAAAGCACGTCATGTTCGAAACGATACCAAGGGAGGGAAAAGTTTCCAGGAAGGATCTAATCCTTAAAAGCTTTCGTGAGGGAGAGAAGCTTGCATTAAAACCGTGACTAGGAAAATGCAGAGGAATACGAGCGAAGTAGAGGGGCCCATTTTTTAAATTTTTTATTTTTTTTCTCCGCTGAGAGGGGAACGGCGATGTCGCTAAATACCTGTTTAAGTATGTTAAGGATTTAAGATTGGGAAGATGGAAAATAGGAGCAGACAGATTCATGGAGTGAAAACATAGGGACGCCGTTAAATTTTACCGCACAGCGACCTCAGCTGTATAAAGAGAGTCTTATGTTTTCAGCACCGTGGACAGTGGCTGGATCATTGCATGCGAACGCTATGAGCGCTGCAAATGGTACGGGCTAAAGTTTTTTGCCGCCGAAATGGCGAACGAGCAGTTCGGTAACTGTAACTGACCAGTGAAGTCTTGAGTTGTAAATGAGAATGAAAGAAGCGGATTTGCGGAAAATGCCTTGTGGTATTCGTGAAACAACGTGCCCCTGTGACTTGGCTAAAGTCTGCAATGATGGTTAGATAGAGATCTAACTCTTCCCTTCTCTCGGGATAACTTTGGCACAAAATGTCTCTGTAGATACTAAAAGCGATCATGAATTCACCAAACGAGAGATTACGTTGAAGGTGAGGATCGGAGGTTTGAAGAGGGATTGCCACATCACCACAGTTGACCATTTTCCTGCCAGCCGCAGTTGACGGAAGCAGAAATGAGGCCAAGTTAATATCTTTACCTTGGATAATGATGGCTCTTGGTTGTGTGGACACTGATGCGGCAGCTGGTGGTACACTCAAGATGGCGCCGAGTATGGCTGCTGCGTCGCGAGCTCCGTCAAAACACTGCAGTTTATTGTTTGTTTTGTTTACAGTTCTGTGTTTTTTTGTCTTGGATGTTGTCTGCCTTATTGTGTACGACAGACAAACGCTTTTGGACATTGGTTCGGCAATCACACACCGAAAACCGGACTTCACATTCCTCAATGCCGACCCGCGGTTTACAAACACGCCAGCAGAGCCCTTTGTTTGGGCTGCCCGGCCACGGAAATGCAGAAGGAAAAGAGGAAAAAGAGCCGGCGTTCTCATGAGATTAAGACGTCGCGCAAATTGCCCCCCACTACCCAGTATACTACTGGCAAATGTTCAGTCTCTGGACAACAAGCTCTGCGAGCTGAGAGCACGGATCTCCTTCCAACGAGAGACGAGAGAATGCTGCGTTATCTGTCTTACGGAAACCTGGTTGTCCGCGGAGATTCCAGACTCGGCCATCGAACCCACGGGTTTCTCCGTGCACCGAGCGGACAGAGCGAAAGACCTCTCAGGTAAAAGCAGAGGTGGAGGTGTATGTTTTATGATCAACAAATCATGGTGTGATCAGAGGAATGTACATTTTATCAGGTCTTTCTGCTCTCCTGATTTGGAATATCTCATGCTTCTGTGTCGACCATTCTGGCTACCGAGGGAATTCACAGCGGTCATTATCACTGCTGTGTACATCTCCCCACAATCCGACACAGACCGGGCATTTAGGGAACTGTATGGCAGTATAAGTGAGCAGGAAACCGCACACCCTGAGGCTGCGTTCATTGTTGCCGGGGACTTCAACAAAGCCAACTTTAAAACAATAGCACCAAAATACCACCAATATATCAGCTTCAACACACGAGGGGACCGGGTTTTGGATCATTGCTATTCTCCTTTCCGGGATGGCTACAAATCCCTCCCCCGCCCACCATTTGGCAAATCCGACCACTCTTCCGTTCTGCTTCTGCCCGCTTACAGGCAGAAACTGAAACTGGAAGCACCCGCCCTCAGAATGATCCAGTGCTGGTCGGATCAATCAGACTCTGCGCTACAGGACTGTTTTGATCACGCGGACTGGGAGATGTTCCAGTCTGCCTCCGATGACGACATCAAGGTTTACGCTGATAGCGTAACGTGTTTCATCAGGAAGTGCGTAGAGGACGTTGTTCCGATGAAAACTATACGGATCTACCCCAACCAGAAACCCTGGGTTAACGGCGATGTTCGCGCGGCACTTACTGCGCGGACCACCGCTTTTAATTCCGGGAACACGGAGGAGCGTAAACAAGCCAGTTATGCCCTCCGTAACTCCATCAGTACAGCAAAACGCCAGTACAGGCACAAAATTGAAGGACAGATCAACACCACTGACTCCAGAAGTATGTGGCAGGGAATTAACACCATCACGGACTATAAACAGAATAAAAACTCCCCCATGAACACTGCTGCCTCTCTCCTGGACGAGCTTAATACTTTTTATGCTCGTTTCGAGGATAACAACAACACCGCCCTCGCGGAGAGAGCACTCGCGGCCGATACTACAGAGGTTGGTTCATTCTCCGTCTCTGTTGCGGATGTAACCCGATCCTTTCGATGGGTGAACATTCGCAAAGCTGCAGGTCCAGACGGCATTCCGGGCCGCGTCATCAGAGCATGCGCGAACCAACTGGCTGGTGTTTTTACGGACATTTTCAACCTGTCCCTCTCCCTGTCTGTAGTCCCCACATGCTTCAAAACATCAACCATTGTGCCTGTACCGAAGCAAGCCAAAATCACTTGCTTAAATGACTGCCGTCCTGTTGCCCTCACCCCCATCATCAGCAAATGCTTTGAGAGGTTGATCAGAGATCACATCTGCTCTGTTCTGCCCACCTCTTTGGACCCATTACAGTTTGCCTACCGTAACAACCGCTCCACTGATGATGCTATTGCATCTACAATACACACTGCTCTATCCCACCTGGAAAAAAGGAACACGTATGTGAGAATGCTGTTTGTAGACTACAGCTCAGCATTTAACACCATAATGCCCTCCAAGCTTGATGAGAAACTCCGGGCTCTGGGCTTAAACAGCTCGCTGTGCAGCTGGATCCTGGGTTTCCTGTCAGGCAGACGTCAGGTGGTTAGAATGGGCAGCAACATCTCCTCATCACTGACCCTCAACACTGGAGCCCCGCAGGGCTGTGTTCTCAGCCCACTCCTGTATTCCCTTTACACACATGACTGTGTGGCGACACATAGCTCCAATGCCATCATTAAGTTTGCTGTCGATACGACGGTTGTAGGTCTGATCACTGACAATGATGAAACAGCCTACAGAGAGGAGGTGCACACTCTGACACGCTGGTGTCAGGAGCATAACCTCTCCCTCAATGTCTGTAAAACCAAGGAGCTTGTGGTGGACTTCAGGAATAAAGACAGAGAACACAGCCCCATCACCATTAATGGAGCACCGGTGGAGAGAGTCAGCAGCTTCAAGTTCCTCGGTGTCCACATTACTGAGGAACTCACATGGTCCGTCCACACTGAGGCCGTTGTGAAGAAGGCTCACCAGCGCCTCTTCTTCCTGAGACGGCTGAGGAAGTTTGGAATGAACCAACACATCCTCACACGGTTCTACACCAGCACTGTAGAGAGCATCCTGACTGGCTGCATCACCACCTGGTACGGCAATAGCACCGCCCACAACCGCAAAGACCTGCAAAGGGTGGTGCGAACGGCCAGAAACATCATCGGAGGTGAGCTTCCCTCCCTCCAGGATATATATAACAGACGGTGTGTGAATAAAGCTCGGAGGATTATCAAAGACTCCAGCCACCCGAGTCATGGGCTGCTCTCACTGCTTCCATCAGGCAGGCGGTATCGCAGCATCAGGACCCACACCACCCGACTACATGACAGCTTCTTCCCACAAGCAATAAGACTTTTGAACACATGATCTCTCACGATCTACAATCAGCACTGCACTTTATTAATCTTCATTCTGTCAATATATTCTCACTCCCAATTCAGTTAGTGTATATATATATTTATACCCTTATCTAGTGTATGTGTATTCTACATTGTGTGTATTGTGTACATTTGTTATGTAAATTGTTGTGTAGGTATGTGTACATTTGTTATGTAAATTGTGTTGTGTAAATATGTTGTTATTGTAAAGTGGTTTATGTCTCGTCACTGTCATTACTGCAATGTTGCTCGGAACTGCACACAAGAATTTCACCTGCTGTTGCACTCGTGTACACAGTAGTGTGACAATAAAGTGATTTGATTTGATTTGATTTGATTTGATTTGGTGAAACAAAAACGCCTACCAGAAGCTTGAGCTGGAGTTGCTGTGGATAGACTGAAATTTGAAGGAGCCGGTGGAGCGGAGACATCTTGAAATGGCGTCTGGATTGTTGGTAGAGAAGCAGGCACAGTAGAAGATGTAGAAGGCACGTTCGAAGGGTTGCTTAATCCGAAAGGAGGGGGGTGAAAACTGAAGAATCGCTGAAGAGTTCGAGGCCGGATCTGAGCTGAAGTTAGGGTTGATGAAGAAATGTTTGAAAAACCGCCATTTTAGATTCCAGTCCGTTAACGGTTTGAGAAAGGCTTTGAACTGCAGAGAAAATCTGGTAATTCATGTCTGTAGGTTCAGTTGACAGCGGAGGAGATGGCACAGAGCGGGCGGCGATGATCTTTTTGATAGACGAGGTGAGGATGATTTAGCCGATCTTTGCTTGCCAGTTTGTTTTAGCTGAGCTGTCAAAGTTGGAGCTTTTGAAGACGAATAAGGGGAAACAGACGGATTACCCAGGGTGTTTTGGGCCAGAAGGAGAATTTCTCTAGAAGGGCCTTGGCTGACCGGTATGCCGGCGTCCTCAAGAGCGATGACCGTGTCTTCGAATGACCACTGCGCCCATGGAGAAGTACGGCACTGGATGCGTGAGCTGCGGCGAGCAGGAGGAGGAGACGGTGGGACGAAATCATCGTAAGAATCAGAGTAAACGCAAATGAATTGCGTGTCCTTAGACATGTTTGGTCGGCAACTGACGCGAACAATGAACGAAAGCGTCAGCATCTGTGAACTCAGACATGTGTAAGTACCCATCTTTTATACTGCAAGTGTTAGAATGCGATTGGATAGATGAGAAGGTAATGAGTGACATAACAATTGAGTCTTCCCGGCAGAACTTATGCTAAAGCTTCCATTTCAGTGACTTAAAATTTTAGTTTTTTCAAAAAACACGCATAAACGTTATTTTCTCAAAAATACAAACATGTACACACATGTTGCTCACATATTATTGTAGCCCTGTTTGTTCTGAATACAGTGTTATCAGACTTTAGCCATTAATATGGTTTTAAGCAACTGAAAAAAGCACAAATTTAAGGCATATCAAAACTTCTCCAGGGCCCAAAGTGGGTTAAATACACAGGGGGCAAACAAGGGAAGAGGAACACCTGTGGGAACAATCAGAGGAAAAACACAAATAATATGAAACTTCAAAGGACTACAAAACTAACAGGAAACAGGAACTAAACAAGAATTTCAACATAAAAGACAAGACAAAAAACAGGGAATATGTGACAGAGCCCCACCTTTAAGGAGCGGATTCCAGACGCTCCACACAAAAACAAAAATTGTCCATGGATTGTGGGGGAAAACAGGCAGTTCAAGGGGACAAGGAGAGAAAAGGAACATAGCAAAGACAGGGAGGTGTGAGACCAAGGTGGAGGCGGAGGGCCAAGAGACCAAGGGGACCAGAGCAGATCTGACAGATGGCCTGGAGACCAAGGGGACCAGAGCAGATCTGGCGGTTGGCCAGGAGACCAAGGAGACCAGAGCAGATCCGGGGGACAGCCGTCAGGAGGCCTGGGAGGTGGCCACAGAGCTGAGACAGGGTCAGGAGGCCTGGGAGGTGGTCACAGGACAGGGACTGGGTCAGGTGTCCTGGGAGGTGGCCTTAGGGCTGAGACAGGGTCAGTAGGCCTTGGAGGCAGCCGCAGGGCCGAGACAGGGACAGGAGGCCTGGGGGGGTGGCCGCAGGGCCGAGACAGGGTCAGGAGGCCTGAGAGGCGGCCACAGGACAGGGACTGGGTCAGGCAGTGGAGCCGCTGTAGGAGGAGTCACTGGTAAGGCAGATGGAACCACGGGAGGAATAGTCTCTGGGGGAGTGGGTGGAGCTGCAGGAGGAATAGTCTCTGGTGGAGCGGGTGGAGCCGCGGGAGGAATAGTCTCTGGGGGAGCGGATGGAGCCGTGGGAGGAATAGTCTCTGGAGGAGTGGGCGGAGCCACGGGAGGAATAGTCTCTGAGGGAGCGGGTGGAGCCATGGGAGGAATAGTCTCTGGTGGAGTGGGTGGAGCCACGGGAGGAATAGTCTCTGGGGGAGCTGGTGGAGCTGCAGGAGGAATAGTCTCTGGTGGAGCGGGTGGAGCCGCGGGAGGAATAGTCTCTGGGGGAGCTGGTGGAGCCATGGGAGGATTAATCTCTGGAGGAGTGGGTGGAGCCGCGGGAGGAATAGTCTCTGGGGGAGCGGATGGAGCCGTGGGAGGAATAGTCTCTGGTGGAGTGGGCGGAGCCGCGGGTGAAATAGTCTCTGGTGGAGTGGCGGAGCCGCGGGAGGAATTGTCTCTGGGGAGCTGGCAGAGCCGCGGGAGGAATAGTCTCTGGGGGAGCGGGTGGAGTCGCGGGAGGAGTAGTCTCTGAGGAAGAACACTGCTAGATCCATTACGGAGGTTTAGTCTTTCTGTGACGAGGCAGACAAGGAATGAGGATCTAAATGCAGCTTTATTAAAAAAGAATAAGCAAACTAACTAACTAAAACACAGGGAACCAAGCACAGAGCATCAAACAAAACATGCAAAGACTGACAAAGGAAACAGGGAAAACAATTGCTTAAATACACAGACACAAACAACCGGGCCATTTTGATTACTTAGGAGACCTGGCTAGAGTGGTAGTTACTGTCAATACTCGCTGAGCTACCCAGGTCCTGAGTCAATTATTCCTTACTTATATTGCTTTTCAAACTACAAACAACAAAACATATTTGAGTCATATGCGGCAAAAATTTTATTTCAAATAAAATTTCGGTTTTGGTCAATATTGCAGACTAAGGATCTGAACACAGTGATCATTGTGGTTTGGTATGAAAACTCCAGGGACAAAAAAAGAGAGTCCCAATTTTTTTTCCATTTCCTCAAAACTGTCAAACTCTCATCTACTTATCTGATCTTTACTGTATTTGTTAATCAAAACTTTGTCTCTCACACAGAATCCTGTCTGACTTATAATAAAAAAAAACAGATGAAAAAAACATGTCACACATTCAAATAAACTAACTACACCGAAATAAGAATCCACGCAGGACTTTAATAATGCCTACTTTCACTATTTCATAGCTTTCAAAGCATGATCTTGCTTTAGTTTATATTTCAACATTATATATTCACATTTTTACCATAATAAAAGTGATCTGTTTCCATCCACACCTAGCACATCACTTCTAAAGATATTGATTGAACCACTGGAGTCTGATGGATTACTTTTATGCTGATTTATGTGATTTTTTTTATTTTCTTTTTAGATTTAACACGTTGCCACCCATTCAATCTTCATTTGAGTTCAGTCATACACATCTGGCATGAGGGAGAGTAAATGATGAGAGAATTTTCATTTTTGGGTGAACTATTCCTTTAAGGGCTCTTGTCAGATCTGGATGAATTTGTCAATAAGAAGAGAGGATTGGAAACATTTCTTGTAATTTGGAGATCCACATTCTTCTCTGCGCAGGAAGACAAATATTGATCTGTTTCTCACCCACACCTATTATATCACTTCTGAAGACATGGATTAAACCACTGGAGTCATATGGTTTATTTATATGCTGCATTTATGTGTTTTTTTTTATCCCATTCACTTGCATTGTACTGGCCTACAAATCTGAAATATTCTTCTAAAAATCTTTATTTGTGTTCTGCAGAAGAAAGGAAGTCATACATATCTGGATGTCATGAGGGTGAGTAAATGATGAGAGAATTTTCATTTTTGGGTGAACTATCTCTTTAAAGTGATCGCTCAGCCATAATTTAATATTCTGTCATCATTTTCCTACCCTTGTGTTGTCCCAAACCTGTGCAACCTTCTGTATTCTGTGAAACACAAAATATGTTACATAGAATTTTACAGACTGACAGTCTCAGTCACCATTCACTTTTAAAATATAGAGGGAAAAAACATTCACTGAAAGTAAATAGTGACATCAAACATTCTGTCTAATATCTCCTTATTGTGTTGCATGGAAGAAAGAATTGATATGGGTTTGGAACAACATGATGGTGACTACTGACAGAATTTCCATTAATAAGAATAATAATTCTGTAGTACATGTTCAATGTGTGTTATGTAATGGAATATAATGGAGTTAGAATTCATTATGTCATTTGTGAAAGTAACGAGTTACTCACTACTTGAGTCCTCACTCTCACTCATGTAATTATTTATGTTAGTACTTTTACTTCTACTTGAGTAATTATTTCAATTAAGTAATTGTACTTTTACTTGCGTACAGTTTTTGGCTAATCTACCCACCTCTGAGGATCTCTCAAAAAATCAAATGTTTCATTATTTTTCTCTGCACGACACATCCATAAATAAATCAGTTTAGAGGAAAAATACAAATGTGATTCAGACACAGGTGTGACAGAACAACAGCAGTATCTGCTGGATTCAAGACAGAAACAGGTGAGAAAACGCTTCTTTAGGTCAGAATTCTCCTGATGTCACAGTTTAATTGATTCAATATTTTAATATTTAATTGTATGTTATAAAATTACAATTATTGTCTGTTTCCCACAGAAAAGGAGAAAACTGCATTCATCACTTTTCCTCTGACAAGTGAGTGTGCGTGTGTGTGAAAACACTCCAAAGCTTGATTTGTCCCTGCATAAAGAATATTGAAATAATCTAAATGAGATTAAACAAAAGCATGTATGAATTTCTCTAAGTCCTAAATTGAGAGAGCTGGCTTCAGTTTAGCAATGGATCTAAGTTGGAAGAAACAGCTCTTAACCACAGCATTAATCTATTTATCAAATTTTAGATTAGAGTTAAAAATTACCCCCAGATTGCACACTTGTTTACACTGATAAACTGACCATTGATCTAGTCTGGAGGTTATAGATGCAGCTTTCATTAGGACCGAAAATCATGATCTCAGTCTTGTCCTCATTTAACTGTAGAAGATTATGTATCGTCCAGTTTTTAACCTCCTCCAAGCATGTTAAAAGAGAACTGAAACACAGTTATCCCTAGGTTTCAACAGGAGATAAATCTGTGTATCGTCTGCATAAAAATGGTAAGAAATACCATATTATTAAAAATCAAGTGTAGAGGCAGCATATACAATGAAAACAACAAAGGCCCTATAATGGATCCTTGAGGGACCCCACAGATAATTGGAGCTGTGGATGAGTAAAACGCACCAATCCTCACTGAAAATGACCTATCCTCAAGGTAAGAGGAGAACCATCTTAAGGCAGTTCCTTGAATTGCATGATCTATAGTGTCAAATGCTGTACTTAGATCTAATACAATTAAGGCAGCATGTTTACCGGAGTCTCTAATTAAAAGAATGTCATAACCACCCTCACTATTGCAGACTCTGTGCAATGTCCCACCCTAAAACCTGATTGAAATACCTGCATGAAGTTGGCCCTCCACCCAACGCAAAACGTCTGCAAAATAGTCTCAATCCTTTGTGATTCGTTTGTGCTGGTTTGTGCTGTAAAAATGTAAATTAAATTTATAGGACATTCTGAGGTCAGTCAGCCCCCCACAATGATCCAAATTCACCCCAAATAGTCTCTTCGTTTGTGCTGGTAAAATTTTCGTTCGTGCTGCTTCAGTTTTTAAAGTATTAGACATTGAATTACAGGCGATGATGTCACCAGCCCCCCCACATGCTCTAAATTCACTCAAAATAGTCTCAATCGTTTGTGATTTGTTTGTGCTGGTAAAAGTTTTGTTTATGCTACTTTAAATATTAAGACATTGAATTACAGGTGAATTATAAATGCTGATATTTATTGAATACAATACTGACAGACTAAAATAGATCACTTAATGGTCACAAAAATCAAATATAGGTTAAGGCTACTGTTGTGTCAATTTGTGGTTACAAGTTGTACTGAGCACTCTAAGCCTAGATTCAGGTCACTTGGAACACTCCCAAACTGCAGGGGGCAACCATGCAACAAAAGTTGGTGGAACCAACCTTTGGGAAGTGCTCTTGGGACCATATTTGCCTGCCCACAGGAAGTGCATGGCATTGAAATGTTTTTGGAGAGCTCAGTTGGCTCTCACTCATTCCTGTTCCTGGGAAAAGATACTATGACCACAGCTCCTGATCATCTCAAAGACGCAACTGGTAGGACTGAATAAGATTAAATGTGTTTGAATGTGTTGAGTTCAGGCTTCTCTATGTTCATATGTTTGCTTTTGCTTGGTTGTAACGTACAATTTAAATTAAATAATGAAGACTTTATTATTGTAACGTTACTCTAAGCATGTGTATAAGTTTAATTACAGGATTGGTATTTTTATTATTAGAGATCCTAGGTTGATCTGAATGACTTTGTTTGGTTTGAGGATTCAGTAGCATTTATTTATTATTACTTTGAGAAAGTTGTATTGGGATTTATTTGTGACTAATTTGTGATTTATTTGTAACTAATTCATGCTTTTGGTTTGTGTATTTTAAAGGTTATCAACCTATTCTGTCCCATCCCTAATCTATCAAACCATCTTGAAGAAAATAAAAAATCATAAAGTGAACAGATTTGAGTTGTCCTTTGCGTTCATCAGAGATAAAGCAGTTTTCAAGTTTGGGCAGAGCTGTGGTCAGTTAAAAAACACACAACTTGACAGCTACTTTATTATATATTTCTAAAATAGGTGTGTAGTCAGTACGATTTATGAGCAGTGCGGGTTTGTCTCTTGACAAAATGTTGGATGAAGATGTTTTAATACAACAACAACTCAATGTTATCAGTGTTTTAGTATTCATATTCATCTGGTGTCTGTCGGACTCTTTTTCTATCACTCACTTTCGTTCAGCTCTGGACACGAGAACAAATGTGAACACACGAGTCGAATTTCCAAAGAATTTCTGTCAAGACTAATCATCACATCATTTGTTCAATAAATAATTTTCAATAAACAATCTTTACTTCATTCACTGGTGTATCCTGATTGAACTTTTTATTTATTTATACGGAGTATCATCTGCTACACTTCACTGCCACCACTAGGGTCAAGTGACACTTCTGTTCAAGATGCTCTTGTGGAAATCAGTGTAGTTAGTAGAGAAAAAATCGACATAAATCGAACTACAAAAGTTGTTACTAAATCAAATTTCTGGCCAATGTAAGAACAATGTTTAAACACTGTCAGTTACAATATTATTTGTTAACTTCAAGAATAACGGTACAATTTTCAAGAAAGCTAAGATTGTCAATGTTTATTGAACAGAAAACTTGTTGCTAATACTTATACATGCTAATTACAGTTTTACATGCGACCCATGTTTATTTTTTTAATACATTGTGCATCTAGGGGTCAACATTACCATATCGGTCCTAATATAAGATACATTATCCTTATATATGAATACTATATTATATTATCTTTATATTGAGACCAATACAGTAATACATGAAAACAATTTGTATTTTTTTATTTAAGTGGGTAATTATGTTTTGCTTATGCCAGATGCCCAAGAAACCAGCAGTTGACAGAGATTCCATTTTCACAGTCCTGTGTTCATCAAAAGAGGCCAGAGTCCAAAATGACAACATAGCTACTCCTAATCAGAGCATCTGGACAGAGCTTAGTAAGCAGCTAGAAAACAAGCTCACTGCAAAGGCTCTATACACTTTTGTTAAATTAAATAGACACAACATTTGGACTGCTTTAGGGTTTACTCATGAAACAAATGGCAGTATTGATGACACTGATTTTGAGCCAGGGTCCCTTTCACCCAAACCAAAAGATTGCTGGAATATTGATTTTGAAGATCCATTTTCAGAATTGGATTGAATTTCATGCCTGAAATGGTTAAATACAACAAGTTCTCTAAAACACAAAAAAGGGAATACACAATTTTTAAGCCTGACATCTGGACACATGTGATAAATAATCACATTTGGCAAGAAGTGATGTGGATGTCCTTGAGGGCCGGTCATGCCGTAACAATATTCATATTATCGGCATAACTGAGCTTGAAGAATGGGGTAAACCAACGGAATTTATCGACGCTCTGCTACTGCAACTTCTTGGGGAGGACAACTTCCAGTCTATTGTGATTATCGACCGGGCACACCAGACCCTGTGACCGCCACATTCCGGTGGGAGCTAAGCCCCACTTTTATTGGGAGAAGGACCTCATACTGCGACTCCGGAGTACGTGCGAGTTGGAGTATAAAGGCAACAAGGTGCTTATTTTCCCGGACTACACACCATGTGTACGTAGAGGCAATGACAGGAATTCAGCGAGGTGTTGTGTGATCTACGGGAGCTCAAGGTGGAACATAGTCTCCTCTTTTCTGCAAAGCTCTGCATTAAACACAAAGGCCACTTCAAACTTTTCACCACACCGGGTGAGGCAATGTCATTTCTGAACACTGACCTAAAGAACATATCCTCAAGTCTCGTATACTGCTCTGTGTATTCAAACAGAGGGCTGATCACATTTCATCATGACTCTTTGTTGTTAAGATAATTGATTTGTTTGTACGAGACTGTCAACTTTTTTTTATTTAACTTCAGTTATGATTGGCAGTGGAGCTGAGCTAGCTTATTGTAGCTTTATTCAGCTTGCTACTCTTGCTTAGAGGCTAGTCACCTCATGTGCGAATAGCGGTCCCAGGTTTAGAGGGGACACCCGTGCTTTGTTTGGGGAGGCACTTTGTAGGTGGATAGGGAAAATGTGCAGGGGGTTTACTGTCCTTTATGTTTTTTGGGGAGCACACCAGATTGTTTTCATTTCAGCGATAATGTCAGTACCTGACAGTATTATACATAGCAGCTTCAATAACAATTTAACACTAGTCTCATGGAATGTGAAGGGCCTTGGCCATGTAATCAAAAGAGATCGTGTCTTTTCTCATCTCAAATCACTGAAGCCAGACATAATTTTTCTTCAGGAAACACACATTTGCACAAACGAACAGTGTAGACTTGGAGGAAATTGGATTTCTCAGGTTTTTCCAAGCGCCTTTTACTCGTAAGTCCAGATGAGTTGCTATTCTTTTTCGTAAAATATTACATTTCACATTGACTCTATGACAGCAGACCCTTATGGCAGATACTTAATGATTTCAGGTCATATCAATTCCCTTTCAGTAACAATGCTTAACATTTATGCCTCAAATACTGACAATCCTGTTTTTTTAGTTTTTTTTTTTTCCTGTAAAACTTTTGACATGATACCAGCCTCTAGCTCCAACATCATTATTGGAGGTGATTTTAATTGTTACTTAGATCCAATCCTAGACTGACTTTCTACAAAACCGCCCCCTACCTTAGCCTCAGTGCAAACATTGAATGATTTAACTAAGACTAGGAACATGGTGGATATTTGGCGACTACAGCACCCTACTGACAGAGATTTTTCTTTCTACTCTCATGTCCACAAATTGTATTCTAGGATTGACAACTTCCTGATTTCTTCTGAATTGCTACCCAACATCACAAATTCCACTTACCATAATATTTTGATATCTGACCACAGCCCTATTTCACTTCAATTTAAAGACATTCTGTCTAATCAAAAGTATAGCTAGCACTTTAACCCTCTTCTTCTTAATGATCACTCTTTCATTGATCATATGACTTCACACATAGATGAGTTTCTCACCACCAGTGATAATGGGGAGATCTCTGATTCCACTCTGTGGGAGGCCTTTAAGGCTGTGATGAGAGGCCACATTATTTCATTTGAATTATCTAAAAAAAGTGAACTTAATGGTCGCCTTTAGGGATAATGATCAGATGCTTCTAACACTTGAAGAGACATACAGGTCTTTCCTTTTACAATCTGACAACAACAATATTTTAAAATTAAAATATGAATATAATACTATCCTTAATAAATGTGTTAGCAGCCAATTACTAAAAATTAAACAGAAATATTTTGAACTCCGTGATAAACCAGAGCGTTTATTAGCAAGTCAACTTGGAGAGCAAGCTAATCGTGCCATCCTTAGGATTAAATGTAAATCAGGTTCTTTGGTTAATGACCCAAAACAGATACATGTTTGCTTTAGAGACTTTTATAAGGAACTATATTCCAGTTAAGTAATTTTTTTACTAACTTAAATATTCCACAACTAGATGACATATCTAGAGATAACATTGACACCCCAATCTCTAAGTAGGACCTCCAGGTAGGTATTTTAGCATTCCTCTCTGGAAAAGCGGCAGGCCCAGACAGCTTTGGCTGTGAATTTTACAAGGCGTTTTATGGAAAAATAGTCCCCCTTGTGTTAAGAATGGTGAATGACTTAGGAAAAATAAGAGGCTTCCCTGTTACGAAGCTAATATTTCTTTGATCTTAAAAAAGAGAAAATTAGAGATCAACCCTGCAAGCTACAGACCAATTGCTCTTTTGAAATGTGACCAGAAGGTGATAACTAAGGTCTTGGCACAAAATTAGGTAGGCATATCTCAATCATACATCCTGATCAGACTGGATTTATACCGGGTAGATTCTCCTTTAGTAATGTTCGTCTGCTTTTGAATACATTGTATTCGGACAACGACAAGGACACGCAAGCTGCTATCTTATCTCTTGATGCCCAGAAGGCATTCGATCAGATCGAATGGCCCTATTTGCTGGAGACTTTAAAACAATTTGGGTTTGGGGTGAATTTTATAGACTGGCTTAAAATAATTTACTCAAAACCAGTATCTTTTATTCTGACTAATACTGATAAATCCCAACCTTTTGACCTGCAGCGCGGCATGAGACAGGGCAATCCCCTTTCTCCCTTGCTGTTTGATATTGCTTTGGAACCTCTTTCAATAGGAATCAGGGGTCACTCAGGTATCCATGGTGTAAAATTTGGTAATGTTGAAAGTTTTGTGAATCTATATGCGGACAATCTACTAATTTGTTTATCGGATCCAGTAGTGTCAGTTCCCAACCTCCTCAATTACATTAAGTAATTTAGTAAACTGTCAGGATATACAATAAACCGGGATAAAAGTGAGTTCATGCCCCTGACGAATAATTCCCTGAAATCTTTGCCACTTAAATTGGTTACCACCTTCTTTACCTATCTTGGACTGAAGATTTCTAGAAATCCCAAAATGTCATATGAATTGAATTTCCTGGACATGGTAGACAAATTAAAAGTTAACTTTAGGAACAAGAAGCTGCTTCTCCTTTCAATGATTGGCCGCAATCAATGCCATTAAAATGGTTGCACTTCCAAAGTTCAAACATTCCTGTCTACTTACCAATATCCTTTTTTAAACAACTAGATTCGGTTATACTTTAATTTGTCTGGTCAGGTAAACCCCCTCGCATTACTGAAGTGCATATACAGAAGAATGTGATCAGGGGGGTTGCCTCATCCTTCCGCTATTTAAGCATTACTATTGGGCTGCAAATGTGTGGGCTCTCACTTTCTGGCAGTGTGGCTTTCCCGATGATGACTGGTCTAATGTCTCCCCTCTCTGGTTAAAAATTTTATCCAAGTTAGTTTCAGAAACCTCTCTCCAGGTGTTGCTCCTTTCCGGTGCACAGCTCTCCTACAAATTGGTTGGTAATAACTTAATTCTCAGAAATTCCCTGAGGATTTTGAATCAAATAAAAAATCCTTTGGATTGGTAAATGTCTCAGTAAACACCACTATAACATACAATCATTTGTTCAAGCTGGCACTGATGGATGGGGTGTTTCTGGACTGGAGGAGGAGGGGCTGTGTTGTATTGGCAATTTATACATAGATAATAACTTTTCTTCATTTTCTCAGCTTCAAAATAATATTGCCTTCATCAACAACATCTTATCGCTACCTTCAAGTCAGGCATTTTGTATGGGAGCATGATTTACTTCTCTCACAGCCTGACTCTAAACAATTGATCTCACGTTTTGTCACTACTTTTGCGACACCAGTAGAAACCGGTAGCTCATAGAGGTGGAATTGGGTGCTCCGGTCTCAGATGAATTGTGGGAGGAAGGTTTGTCTGGTATACAGAACGTCTCGGTTACTGATGTAACCTCTATTCCCTGATGGAGGGAATGAGACGTTGTGTTGATGAATTGACACTAGGGGTCGCTCCTGCGGAGCCCAGACATCTCTGATCTTGAGAAAAGGCCAATGAGAATTACTCATAAAAGGAGTAATGCTGCAAATACACATCAGGAATTGCACTGAGGAGCCGAGCCAAAGACCCGGCGCTTTCAGTGGTTGGTTCAGTGTTGTGGCCGGAGGGACACAATGTCTCGTTCCCTCCATCAGGGAATGGAGGTTACGTCAGTAACCGAGACGTTCCCCGTCTGTCACTCACCCGACGTTGTGTCGATGAGTTGACACTAGGGGTCCCAATGGAAAATGCCACAAGAGGTGGAATACACACACGGTCTTACTGGTTAGGAGCGGAAGCACATCGTGTGGAGCGGCGTCGTGGTAGATCCTACCCAAGGGGGGAGGAGTTACTACAAACACGGCGACCCAGAGCAGAGGGCCCTCTGTCCAAGGAAGACGTGGTTTACTGCCAGGGAAAACATTTTGCGGGATATACCTCACACGGGGTTGCTGAAGGGGACAACCAGCACACGTGGAGCACTTACCTCAGTATGGGGGCCTAGTGACGCCCATACCGTGGAGGCAGCGAGCCTCTCTGAAGACTCGACGGCTGCTAGGTTAGTTAAGTAGAATGTCCAGGGTTCACACTTCCTGCGAACGCAACTGAGTGCACATCTTCGCCTCAATAGAGGGGAAAGAACTTACCTGAACTTACCTGTTTGCATCACCTGATAACACACGGGACGAAACTGGCTCAACCCTGAGGTTATAGAACCTTGCAAAGGTGTTAGGTGTTGCCCAACACGCGGCTCTACATATGTCTGCTAGAGAGGTGCCGTGGGACAATGCCCAAGAATCTGCAATGCCCCTGGTAGAATGGGCTCGTAGGCCAGCAGGGGGCGGCACGTGCTGGGCATGGTATGTCATTGTGATGGCATCGACGACCCAGTGGGCAATCCTCTGTTTGGAGACAGCGCTTCCCTTCCGCTGTCCGCCGAAGCAAACAAAGAGCTGCTCGGAGCTTCTAAAGCTCTGTGTGCGGTCCAAGTAGATGCGAAGAGCATGCACCGGACACAGCAACGCCAAGGGTGGGTCTACCTCCTCCTGGGGCAGCACTTGCAGGTTCACCAATTGATTCCTAAAAGGGGTCGTGGTAACCTTGGGCACATAGCCCGGTCGTGGTCTCAGGATGACATGAGGGTATGCCGGACCGAACTCTAGGCACAGTTTGCTAACAGAGAACACCTGCAGGTCCCCTATCCTCTTGATGGAGGTGAGCGCCGTCAGGAGGGCGGTCTTCAGAGAGAGTTTAGCTCTGCTGACTCAAGGGGCTCGCAGGGAGCTCCCCGAAGGACCATGGAGAGGTCCCACGAGGGAACGAGGCGCGACCTGGGGGGGTTTAACCTCTTCGCACCTCTCAGGAACCTGATGACCAAATCGTGCTTCCCTAAATACTTACTTTCCACTGCATCGTGATGTGTCGATATAGCGGCTACATACACCTTCAAGGTGGAGGGGGACAGCCGGCCCTCCAACTTTTCCGGCAGAAAGGAAAGTGCTGATCCAACTGCACATCTCTGGGGATCTTCACCACGGGAAGAACACCACTGAGCGAACAGACGCCACTTCCATAGGCCATAAAGGCCTGAAGTGAGGGGGCTCTTGCCTGAGTGATCTTGTCTACCACTGCGGGTAGTAGGCCACCTAAGTCTACAGCATCCCATCCAAGGGCCAGACATGGAGATTCCAGAGGTCTGATCACAGGTGCCAGATTGTGCCCCGTCCCTGAGAAAGAAGGTCCTTCCTCAGGGGAATTCACCGGGGGGGCTGTCGCGAGGAGCGTGAGGTCCGAGAACCAAATCCGGGAGGGCCAATAAGGGGCCTGCTCCCCGTCCTTCCTGACTTTGCACAACGTCTCTGCAAGTAGGCTCACTGGGGAAAACGAATACTTGCGAAGCCCCAGGGGCCAGCTGTGTGCCAAGGCATCTGTGCCGAGGGGGGCCTCAGTCAGAGAGTACCATAGTGGGCAATGGGAGGCTTCCAGGGAAGCGAACAGGTCTACCTGCGCTTGGCTGAATCGACTCCAGATCAGCTGAACCACCTGGGGGTGGAGCCTCCACTCTCCCCTGGATGTAACCTGCCGCGACTGTGTGTCCGCTGTGCCACGGCTGGGCACGTGAAAGCGGGAGGACCAGTTCCAGGGCGCTGTACCTGCCAAAGAGAACCGGTGGCCGGTGGTCATGATAACGATCACCGGGGAGACCGGAAATAAAGCCCGGGGGCTGAGGAAACTGTTCTTTTTGAAAATGTTGGTACCACATACATAGAGTTAACTTTAAAGAATTCTTAACCCGCCCCTCCAGCAGGGGAGGGAGTGTTCTGCTTACCAACTTCCGTAGTGCAGTTTCCTGAGTCCCGGGGCTGCCCGTCTCAGGGGCGCTTCGAAGCATTTTTGTCGGCCGGCCGTGAGGCGGGGGGTATCACCATCCTGCGGGTAGCTCCATGTCATGTCTGGCCCCGAGGGGCGGGCTGTGGTGGGGCTGGTGTTGGTGCTGGCACCGCAGGGGGACGAGCAGATGGGGTGCGGGGTCTGTGGCTCCGCCTGGGCAGGATATGCTGTATACCATTGAGAACTGCCGGGTGAAGTCTCCAATGGTGTCGCCAAACAGCCCAATCTGGGAGATGGGGGCGTCAAGGAAACGTACCTTGTCAGCCTCTCGCGACTCGACCAGGTTGAACCAGAGGGTTGCACCTGAAGGAGTGCCATGGCATGCAAGGCGGAGGCGGCGTGCCCAGCGGCGCAGTAGGCTTTAGCCGTCAGAGACAACGTCAGCCTACAGGCCCTGGATGGGAGCCTTGGGCTGTACCGTCAGGTGGAGGTGTTTTGCGGGCATAAGTGCACCACGACCGCTTGGTCCACCTGGGAAACGCCGCGTAGCCCCTTGCTGCCCCACCGTCGGGGGTAGTGAGAGCGTAGGAGCTCACAGCTCGCGTACGGGCAGTAAAAGGTGCCTACCATAAGCGTGAGCTCCTCATGCACCTTCGGGAAGAAAGGAAGGGGGGCGGAGCGTGGCCGTGAGCGGCGCACTGGCCCCAGGAACCAATCGTCGAGCCGCGAGGGTTCGGGGGGAGGCGGAGGATTCCACTCCAGCCCGACACTCACGGCTGCCTGGGCAAGCATGGTTGTCAGCGCCGCGTCAGCCTGCGACTGAGCCGCCACACCTGAGGGTGTGTCCTCAGCATCAGACATGACGAACCCGCTCTCTGATGCCGCGATTGAGATTTCATCGTCGTCAGGTGTTCCGAACGAGATTGCGGGTCCGCTGTGAAGCGAACCGGCAACCCCACTCCAGCGCTCGGTTGGAGCATACAAGCGTGACGGGAAGTGGGATGTCCGTGGGGTTATACCCGGCAGAGAGTCTCCCACTGAGGTCCCCATATCACCCCCAGTGCTAGCTGACACTGCCTCATACCCGTAGGTAGAAGGACCGAGTTGGGGAACGGCTGGGGTGACTTGCGCTCTTACAAGGGCGACCGCAACATAGCCATGGTCATGCCCTCGCTGTGAGGGCATGAACCATCCACAAACACTGACTCCGCATAGGTAGCACCCAGAAACGAGAGGCAGCGATCGTGGCCATCAGATGGGGAGAGACAACGAGCGCAACCAGGAAATACACACAAACGGAAAGACATCTTGAAAAATGCGCCACTCTTTTAGAGAAATATACTATTTTATTGGTGTTTTTATATATATATATATATATATATATATATATATATATATATATATATATATATACACTCACCTAAAGGATTATTAGGAACACCTGTTCAATTTCTGATTAATGCAATTATCTAATCAACCAATCACATGGCAGTTGCTTCAATGCATTTGGTGTGGTCCTGGTCAAGACAATCTCCTGAACTCCAAACTGAATGTCAGAATGGGAAAGAAAGGTGATTTAAGCAATTTTGAGCGTGGCATGGTTGTTGGTGCCAGACGGGCCGGTCTGAGTATTTCACAATCTGCTCAGTTACTGGGATTTTCACGCACAACCATTTCTAGGGTTTACAAAGAATGGTGTGAAAAGGGAAAAACATCCAGTATGCGGCAGTCCTGTGGGCGAAAATGCCTTGTTGATGCTAGAGGTCAGAGGAGAATGGGGCGACTGATTCAAGCTGATAGAAGAGCAACTTTGACTGAAATAACCACTCGTTACAACCGAGGTATGCAGCAAAGCATTTGTGAAGCCACAACACGCACAACCTTGAGGCGGATGGGCTACAACAGCAGAAGACCCCACCGGGTACCACTCATCTCCACTACAAATAGGAAAAAGAGGCTACAATTTGCAAGAGCTCACCAAAATTGGACAGTTGAAGACTGGAAAAATGTTGCCTGGTCTGATGAGTCTCGATTTCTGTTGAGACATTCAGATGGTAGAGTCAGAATTTGGCGTAAACAGAATGAGACAGAAATCCATCATGCCTTGTTACCACTGTGCAGGCTCATTTCAAATTGGTTTCTTGAACATGACAATGAGTTCACTGTACTAAAATGGCCCCCACAGTCACCAGATCTCAACCCAATAGAGAATCTTTGGGATATGGTGGAACGGGAGCTTCGTGCCCTGGATGTGCATCCCACAAATCTCCATCAACTGCAAGATGCTATCCTATCAATATGGGCCAACATTTCTAAAGAATGCTTTCAGCACCTTGTTGAATCAATGCCACGTAGAATTAAGGCAGTTCTGAAGGCGAAAGGGGGTCAAACACAGTATTAGTATGGTGTTCCTAATAATCCTTTAGGTGAGTGTGTATATATCTGTATGTATATATATATATATATATAAACGAAGTTATTCACTCTGTGAGCTCTTTTTCTGCTGCTGAAGTGTCCGTAGTGTGCAACGTAGTGTGCGAGGGGGTGAACCGCTGGAAAGCGCCGTAGAACCAACAGCTTGGAGAGATGAATGAGATGGCAGAGGAATTCAGCTCTGTGACTGCTCTCTCGGCTCCGAAGAAGATATCTGATGTGTATTTGCAGCGTCACTCCTTTTATACCCATATGTCCGGGGGAGTGGCATGCAAATTCACAGGCCTTTTCTCAAGATCAGAGATGTTTGGGTTCCACAGGTGCGACCCCTAGTGTCAACTCATTGACACAAAGTCGAGTGAGTGACAGACGGGGAACTGCTCCATTAGATCTAGATACAGATGAATTCAATTTAAAGTTCTACACAGACTGCATTATTCCAAAACCAAACTTAACAAGATTTTTGATTCAGTTTCCTCCCTGTGTGACATATGTGGTACTGCAGAAGGATCACTGTCACACTTATTCTTGTACAGTCCAGTACTAAATCATTTCTGGAGTGACATATTTAACTATCTTTCCAAACAATGTCAAATAAATATTCAGCCTGATTGTAATCTGGCTATTTTTGGTTGTTCTGACACTATAAAGGCCCTTCCTTCCCATCAGAAGCTAATTCTTAGTGCAGGCATGGTTGCAGCTAAAACATTTTTTTTTACTAAATGGGAAGTCTCCACTGTCTCCATGTTTCAGCAGGTGGCTCAACGAAATGCTTTCTATTGCTAAGATGGAACAGATACGCTTTAACAAAGGGACTTCACAAAACTATTTCTTGAAGGTGTGGAAACCATTTTTTATATTGCTTGATAAGACTTAATTATCTGATGTGAGTGTTTGCTGCTATGTTATGTCCTTAATTTGAACTAATTCTGTTTGATATTCGGGTAGTTATCCTCCTGTGTTTTATTACATTTGTATTTAAAAAAATTGTTGGTGTTGTTTTCTGTTTTCTATGTCTTTTGTGCAGGGCCGGCGCTACCTATAGGCGGACTAGGCAGTTGCCTAGGGCCTCGGCCTTGGAGGCGGGGCCTCCAAAACATACACATGCTTAGCTTATTCACAAATCAAGAGCAGCAAAATACTAGGCTGTTTGTCCATTGGATATAACAATTGTCATTCACCTCCTGTAGTTAAACCAATTAATATCACCGTTTACATGTGAGTCACTCCCAACCTCTGAATGTATGAATGAAGAGATTGTATATGAAGATTAATAAAATCCTACTTTTCTGCAAATTCATCTGATGGCGCCGAAACGAACTCATCCTTCAGGGGCTGCTAAGCGTAAAGCTAAGCAGGCACGCAAAGAAAGTGCAGCTCGTGATTCAGGTATCATCTATTTTTGAGTGATTGTAATGTATTGTAAAAAATAAATTGATTCTGACGATCAACATCATTTTGAGATAGATAATTTGACGGTTATCTGAGTTCAAAAGAGCGCGAGCACCGTTGATGGACTGAATTCGCTTCTGACACTTTGAATCCGAGCGTACAATGCAGAATTTTGTTAGAAAATAGAAATATGTTCTAAACGAACCGTCCAAAAGAGTCTGATTCGCGGAAATGAATCGGACTTCCAGTCACTGTTGGAGAGATAAGAGGCGAATTCATGATTAACTGTTGATCTGAATCTTACAAAGGAGTTGATTCTCCTTGATGGAATCGATTACAACCTGTGGAATCGAATCTTGATTCCTAACACCTCTGAATCAAGGAATTGATTCTTTTAGAATCGATTTCCAGCCCTAGTCAGGAGCTGACTCGCAAAATACTAAAGAAAAAGTAAAGTTTGTCAGTCAAAGAGCAAAACGCACTATACGAGAGCATTGTTTATTATGTTTTAAAACAGTCTGTATATCTTCTAAAATGCAGATGTTTAGCCTACATTTACTGCTCTAGTCTTTTTCGTTTTCCAATCATAAACACTGTTGCAATATTTATTGAAAATAAGTATGCAATTTTAAGCATATGAATAAGCACACAATTACAGTTGAAGAAATTAACTTGTCTTTTCACTTCCACTAGCAGCTGATTTGTGTATCATAAGGTATTTCTCTACAATACATAATATGACTATATTTAGTCTATCAGAAACAAAAAAGTTCATTATCCATTCCCAAATAGTGGGTTAGTGTGTTACCATAAATAAATTACTGAACAAAAAAATTCCTGACAGCTAAAAAAAAAAGTAATTAAATTAAAATTAAACAATGAGGGAATTTTTTGTTTTAAACAAATTATTTTTTACAGTGTAGAAAAACAAATGTAGCCTATCTAATGACATTATTTGTTTAAAACATTACCTGTTGTAGGATCACTGATGAGGTTTCTAAAAACCAGCGGTGAGTCAGAAGAACAACAGGGTAAAGAGAGAGAGGAGCAAGAGAGTAGTCATGAGGCAGAGCATCAACAGGGCAAAGAGAGTGAAGATCCAGAGAGTGATTTTTCTGAGGTAGAACATCAAGTCAGCAAAGAGAGTGAAGGGCCAGAGAGGAGCCATGAGGTTGAAAGCAATAGTAATGAGAGAATGGAAGTCATTGAGTCTGGAGGAGACAATGTCAGACCTGGAACATCAACAAAAAGTGAAATAGGAAGCACAGTACCCAAAGCTCAACCTGTTGATCCAGCCTTGTGGCCTGACACAATTTCGCGAAGTTACAGAAAATACAGATGGACGAGCCTTTTCAAACAGTCTGTGTTATAGAAAAATGCCTTATGGTGAAAGAGTCAAACAATCATGGTTGTCATATTCAGAAGTGAATGATGCAGTCTTTTGTTAAAGCTGCAAACTTTTCTCTACCCAAGTAATTAAGCTCATTAAAGGAGGATTGAAAGACTGGAAGAACATCCACACCATCCTGCGCAGTCATGAGAACAGTTCTGAGCATATAAGCACCATGCAGAAGTGGAGGGAATTAGAATTGCGGTCTACAACAGGTCAAACCACAGACCAGAGACAGATGACCCTTTTGGAGGAAGAAAGACAGAGGTGGCGGAATGTTCTCACAAGACTGTTAACAATTATACAGTTTCTTGCTGAGAGGAATCTTGGATTTAGGGGATCCACAGACAAACTCAATGTTTCTGATAATGGTCATTTTCTAAAGGAAGTGAAGCTCCTGGCAAAGTTTGATCCAGTCATGCAGGAGCACTTGGCTAAAATCAAAGATGGAAGTACACACACACACACTACTTGGGGAAAGACATACAAAATGAGCTACTGAATCTGATGAGTAGTCAACTGACAAAAGTTGAACAGCAAAAATCCACACTGCAAAGTACTTTTCTATCATCCTTGATTGTACACCAGACATTAGCCACCTGGAACAGATGTCTATAATTCTACGCATTGTGGAACTACAGCCAGAGCCAGAAATAAAATAATATTTTCTGGGATTCTTGGTTGTGGAAGAGACAACTGGAAATAATCTGTCTTCGGTAATCCTTAACAGGCTGAAGGACCTTCAGATTGACTTCATGGATTGTCGAGGTCAGTCATATGACAATGGTTCGAATATGAAGGGCAAGAAGCAAGGTGCCAGCAAGGTACAAGCCAGGCTGCTGGAAAAGAACCCAAGAGCCCCGTTTGTCTCATGCGGGGCACACACGTTAAACCTGGTTCTGGCAGATGCTGCAAGAGCTTCAAAGGATGTCATTGGATTCTTTGGACACCTGCAGAAACTATTCAGCTTTTTTTCAGGATCCACTCAGAGATGGTCTATTTTGAAAAAATATGTGGATCTCACTCTTAAATCATGGAGTGACACAAGGTGGGAGAGCCAATTGCAAAGTGTTCAGGCTGTCAGGTTCCAGGTTGCCCAAATCAGGGAAGCACTTGTAGAAGTACAGCAGAGTTTGTCTGACCCCGTTTCTAAAGTGGAGGCCCAAGCTTTTGCTGAAGAATTGGGGTCTTATCGCTTTTTGATTTGTTCAGTTGTGTGGTGTGACATTCTGACACTTGTCAACCAGGTCAACAAGCTTTTTCAGTCATCCTCTATGCAACTGGATGTTGCTTCAAACTTGATTACGTCCACCAAAGCAGCACTCTCACAGTATAGGGCTTCTGGCTTCGCTGCAGCACAAGCAACTGCAAAGGATCTATGTGAAGAAATGAACCTAGAGTCAGTTCTCAAACAGAAGAGACTACGTAACACCAGGAAGCAGTTCTCTTGTGAGGCTGCTGATGAGCCTCAGAACGACGCACTGCGAAACCTGGAAGTGACATTTTTTAACACAGTTGTGGATGTAGCACTTCATTCTCTTGAGAGATTTCACACCATGGAAAATTTTAGGGACACTTATTGTATTATATGTACAGGGAATTTTAATGATGTTGCAACCATGTCAAGAGGTACAGTGAAGAAACACTGTGAAGACATTGAGAATGCACTCAGCAAGGAACGACATGCAGATATCTCTGGAATTGAAATGGCAGAAGAGATCCTTCCACCATTACCATCAAAAAACACAACACTGCGACACTGCAGCATGGTGATTGATGGCTGAGTAACGCGAGATTCGCGCAGAGAGGGCGAGACTCATCATGGCGGCACGCACTCATTGAGAGAACTGCACCAACTACCAATACTGGCAATATTTTGAACCGCATACCGGTTACCGCGGGACACTCCTCTACACTGGATGAATTAACGGACTTAGAGAAATACGTCGATCACTACTACAACCGCTATACAATGGATACCACTACAAATCAGCAAACTCCAAAACCAACCAAACGAAAGAAGACATCATCTACTGACACCAGCGATTTACAAACTACTGAAATTGAGGTCAGTGTACTCGCATCCATTAACAACAAACTGGACTTACTGGTTACGGTACATGACGAAATAAAAGAACTTCGATCAAGTCTGGAATTTGCATACACACATATTGAGAAGCTAGAACAGTCGAACAAATCTCTCCAAATTAATGTTGAATCACTCAACAAACAGGTGGATACAGTCATAAAAGAAAACAAATTATTGAAAGAAACCGTTCTGGACATTCAAACGAGAAGCATGCGCGATAACCTGATATTTTCTGGCATCACTGAAAATTCTCCCGACGATCCCGAAGCAATGATCAGAGACTTCATGAAAACTCAACTCAAACTCCAACCGGACACTGTAAATGAAATAACCTTCCATAGAGTTCACCGTCTCGGAACACGTTCAAATAAATCACCTCGACCGATCATCGCTAAACTGGAACATTACAAACACAAAGAACTCATAAAAAGCAAAGGCAAAGAACTGAAAGGAACCAACTACGGATTAAATGACCAATTTCCACGCGAAATAAACAATCGGCGCAAAATTCTCTACCCCATCATGAAAAAACACAGACAAAACAATAAACGTGCAAATATAATTGTGGACAAGCTTTTTATCGATGGACAGCTCTACCATGACTCCAAAATTACTCCATGGCTATTTTAATATAGTAGCTATAAGATAACATCGAACAATCTGCGACTGTCAGATTATATTGATACGATGCATCACCCTCTCTCTGTTCTTTAAACGGATACGTGGATCTCAATACACCGATCCTTATGCTTTTGCTTACTCTGTCTCACTATGTCACTATGTACTTGTTTATATGTATACTCTACATGTGTATAGCCTACAGTCTATTTCTTTTTTTGTTTTTATTACTGTTATCATCATTATCTCTTTCTAGACATTTAATCAACAATCATGCAAACACTTAAAATGGTATCATGGAATGTGCGTGGCTTCCGGACCCAGGCAAAAAGAATTAAAATAATTAACCATCTGATGAAATTAGGGGCTGATATATCTTTTATACAGGAAACACACTTATCCAAATCAGAACTTGGAAATCTAACATTTAATCAATTTAACAACATATTCTCATCAACATACAATAGTAAACAACGAGGAGTTTCAATATTAATAAATAAAAATATCCCACTAATTCTTAACACGTCTGTTATTGACCCAGAAGGGAGATTTGTCATCATCAATGTATCCATTAACCATATAACATACACACTAGCTAATATTTATGGACCAAACAATGATGATCCATCCTTCTTTCATAATTTCTTCTCACTACTACCCGATACAAATAATATTATTATTGCTGGAGACTTCAATACTGTTATAAACCCACAAATGGACCGATCAAATTCATCCAATTCTACAAGAACCTGGCAGTCTACTGAAACAATTAAACAATATATGACGAATTTTGGACTTGGCGATAGTTGGAGAATGAATAACCCCTCACTCAGAAAATATAGCTACTTTTCTTCTTTTCACCAGTCCTTTTCCCGAATTGATTTTTCTCTCATCAGTAACTCACTAACCCAACATGTAATAGAAACTTCAATTCATCCAATCATAATTAGCGATCATGCTCCCATCTCCATCTCATTAAATACTCAAACCTCTATTAAACGCCCCAATAGATGGCGCTTCAATACCTCACTACTTCGTGATTCTGACTTCGACAGTTTTATTAAGAAAGAGTGGGCTTTCTTCTTGGAAATGAATGACTCTCCTGGGATTTCACCATCATTATTATGGGAAACAGGCAAAGCAGTAATTACAGGAAAAATAATATCATACTCATCATACAAGAAAAAACAACAACAACAGCTGGAAAATACCTTAGAACAGAGAATTAAACTCCTCACAGATACCTATTCTACCAGCCCTAGTGAACAAATACAATGCGAACTAAACCGTCTTAAAGCTGAACTCGATAGGAACATAAACCAAAAAACACAGTTTATTATCCAACAACTCAAATACAAACAATACCAATATTGTAACAAAATGGGTAAATATTTAGCAAATCAACTAAAGCGTAAACAAGAAAAAGCAACTATTCCATCCATATACAATGATTCAGATAAAATAACCCAGAACCCACAAGAAATTAATAATGTGTTCCGAACTTTCTACCAAAAACTATATTCTGCTAATCGCAATCCAGATGAAGCAGAAACAGAATATTTTCTAAAAGAATTAAAGCTACCATCAATGTCAAAGGAACAGGCAAATGCGTTAGATACACCTCTCACTCATGCTGAACTCCATAAAGCATTAGACCAAATGCCAAATAACAAATCACCCGGACCTGATGGACTACCCGCTGAATTCTATAGACATTTCTGGCCAATTCTATCTCCTTTATTCCTCAAAGTTATTAAAGAAATTAAAACTACCTCGACAATACCTGCACACATGAATACGGCGGTCATGACACTTTTGCTAAAACCAAACAAAGATCCAATGCACCCTTCTAGTTACCGCCCTCTTTCATTAATAAACACAGATTTAAAAATCATTACCAAAGCATTAGCTACTAGAATAGAAACAGTTATCCCGATGTTAATTCACCATGATCAAACAGGTTTTATTAAACACAGGAATGCGTCAGATAATATGCGTAGATTGTTCAACCTAATTAACCTTGCCCAACAAAATCATACCAAAACTATAATTGTATCACTTGATGCCGAAAAAGCATTTGACAAAGTTAACTGGACATTTCTTTTTAATACTCTACATAGATTTGGCTTTGGAGAGTCATTCATCCACTGGATAAAAATATTATATACTTCACCTAGGGCCACAATAACAACAAATGGGATTACATCACAACATTTCACACTTCACAGAGGGACCAGACAAGGATGCCCACTCTCTCCGTCTTTATTTGCCTTATTTATAGAACCACTTGCAGCAGCAATACGACAAAATGATAATATCAAAGGAATACAAAACGTCAATACTCAACATAAGATCTGTCTTTATGCAGATGATTTATTGTTATGTTTACAAAACCCTTATAAGTCATTGAAAGAAACCTTTAAAATTATTAATATTTTTTCAAATCTTTCTGATTATACAATAAACTGGAATAAATCAACAATATTACCACTTTCTGAGGGAGCCTGGGATTCCACAGCTCAGGATTCTTCTCTTCCACTCCACACTGGCAATATTACATACTTGGGTATCAACATTTCCTCCAGACTGTCAGAGTTGTTTAATCTCAACTATACTCCACTTTTAAAAAAAATTGGAGATGATTTAAAACGCTGGACTAACCTACCACTATCACTTATCGGTCGCATTGCTACAGTTAAAATGAAAACTTTACCACAAGTCAACTATCTGTTCTCAATGCTTCCAACAACACCCACCGATAAATGGTTCAAGTCACTGGACTCATTAACCTCTCACTTCTATTGGAAAAATAAAACACCTAAAATATCACTGGAAAAATTACAAAAGACAAAATCACACGGCGGCCTAGAAGCTCCAAATTTTCAATATTACTTTTTAGCAAACCAGCTACAATATTTATATAAATGGATTCATAAAAATAATTATAATAATTCATGGATGGAATTGGAACAAAACCATTGCAAAGATACTTCAGTTTCAGACCTTGCCCATCTACCAAAATCAATTAAGAAAATGCTCTATTTTAATAATATTACAATTGCATCAACTCTGACTGCCTGGTGGAAAGTAAACAAAATTAATAATTCACCACTAACATCATGTAGATACACCCCCATTTGGTTCAACCCTGATTTTCAATTATGCAATAAACCGATCAATTTTCCATCTTGGAAACAAAAAGGAATCACTCATCTCCATCACTTATTTGAAAACAACCAATTCATATCATTTAAAATACTAGTCCAGAGGTACGGTCTTGGGGGAGAACAGTTTCTACAATATCAACAAATTAAATCCATAGTTAAATCCAAGATCAACATAATTAATAACCCACTTCATCCCGGTCAGTTAATGGAAGATATAATGAAAATCACCAATACCAACAAACTAATATCCAAACTACATAAACTTATATTAAATAATGATACAACAATTATAATACCCATGAATAAATGGGAAAAAGATTTAGCATTCTCCCCCAACACCGATATCTGGAAGGAAATCTGTAACAACACATTCTCAATGACTAATAATTCTAACCTCCAGCTCATACAGTTTAAGATTATTCACAGGATTCACATCACCGAAAGAAAAATGTTTATAATGGGCCTGAGGGACACAGACATTTGTTCACAGTGCACACTGGGGAGCACAGATGACTATTTTCATGCCCTATGGACCTGTCAATCAGTTCACTCATTCTGGATATCAGTAACCACAAAACTCACCGTTATCATGGGTTGTGGAATCCCTCCATCTCCGTCACTCTGTTTACTTAATAACTACATTGAAGTTGATAATCTCCCAATCAAATATAAAACACCCCTCCTCATCTCTCTAACTATCGCCAAGAAAGTAATTTTGCAAAACTGGAAGTCCAAAAACTGTATACATATCAATCACTGGTCTAATCTTCTAACAGAGTACATCACATTAGAAAAAATAACATACACCAACAAGAATATTATATCTACATTTCTTGATATCTGGAAACCATTCCTAACTCATCTTCATATAAATTAATAACCTGGAACCGGACCAACGCATTCCCCCAACCACACGTTTACTGACAAATAATGCATAATCTCTGAGTATTACTGTACAGTACTACAATTATTCAGTATAGATGTCCTTTGTATATGTATATATGTAGGTATATGTATCTATTTGTATGTGTGTGTATGCATGATTGTATATGTGTATAGATGTATGTATGCGTGTGTATTTATATATGTATATATAGGTATGTCTGTATATATGCGTATGTATGCGTGCATGTATATGTGTGTGTATGTATGTATACATATATATGTATAATGCTCGATAAGCTGTACTTTTATTTTAAATATACATACTATTGCTATTTATTTTTATTTAAGATGGTGATAGTAGGAATGATAATATTGGTATAATTATTATTATTATTATTATTATTATTATAGAATTAGTCTTCCCTTCCTCTCTCTTTCTATATAAATGACAATCCAGAAAATATTACGTATAAATATGTATACAATTTTATTTAATATATAAATGATCTGGGTCGGGCAGCTGTTCTAGGTGCTGTTGGTGGATGCAACTGGCATATCCTGTTGGCATAATCATTACAGACTCAGGGATTGGACTGACTAGCCCTTCCCTTTCACTGCCTCTGGCCAGATCCCTCCCTCATGGTAAAGAATTGTATTGAGTTGATACCTGGGTTGGATGTGATGTCTCTGGCTGGGGAGCTAACCAGTGCACACCATGCTCAAAGCCATGGAAGAAAAAAAAAAGAGGGCCATCAACCCATAACATTTGGTTATGTCAGGTTACAAACAGACTAAAGGAGCTAGGTTTGGAGTTTCCTGTTATGTTGCCCCGGCGTACTTTTTAAAGAAAACATCAATTGGGAGCCTAGAAACTTGACTACGGGGGCTGGGTGTCGCTGGCGGTGGTGAGGGGGAATCGGATTATTGAATCAAGGAGAGGTGTCGGTGTCTGTGTGGGAAGGGGGGGGGGGGGGTTGTCTGTTGGTTGTGCTCACTGGCAGTAGTTGTGGATCAGCCCCCCGACCTAGAGTTCAGAGCAGGTACGGTGACATTATTGACTGACCTAAATGTATTTTTTTTATTAGTACTAGTGTTATTATTATTATAGATTGCTAGAGCTAATGCTCCTAGTATTGTCATGAATTATCATTATAGACATTATCATTGATACTATCACCACTAATATTAATATATTGCTGTTGTTGTTGTGATTGTTGGTGTGATTGTTTGTTGTTGTTTTTTTTTGTTTTGTTTTTTTTTGTTTTATTTGTGGGGTTTTTTTTTTTTTCTTTTTCTTCTCTTCTGTACTGTATATGTGTTTCACTACCTTGTATGTGTTACTCCTTTGTTCATTAAAAAAAAAAAAAAAAAAAAAAAAAAAAAAAAAAAAAACACAGCCCTGGAGCTTCTGAAATTTCTTCACCAGAAGCAACTGCAGGAGATATTTCCAAACCTCTGGATTGCTCTCAGAATTGCAGTTACCCTGCCAGTAACCGTAGCAGCTGCCGAGAGAAGTTTCTCAAAACTGAAGCTTGTAAAAAATTACCTGCGCTCCACAATGACTCAGGAACGGCTTAGTGGACTTGCTTTAATCAGTATTAACAGAGAACTCGCACAGCAGATTTCTTATGAAGTAGTTATTGATGAGTTTGCTTCAAAAAAATAGCAGAAGAGTGCCTCTGTAGGTGGTCATGGAATAAGAATAATAAGTGCTGGTCCAGATGAATTTTCAGATAATTTTTGGTTTGTTTACCTTAATTAAAGTTAAATTAATATGCAAATCTAAGTAAAAATATAAACATACTGATAACAGGTTTTGTATAAATAAAATGGTTAGGAATCATATTTGTTTCAAGTCTTTTTTATTAAATGATGTTTTATTAACAAAGTTCGGGAGGAGCACATTCAGATAATCAACGAGATAAGAGGTATATATACTGCAGACTTACCTCTGTTCATTGCCAGTTTATCAGTATCCCTCCACCACCCCCATCTGTTGGCGGGGGGCCTCCAACATACATTTTGCCTAGGGCCTCCAAATGTCTAGAACCGGCCCTGCTTTTGTGTGTTTGTTATGAGAAAATCTGAAAATAAAGCATTAACCAGAGCCATTTTACAGTGTCAGAATCATCAGCAATCCCTCTAGGGATTCATTATTATGATTAATTAATGATAATCGAGCTAAGTTGGCTTTTGTCATAACGTAGTGTGTAATCATAATATATAGTGTAAATCATAATATATTAAACAATTACATTAAAATCAGTTTATGTGTAGGGTCTAAATGTCCCTAAATGCAGACAGGGCATTATTGTTGTGCATAAAACATGTTCAAAACAATGCAAGGACGGCAAAAAAAAAGTTAGCAGGATCACTTGGCATGTCATGTCCTGCACAATAAAGGAGGTAGAGCAGTCATGGGAAAAGTTACATCACGTTTAAAAAGGAATAATTCACCCCAAGTTTACAATTCTTTCATCATTTACTCACCCTTATGCCATCCTGGATGTGTATGACTTTCTTTCTTCTGCAGAACACAAATTAAGATTTTTAGAAGCAGATACAATGAAAGTGAATCAGTGCTAAAATATTGAAGCTCCACAAATCACATAAATCAGAATAAAAGTAGTGTAATCCATGTGCCTCCAGTGGTTTAATCCATGTCTTCAGAAGAGATATGATAGATGTGGTGAGAAACAGAACTATTTTTTCACCCCTTCACTTACATTGAATGCACCTACAGAGCTGAAATATTCTTCCAAAAATCTTCATTTGTGTTCTGAAGAAAGAAAGTCATAGACAAATGGCATGAGAGTGAGTAAATAATGAGAGAATTTTCATTTTTGAGTGAATTATTTCTTTAAGTAGCTCATGGGGGCACATTGTCCCTCTTTTGAGATATAATGTTCCACATTGATTTAGTTCTTGTATCTTTTAAGCCCAGAAATACTTGTGTTCTCATTCTAATGCATGACGCACAATTTTCTGAAGTTTGTGACTGCTGGAATATTCTGCTGAATTATTGCTCTGCAAATGTTGATCTTTATAAAGCATAATTATAAATGTTATAAAAATGTATAAATTATGATCTCTAATTTCTTGGTAATTTATAATACAAATGAACACACTCTCTACATCAGGGGTCGGTATTCTTAAAAAATTAACAATATTTAAAAAAAATATTATTAATAAAAATGTCACTGTTTTATTCTGTAACATTAATACTTTTAAAGCTACTCAAGTTATTCACCAAAAGTAGTGAGTGGTTTTCTTGTTTCCTTGTTATTGTTGTTTGATTAATTGACTTTATATGACATAGTCTACTAGACAGTGCTCAATTCGGTTACATGTACACTTCAAATCTGACATTTTGATGCAAATACGCTTTTTGTCCCACTGTTTAAATTCACTTTAGACATAAATGACTGCGTTTACATTAAATCCTCATCAAGACGGGCATTGGGAATTATAAAATGTATTTGAACATTTAGGCGTGTAACATTAGCTGCCTGTCAATCAAACAGCACACATCTACAGACGTCAGGAAATAAAAAGTCAATCTTTTATATTTCATCTAGATAAATCAACCAGTGGTGCTCTTGTTATCACAATTGATGTAATGAACACCCCTGTTCTAGATGTAGATCATAGGCTAAATATAGGACATGTCTCTATTTTCCGATAAACATCTAGATCATTTTATTGCCCAGCCCTATTGATAACATTGCATGAATCTCTCACATCAACCCAATAATCTCAGTTATAGTTCAATTACTGGCTACATTATAGACACACAGAATCTAGTAAACAGAAATATGAAATTTACATCGATATGTTTCTTCAAATTAGAGGCATGATTAATGATGATATCTGGCTTTAGCAAGTTAAACTCACATGACATGATCAAGCAATTGGCCTTTTTCACTGTGATAATCCCTTTCAGGTGCTGCTGTGATGTTCAGCTGTAAACTGTGTTTGAGGCATTCCCACAGTTGGCACCAGATCTACGGCTGCTGTTCAAGGTGTGATTTGATTGGATGGGAGTCATGAGACTCTCCCTAGCCAATCATGTTGATAGATAAAAAATAAAATAAGGACAGGGAAGTAGCGAAGACGGTGGGAATATAGTGCAGTAAAAGTACAGTTACAGCACTTAAAATGTACTGAAGTAAAAGTATAAAAATTTTAAACTACTTAAAAAAGTCAAATTCTTGGGAAAAAGTAGTTAATTACAGTAATGTGAGTATTTGTAATTCATTACTTTACACCCCTGTACATCACACACAAGACTGAATCGTCAACCAAAACTCCTGGATCTCAACACCCCCCCAAAAGTCATGGGTTATGTCTCCATCCTCTGATTGGCATCACCAGCAAGTGGGTGTGTCTTTAAGACCAAGCCTATACAATCTAGAGGGGGTCCAATAGAATCGATGTAAAATCTTGAATTGAATAAGGCACACCCTTGCATCTCTAGATGTAGACTTAATGTTTTTTTTTTAAATCCTAGCCCACACTCCTTCCTCCAATACCAAGTTTAAATCTTTCTCCCATTACCTCTTGAGAGAAGTTGAAGCTCCGTCCCCCAGACTCTGAATTAACAAGGAGTAAAACACTGATGATTCATGACCTTGTCCAAAAGCAATAATCACCACTCCCAGACAGCAGAGTACTGTGAACCGGTCTCATCCAGATCATCCCACACCAAGCTAGTTGACGTTTAGTTAAACACGTCTATGTGCACAATCACTAGTACCCTATGTCCTACTCCACTACAATGGCTGCCAGTTCTCAGCAACATACCGCCACCACATCTCTGATGACAGGAGGCCACTGCCAAGCTGCTGACTAAAGTCCAATCGAATGACAAATTGCCACTCAACATGGACATCTCACTGCATCCAGCAGCCCGCCTGCCATCAAGAAAACCTGTCTGGTTGAACCCACCGCCATGGGAAATGACAGGTAACTTGGCATGGTGTGATGAGTGGGCAGCAACCGATGTTGTGAACCACACCCTCATAGCTGAGCCATCTGTCTGTCCTCCTCCTGACCTCCCACCCCAAGAGGGACTTACATATAAAAAAATCTATTCTAGAATAAATGTTATTATTTCTATTACTTGCAGACTTTAGTGAAATTTAAGATATTTATTTGATGAATATAAAACAGAAAAATTATGTCTCTCTTTGGCCCCGTCTGGCAGCACCAAGATGTTGTACTCGGAACCGGCATATCCTGCCGGAGATAGGAGGCAAGAGCGAGGAGCCTACCCCCGTGCAGAACGGGACTCAACTGGTGGTGGTGGGGTGGTGGAGGTTGCCATGTTAGCACACTGAAACAGCAATGTGATAGATTGTGACAGCTTGCATGTGATTGGCTGTGAATTACCATGATGTATAGCTGCTAGTCTTCCCGCTAGAACTACGATAAGTTTTAATCTCAAGTATGGATCAGTACCAACTGTTCTGGTTCCAGCTTTACATCCTGAAGATGTATCGCACTTTATATTTTGTGAATGTTTGCAAAATCGCCTTTCCGATTGTGTTTGTAAGCTGATTCCATGGCTAATGCAGCTAAAGTTACTATTGTCTCTGTATTCACAGAGACCAGATATACACATACACTCACCTAAAGGATTATTAGGAACACCATACTAATACTGTGTTTGACCCCCTTTCACCTTCAGAACTGCCTTAATTCTATGTGGCATTGATTCAGCAAGGTGCTGAAAGCATTCTTTAGAAATGTTGGCCCATATTGATAGGATAGCATCTTGCAGTTGATGGAGATTTGTGGGATGCACATCCAGGGCACGAAGCTCCCGTTCCACCACATCCCAAAGATGCTCTATTGGGTTGAGATCTGGTGACTGTGGGGGCCATTTTAGTGCAGTGAACTCATTGTCATGTTCAATAAACCAATTTGAAATGATTCGAGCTTTGTGACATGGTGCATTATCCTGCTGGAAGTAGCCATCAGAGGATGGGTACATGGTGGCTATAAAGGGATGGACATGGTCAGAAACAATGCTCAGGTAGGCTGTGGCATTTAAACGATGCCCAATTGGCACTAAGGGGCCTAAAGTGTGCCAAGAAAACATCCCCCTCAACATTACACCACCACCACCAGCCTGCACAGTGGTAACAAGGCATGATGGATCCATGTTCTCATTCTGTTTACGCCAAATTCTGACTCTACCATCTGAATGTCTCAACAGAAATCAAGACTCATCAGACCAGGCAACATTTTTCCAGTCTTCAACTGTCCAATTTTGGTGAGCTCTTGCAAATTGTAGCCTCTTTTTCCTATTTGTAGTGGAGATGAGTGGTACCCGGTGGGGTCTTCTGCTGTTGTAGCCCATCCGCCTCAAGGATGTGAGTGTTGTGGCTTCACAAATGCTTTGCTGCATACCTCGGTTGTAACGAGTGGTTATTTCAGTCAAAGTTGCTCTTCTATCAGCTTCAATCGGTCGGCCCATTCTCCTCTGACCTCTAGCATCAACAAGGCATTTTCGCCCACAGGACTGCCGCATACTGGATGTTTTTCCCTTTTCACACCATTCTTTGTAAACCCTAGAAATGGTTGTGCGTGAAAATCCCAGTAACTGAGCAGATTGTGAAATACTCAGACCGGCCCGTCTAGCACCAACAACCATGCCACGCTCAAAATTGCTTAAATCACCTTTCTTTCCCATTCTGACATTCAGTTTCGAGTTCAGGAGATTATCTTGACCAGGACCACACCCCTAAATGCATTGAAGCAACTGCCATGTGATTGGTTGATTAGATAATTGCATTAATGAGAAATTGAACTGGTGTTCCTAATAATCCTTTAGGTGAGTGTATATATTAATACAAATATGGCTGAACTCCGGTATTTACGCTCTCAGTCATATAGGATCTGATTTGTTGTTGTTGTAGTGTCCGATGCATGAGCTGTAAAGGCACTGCCCTCTGCTGAAAAGGGGGCAGGAAGCAACAGATCATTTGCATTTAAAGAGACACATGAAATCAGTGGGTTTTTGATTCTCCCCAAAAGGAGGCATTTACGATGTGGTATAATAAATTATCCGTGGGTATTTTGAGCTGAAACTTCACAGACACATTCTGGAGACACCGAAGACTTATATTACATCTGTAAAAGGGGCATAATAGGTCATCATTAATGGTAACAAGATTATATAATGAGCTTGACTCGGTACAGGTTTTATCCAATGATTGCCAGACCTACTTACCTGCTACTAAAATGTAACGTCCCTGACTATGCACATTAAAAGTGAACGGCATCATATCGAAATGCTTTGATCTTAAAAGTAATGTAGTTGGGCTGACATGACTGTTAGACTCATGAGCTTTGAAATTTGGAACATTGATAAAGCCCCAAGTGCTTGAAGATCCCCATAGATTGAAATGTGGTCTGAACAAAGATGAGTGAATGATTTTTTAAGACATACCATACAAATTTCTGCACTTTAATCATGCCTGAATGAGTAATAAAATGTAAAAATGCCATGAAATAAGAATTACTCCATGCATGAACATATGGCGATATGCATTACGCTGGTAATTAAATTATCACTATGAGAGCGAATGCGCTGTTGACATGAAATACTGGCTTTTGATATTAATGCGGATGCGTTATAATGAACAGACAGCATGACAACAGAAGGCCTACACCCATGACTAAATCAGAATACATTTGATTATATGATAAGAACTTAGTTTATTTCTGATGGAAAACAGCTGCTGACTGAGCCAATGATTTTGATGGACTTAGCGAGGTGTGCACTCTTTCTGCGCCGGGTTGTGCATACCAATTGAGGATGCGGTGGCTCGATTGAGGGGGATCTCCTAGGTGAATGAGACATGGATGAAGTTCCGGGTTTGCTGGTTGTTTATTCCCCATGGGTTTGATATGGGCAGAAGTTGAGATGAAGTGATGATGTTGTTGGAAAGGGAAGGCGGGCTTCCTGTGCGCTGGTTCTCCTGTGGCCTGGAGAAGCCGGAACATGTCTATTATGATTCCAGGAGGGCGCGATCCCACTGAGAAACCAGAAATTTGTAGACATGTGTTGCGTGAGGACTGCTGCTACTGGATGAGAGGTACAGAGCAGTGAATAAGTCTGTGTCCATGCTGGATGTTAACTAGTCAGATAGCGAATTGGACTTAATGTCAGACAGTGCTATAGAATGATGTTGCCATGTTAGCACACTGAAACAGCAATGTGATAGATTGTGAGCGATCTAATAAAGCAACGACTTGCATGTGATTGGCTGGGAATTACCCAGCTAATGGTGAGATTATGTAGAGCTGCTAGTCTTTCCGCTAGAACTACGCTGCGGTTACTTGGACTAATGAAAAAAATGTATAGTCCCTACAAGCTGGGTTCAAAAGTCTCCAAATATCTGTAAAACCAAGATTTTTACACATCCTGTGACGCGCCACTGTTGCTCTTGGAGGCTTACACACGTTTGCTTCACTATGATCAAGGACTGAGTCCATCAAAATATTAAATCATGAGGGATGCCAGCGGCTTGTAATATCACTTCAAGATCTATAAAAAAGCCCTGATCATCAACTTTAGGTGCGTAAATATTAGCCAAAATCAAATTTTACCCCTGAAAACAATAATTACTCTTCCTAATTTATATTTAATCTGTTTGAAACATTTGAATTGTAGATGTTTACTTATCAATGTAATGACTCCCCTGATCTTACTTGATCCAGCATTAAAGAAAACTTATCTTCCCAAATTTTTCAGCTTCCTTTGGGGAAAGATATGTTTCTTGAAGAAAGACTATATCATATTTCTTACGTTTAAGGAAATAAATAACTTTCCTTCTTTTTTGGGGTGCCCCAACCTAATCATGTTCCACGTGGAGAAAGACAATTCACAATTCACATATTAACATTTCACATTTTCACATGTTAGAAAAAATAGATTGTATTTAAAAAAACAAAATTATGAAGACCACATTCCAACTTTAGAGCAGCAAAAAACCCTGAACCCTGAAAAAAAACAGAAAAAGAAAAAAGTGTGCATTAACCCTGTACAAGACAGTGCCAACCAGCATCCTCTAAACTCAAACAATCCATGTACACCTACGAGAGCCCCCGCGACATCTTTGCCATAGGATTGCTCAAGTCTGGTGTTTCTATACAAATTTTGGGAGATATAATTACAAAGGAAAATAATCTAAAGAAAATTATCTTTAAAACAAACTCCAGCCAATATGAAGCATATGCACAAAGAACATGCAGATTCACATACTGTTCTGAAGGAGTGTTGCTACACAAAACAAACTCCAGTTGCTAGGCGGAACAAACACAAAAAAAGAAACAAAGAAGGTGCTCAGTTTCCTCGGACAGTAAAGTGAATGATCAGTGAGTCAGGTCCACTCGGCTGCATCACATAATGACTTACTCAGTCCATTGACTTTAAGAAGGACAATACTTGCTGTGGGCATGTAAATGTTTTACGGCCATCCTTAGCATCTTTTCTCAATTTGGCCATCAGTGCAAAAGCGACCTTCCATCGATTTGTAATTACTTGAATCAATTATATTTTTCTCTTGTCCAATTCGCAAAGTCTGGGAACAAGAAAATGCTATGGTTCTTCCAAGAAAGCCTTCCATTACTCCTTGCCTCACATAACACAAGATCTTTATCGGATGATCTCAGAAATTTGGCCAGAATTGATCGGACCTGTCTCCCTCAGCTGATCTCAGAGCCAGAACTCTCTGAGCTTGCTTGATTTCCAGTTTATGACCTGTTATGTCGAGCAGACTCAGGAAGAGCTCATCTAGGAATTTCACCATATCTCTGCCTCCTTCTTCTCAGGAATTCCAAAAATTTAGGCATTGTTTTGCTGGTTGCGATTGTCAAGGTCTTCCAACTTTTCCTAAACCCATTCCAAATCTATTTGGGTCACTAGCGGATTAGCAGCTAATTCCCTCCCCGATGACTCCAGATAATCTATCCGTTTAAGTGTCTTTTAATGACTCCAGAGCCCAACGATTTTGATATCTTTGACATATTGAACAGTACAGTTATGGAGCAAGGTGTATCGAATCTCACCGATTAATGACACAAAAAAGTATTAAAAACTAGCAAAGTGCGCAGAGCTCGCCTTTCACTCGTCCGACCATCACATGGCACCACGCAACTCTATTAACAAGCTAATGTTGATTTTAATCAATGTTCTATTGATTTATATAATCAATAGTTGTCTTTGAAAATAATTAATATTCTATTGATTTTGAGAATTGATAGTTATCTTTTATAGTTGTTGATTTGAAGGATTAATAAGCTATGTTGATTCTAATCAATGTTCTATTGATTTTAATAATTAATAACTATCTTTGATAGTTGTTGATTTGAAGGATTAATAAGCTAATGTTGATTCTAATCAATATTTTATTGATTTTAATCATTAGTAGTTGTATTTGATAATAATTCAAATTTTCTATTGATTTTGATAATTGATAGTTCCCTGTCTGTCATTCAATTGTCATCCTATATTCAATAGGGGTTCAATATTGAGAGCCCCAATCACCTCTGATTTATTCAGAAAAGGCCAATGAAAATTGGGAAGTGGAATTTGCATGCCACTCTCCGCATCGGACATATGGGCATAAAAGGAGATGGCATTCACCACTCATTCAGTGCTGTTCTTTGGAGCCGAATGCATATATTGTGTTCGTCCCGTCACCTCACTTCACGTGCTGCTGGATTTAAGGCGCAGATCGGCGGTCTCACTCTCGCAGAGTCGAGTTTTGTTCTACCCCTTGGCGCTTTGGCAGCTGAATTCACAGGTGTAAAAGAGCAATTTCTTAAAAGAATAATTTCCTCCATAAGAGCTCGCACAAACGATTGGTGTCTTTTTAAAGATGTCCTTTCAATTTGTTGGTTGGTATCTCTGCCCATCGGACGGCTATGAAATCTGCCTCGAGTGCTTGGGTCATCAGCACGCTGAGACAGCATTTGTGGATGGTCGTGTTGTTACTGCGAGAATATGCCCATGAGAACGTTTCGGTCGTGGCTCTCTTCTTTCTTTGTGAAGCAGAGAGCCACCGCAGCTGCTCGCCAACCCGGTCCGTCCTGTGTAGAAGCATCAACACAATCAGCGTGGGTGATTTCAGGGCGGCTATGGGAATCTATCTGCCGGCTCAGTCCCTGCGGACTGTAAGGGAATTTCGGATCAATATAACACAAAGTGATTGAATTACAGTGAATTAGAACCAAATTAATAGGTAAATGATTCAGAATTAATATTTAACTATTTGTCCACCGATAAAGTTGAGATTAGAGTATTTGACCAATTATAGACAGAATATTATCCCATGGCCAACGGTAATAAATTCATAAAGTTGTGATTTCTGATTATGAGCAAGGTAACAAAATCGATAGTTGTATGTAAAATTAAACAAGACCTTATTGAACTACTCTAATACACATAAACTTATCTAACGAGAACACACACACACACACGCACACATATACATTCATACAGTGGCAGGAAAAATTGTGATATTAATGGAGGATGAATGGAGTCCCAAATGTCTAGCATTAGACATTATTTCTTAGACCGCAACCTGAGAGAATCATCACACTAGCAATTCAACTTTTGTTTGTTTGCTTAATAAGATTTGCACCAGTTCAGCAAGAGTTAGGAGACTGTTGTACTTGCATTTGGTTGCTCCTGTGAGTTTGCTGGAGGGAATCTTGGCGGTGCTAACTGGCGATGTTGAGTTCTCAGGGAAACCACTCTGTGGTGAATGGATGGTTGGCTTTGCAGGGTGGAGCCTCGTATACCGGTTGCCAGGTTACGTGTTGCTGCGCAAGGAAGTTTTCTCCGCATCTCGATGAACTGCTGGAAGAAGGGAATTTGAGGAGTTATTCTTCGACGATGTTTAATGAAGGCTAAGACGGAAGAGTTGATGAATCTTGGAGTGAGCTCTTGGTGGTCAAAGAGCATGCAAGCAGGACGAGCAAACAAAAGTAAACAAGAGCAAAAGCGAAAGCCAACTTGGAATGATTGTCATTGGGTTTTAACCATGTCAATCTGGTCCATCCCCACAAGTGTTTCTCCCAATCAGATCTGGGCTTGGTTGGGTCCTCACCCCGTTCTCCTGTTCTTGCATGTAATTTGCACAAAATCCACATGATCGTGTGCGCCCAAACTTTTAAGAGTTTTAGTACACGCTTTAATGATCAGCTTTCATAGTGTACCTATGGTGCATCCTGCACAAGTCTATATTGCATCAAACTACTAGAAATCATTCATCCATCAAAAATATACCAAATAACATACTTACTATAACTACTGTAATTGAGGTAGAAGTTTGTAAGAATAAAGCTGCTATAAAGATTTAACACACAGAAATAACTCCACAGGTTATTGTGGAGTGGAGGGGGGCGGGGCCGGGCTGGAATGTCGCACGCCCGGTCCCCAATCGGCCTGATGGGGCACGCGAGGGATAAAGGTGGCCGGTGACGACGGTTCGAGAGAGAGAGATCTATCACGGACATGTCCGTTGTGTGTGTGTTTGTGCTTTTTGTTTAAGTTCTTTATTAAAATATTATTTACGTTGACAAGCAGGTTCTCCTCCTTGCCCATCTTAACCCCATGTTACATTGGTGCCGAAACCCGGGAAGGAGGAGGGATGCCCATCGCAGAGTCCTCGACACTGCTGTCCACCCAGGGGAGCGCCGCTGCCATCTGCTGGGTGGCGGAGTGGCAGACCACCCGGACGCGGGGAAGGCCGCCGTCCGCGAGGGGAGGAGGGAAGTAACTCCCCGACCGGCCGGAGCTGTAGGGCCACTGCCAGGGGCGGAGGAATGTCCCCACGCGTCGCCAGGAAAGCGGAAGGGGGTCGGAGGTTGACTCCGGTTCGCCAGTTGAGGAGCGGCTGAGTGTGGAGGAGTGTTCGAGGACCACGCGATGGTACATCAGAGAACCGGTGAGTGAGCTTTTCTCTCGCTCTTTCACACCGTGTTGGCCTTTTCCCTCGCCATTTTGTTTTTTGTTGTTGTTTTCCCCTCCTGTCTCCTCCCAGGTCGAGGAAGGCGGGGATAACCGGCCGATGACGACGGTTCGTAAAGCACGCCCTCCCCAGGGAAGGGGGGGTGTACGTCATACCGGCCTAACGCCGTAACGCCGGGAGGAGAGTGGAGGGGGGTGGGGCCGGGATGGAATGTCGCACGCCCGGTCCCCAATCGGCCTGATGGAGAGAGAGAGAGAGATATATCAATCGGCCTGATGGGGTGCGCGAGGGATAAAGGCGGCCGGTGACGACGGTTCGAGAGAGTGAGATCAATCACGGACATGTCCGTTGTGTGTGCGTTTGTGCTTTTTGTTTAAGTTCTTTATTAAAATATTATTTACGTTGACAAGCAGGTTCTCCTCCTTGCCCATCTTAACCCCACGTTACATTGGTGCGAAACCCGGGAAGGAAGAAGGGATTTTATCTGGTTCCGGTGTACCTAACGTAGGATTGGCTCATTGCGCTTTTGGCACATCTTAATTCGGTATGCAACAGGTGAGAACTTATCCACGATCTCATGGGGTCCTGTCCAGTGCACAAATCTGTAGTACCACACGTCTCCAATGCCGAGTTCTTTGTGGGATGTTTTCTGGTCATAATAGGCTTTCCATCCTTCTTCACTTTTCTGTAGTTGTTGTTGTGCAAAGGCAAATGTGGTTCTTAGGTGGCGATGCAACTCTTCCAGATATTGGTGGGATGACCAGGCTCATGTCACCTGGCTGGTAGAGCAGGTGAAGTGGCAGCGTTATTTGCCATCCTGTCGTCAGCTCAAAGGGAGGCACCCCGGTGGATTTGTGAGGAGTTGCTCTGATAGCCATCAGCACTAGAGGGAGCTTGATGTCCCAATCCTTTTGGTTGCCAGACAAGTACTTCCTCAGTATGCTGGCCACGGTTCAGTTTGTACGCTCCACTTGCCCAGAGGAGATGGGATGGTGTCTGATGTGCAACTTGGCCTGTGTGCCTAGGAGTTTCAAGATCTCCTGTATGATTTCAGCAGTGAAATGTGTTCCCTGGTCAGAGTTGACTCTCAGTGGCAGTCCAAATCTTGAGAAGATATGGTTAATTAGGAGGCAGGCCGTGGTTTGAGCTGTATCGTTGGGGGCTGGGAGACACTCTACCCACTTGGTGAATTCACAGACGACAGTGAGGAAATATTTGTTACCCCTTGTTGATCTTGGTAGAGGTCCGACCATGGGAAAGACATTCCTTTTCGTTGTAGTGGTGCTCGGTGGTTCGGGTTTGCCAGTTGGAATTGGCAGCACACCAGACACCCTTTTACACATTCTGCTAACATCTTGCTGCATGCTGGGCCAGTATGCCACTTGCCTCAGCATTTCGTGGGTGGCTTTGGCACCGTGGTGTCCAGCACATGGTGCATCATGGGCATACATGAGCATCACCCCGCTTTGGCAGTGTGGAACCACAAGCTTGGGCGTAGTGAGTTCATCAGGGGCATATATTAGGATGCTGTCTTTGAGATGCAGCATGTGCAGAAGTGCTTTAAGGTGCCGTAGAGGTAGTTATGGGGTTTGCTTGTAGGTCAGTAAGGTGGTTTATAATAGTTTAGATTGCTGTATCCGAAGTTTCGAGTGTTATTATGTTGTCATTTGGGGTGAAATACTGATTAGGGAGGAGGCGGGGTTATGCAGATGTGTGGTGTGCTGGTGGCAGGTGATGATACAAACAGATGGGCTGTGTGGGAGGGGTTTAAAAGTCCAAGAATTGCCATGTAGTGCGCCAGCTTTGGCAAGGACATCGGTTTGGTCATTGTAGTCTTTGTCTTTTCCTGGTTGCCGTGAATGACCGTGGACCTTTTTCCAATAGACAAGCATGTCGTGTTTTGTGACAATGTTGCAGCATGCTTGGAAGAGATCTTGATGCTTGACAGGTTTGTTGTTGGATGTTGGACCCATTCTGTTTCCGTCCAGGTGGCATGTGAAGCTGACTCGAGCATAGTTTGAGTCAGTACAGATGAGGAGTTCTTTGATGTTGTGTGTCGCAGCAATATGGAGGGTGACAAGGATTGCTGCTATTTCTGCATTGTGATGAGTGAGTGCCCAGTTAGAACCATTGTGGAGGGCAGGAGTTGTCATTGAGCCAGACCAAACCTGCTCCTGCCTTTAGGTTGCCCTGATGATTATATGAGCAGCTATCAATGTATACTGTGGGCATCCCTTGACACACATTCTCCTCAAAGTATCTGTGGTTTGTCTGTACTTGTTGTGGGGGTTCCTTAGGTTCAGGTGATGTATGTAGGATGTTGTCGGAGCAGTTGTGGCAGGCTGCCAGTCCACTGCCCAGTGATGATCAGTGATTTTGTGCATACCGTGCCTCGATGTCACATCCTTGGAGTGTCATCAGCCATGTGGCTATGCGTGCGTTGGTGACCACGCCGTCTCTGGTTTGCTGGCTTAAAGGTTACAGGTTGGTGGCATGTCTCTATGATGACCTTTTGTGTGCCGATGTAGTTTGAGAATCATTGAATGGCCCATACCATACAGAGCAAGGCCTTTTCGCAGTCTGAGTATTTGCACTCTGGTGGAAGCAGCGTCTTGCTAGCATAGGCAACCACTCTCTTGTCCTGGTCGTGGCGTTGGTATAGGCCCGCACAGAGTCATTGGTTGGAGAATCCGGCATTCCAGGTAGAATTCTTTCCCTGGGTCGGGATAGGCCAGACATGGGGCAGAGCAGAGGTGTTGTTTTAGCTGATTCATGGCCTGGTTTTGAGCTTCTGACCACACAAATGGTTGGCCCTTTTTGAGGAGTAAGGTGAGTGGATGTGCAATATCAGAGTAGTTCTTCATGAATTGTCGGGAGTAATTGCATACTCCCAGGAAGCTGCGCAGTTCTGACACATTAGTGGTCATCTTTATGTTTTGAATGGCCTGGGTGTGGCTTGATTGTGACTCGATACCTTGAGGTCCGATGCACAAGCCCTTGTAGATTACTTTGGTTCTACACCATTGTCCTTTGTGGATTTTAGCACCTGCATTGGTCAGTTGACCCAGGACATGATCTATTTCCTTCAAATGATCAGTGACATTGGTACTTTTCATGAGTACATCATCCAGATAGATAAGCTTGCCTCTGGTCCGGGCATCAGGGCATGCTTTGTTCAGGAAGATGTTAAATTCTGCTGGTGAATTGGCATATGTTCTGGCAAAAACAATAATTAAACAACCAACATCACAGCATAAGAGACATCAGGATTCAAATTGTATTTTAAAAGATATTTTATTCTTTTAAAAGAGGCTTGTTCACAAAAAAATACCACGACAGCTACCTCGTGATAGGAAGACCTCAATCACACAGAAAACAGACAGCATACTTATTCTAGCCTAGAGACTTATCTTCAAATTCTCTTCTTCTGTAATTTTCCACTCACCCCAGTAAACCAGATCCCCTGGGCTTTACTGTCCTCACACCTGTGAGGTCAAAGGCTAGATAACCCCTCTGCCTTTCCTGAAGACAGTGGCCCTTCTAACCCCCTTGGCCTTACTGTCTTCACACCCGTGATGTCAAAAGGTCTTTATTTATGGCTAAATAACACCTCTGTCTTTCCTGAATACAAATTACCCATACTAAAGAGTTAAAAGGCTCTTTCTGACCATTTGTTTTGCTGTGTGTCTTTGTCCCTGCCAGGTGCATACATACATTCCGGGAGAGAAACACTTGATTGAATCGAAAGAAAAAACCCACACAATGTCTAAGAAAGTAAATAAGGAAAAAGTAAAATATTATTTTTTCCACAACAGCAAAGGGACACCGTGTAAATGTGATCTGTCTGTTCCCATAAGTGAATGCCAGTTTGTGTTGGTCCTCTGGGTGCACAGGAATAGTCCAGAATCCTGATGCTACATCCAGAGTTGAAAGGATTGTTGCTACTTTGATTTTTGGAAGTTCTTGGTCCAGTTGGGTCATGGGCCATCGTGACAGTGGCACGTGTTGATTCAACTTGCGATAGTCTATGGTGGGCCTCCATTTGCCATTTGGTTTCAGAACTGGCCAAATAGGGGCCGAATAGGTGTTGTTGCAAGGATGAATAACTCGATGATTTCCTGCACAGGCTTGCATAATGCAATCAGGATTTTATACTGCCGTACAAAGGTGGGTGGCGCATTTGGATGCATTGGTATGCATACCGTGTGGATGTTGGTCAGCCCACAGTCCAGAGAGTCTTTTGTGAAGGAGTCTTTGTACTTGTACAGGACTATGCAAAGTTCCTGCCAGTCCGCATCATTATGTAGGGCATCTGCCTTGTTCGGGATCTGTTTGAGCTGGCCATTGAATCCTGCATATATATATTGCTCTTCCACTGTAGGGTCATTGGAGAGGCCCTTGGTCATGGTAATAACCTGTTTGTGTATACCATCTCAACACAACCTGTGATAGAACCAAACAGAGAGGTATACATCATCCGTTAGTTCTGATCTGCAGACGTTCTCTTGGAGCACTGGCTGAATCAAGGTGATGGCAATGGTTTTGAGGGGTGCTGTAAACACTCTGCAGTCGGTGCTCCCTTCGGGCAATAATTGTGCTGGTATGGGGCCTATGACGGGTACTGTGAGTTCAAAGTCATGAAATGTTTGGCCAATGAACCATCCCAGGTGACTTGCTCTAGTAATTTTGATGTCATTGACAGTACAGTTGTTGAACAGCACATACACAGCACGAGATGTCCCTTCCATGAGAGGCGTAGCTTCCAGAGTCAGTCCCAGTTCTAAGCAGTTCAGGGAAGGTTGGAAGAAGCCTATATTGAGGTTTTAGCTAGGTCGCATGTTGAGACAGATGCTGACACTCATGGTGTAGGCTGGTATCGTAGCTTCCTGTTTGTTAGTCATGTCACATACATCTGGTATGGTTTGACCAGATTGGAGGTTCTTGAGGTTGACTGAAGTGCTTAGTTGGCGAGACAGAGGAGCCCATATGATCTCATTCACTGTGTCTACATGGGCATCGAGTCTGACCATGATGTCTGCTACAAATAGATTGGTAGGTAGGTTAGGGACAACGAGGAAGTAGTGACTCAGGTGTCTGTCATTCCAATGCATGTCTAAGGCACAGACAGTCTTGGAGGTGATCATGTTTGATGAGCAGAGAATCAAAGGGAAGCGATTATGTTTGGTGGCATGTGGAAGTTCAGGTTTGTCTTGTTTAAAGAGTTTTCTGCCCATAGGGCTACCACGGCACCAGGTACCGTAGTGCCGTGAATGTTTATAATTGTCAATAGTTGAGAGACTTGTGAGTCTGGGTCAGTGGTTTTGAATGCACACAGAAGCCTGGCTCTTGCCATGTGGCACCAAGTTTGGGACTGGTCTTGGTCTTGGACTGGAGTTCTCGCTTGGTGAGCTGGAACCGGTGTCTGTGACTTGACACTGGACCTCGTAGGAGCATCGTGATTGATAGGGAAGAGGCTCTCGAACTTGGGCCCATATCTTTAGGTGCTTGAAGTCTATTGAAGTCTTGTTCCTGGGGGCATGTGTCGCTTTCCTTTGGACATCCAGTTGGCTTCCCATGAACCCTTTTCCCTTGAGTACCCATATGGCCGTGGCTGGTTCCATGAATTGTCCCAGTGGTTTTCGTCCAGTCATGACTGGTCCCATGATTTCTCCCAATAGCATCCAGGTGTGTGTGGCTGTTCTTGTTGCTTATACCAGCAGTTGTTTGGTTGCCTTCGTTTGGCACTGGCATGGGACTCTTGTTCTTTGCTGAAGGAGGACTCCCTTCATCCTCTAGATGGCAGCTTGGTGTTGTCGTGATGTTGCGTGTTGAAATCACTGACTGCAGGTGGCTTGGTCCTCTTTTCTGAGGCCATCTTTTGTTTGCCATACGCTTTGTGTGCCAACTCCCTTAACTGATGCATGGTTATCGTGTGAGGGCAGGTCATGATGCATAGGTGGTGGCTTACCCCAGGGTGGAGGTTTCTCAAGAAGAGGGTCTTGAAGTTTAAAACCTCCTCCATGGCAGGTTCATTGCATGCCCCAAAGTACGCTTGTCTGAGTCGGTTGTAATACATTTACATTTTACATTTATTCATTTGGCAGACACTTTTATCTAAAGTGACTTGCAAAAGAGGAAAACATAAGTGAATCATCTTAAGGAGACAGTGGTACAAAAGTGCCATATTACAAAGTTTCACTAGCATCAGAATAGTATTCAAAACATATACAAGTGCAAATTTTGTGAAACTTGTGCAGAAGGTTGTCGGTTCGAGACATGTTGATTATGTGTGTGAGTCCAGGTAGGATGGACAGAGAGATGGCCTGCGGAAGGTGAGAGGGAATGGGGTCAAGGGAACAGGTGGTGGGGTGGTTGGAGAGGAGGAGTTTAGAGACCTAAGTGTTAGTCAGAGGAGAAAATGTAGAGACAGAAGAGTTGCATACTGGTGACAGCTGTTTGATGGGGTGTGGTGCTATGAATGTATTGCTGATGGGGCTTGGGGGGTGTTTGGTTTCTAGGGCAGCTACCAGTCCTTGGTCAGACTCTGGGTCTGCAATTCTTTGATGAGGGATTCTCAGAGGAGGTGGTAGTCTGACTTTGTGTGTTTAGACTGTCTATCCAAGAAACTTCGGACCACAGGACTGGAAGTTGTCCAAAGCAAATAGAGTCTGTCTCTGTCTGTCTCGTTAGATCTCATCTCCAGGTGGAAGTCGATGTCTTGCAGGTAGGCATGGAGATCCTGACTTCCTGTCACCTTCCTGTCTTCCTGTTCCTGGCCAGTTTGTCAAGGTCTTTTAGTGCTAGGCCATATGCAGCTTCATGGTCGGTTTGGAGGGTCCCCTTTCTTTTGTCAGCAAGGTAGCGTTCTTCCGAGGGGACTGGAGAGGTTTTCTTTTGTGCTTCTTCACTTCTTCTGGGATGTGACAATCCCTGGATGAGGGACACGGATCTGCTGGGCAGGGGTGACATCAGCGGACGTCTTGTCTTTGTTGACTCTGGGTGCAGCTCGTAGGCATGCTTGAGTTCTTCTCTGACTGTCGCACTCTTCTTTTGTATAGTCCAGCTGTTGATTCAATCTGCTGATCCAATTTTATGATCTCTCCAGATGGTCCTAAAGGGCCTTTATTCAGCTGTTCTTGTCTCTGAAGTCAGCCTTGGATTTTTCCAGTAGCTACTCCGCATACTGTAGCTTGTCAGTCAGAACATTCTTTGGCAGCTTTTGCTTACTCCAACTCTTGGGCGGTTGTGGTTAACGTTTCTTGGAGCGTTTCGATTTGGCGCCCTGCTCCATCTCATCAGACCCTTCCTGTCGGTCCTTTGCTCAGGTAGACAGTGATATTTGCTAGTTCTTTGTGCTTGTAGTTATTGTTTGGGTCTTGTGCCATGAGGTCTGTTATGTTGGCATCCAGTTGTTTTTGCGTGTGCTGTCGTAGGTTGTTGGCGGCCTTGGGTAAGAGGCTGTCTGTCACGGCATTCAACCATTCTTCTAGATCTTCCCAGTGGGCAATGGGATCAGCAGTGCGAGACATGTTGGCACTCAGTGGGGAGACCAGGAAAAGAGACTGACAGATATTTAAAAGGAGTGTGTGATGCCTTAATACAGAGAATATTATTGTTGTTACATCCCCCCTGACAGGAAGGAAATTCCAACAACAATAATTGTGCTTCTTCTCTCTTAGATGATTGACACCATACACCTATTGATGTGCTTTCTTGATTTTTATTTTGGGATGCGTTAGGTTATTGGCAGTCGCTTATTGTTCCTCTTATCAATTTATTTGGCCTTGGCTGGGTAAGATGGCAACATTTGAGAGGGTAGTGTGCAGCGCACGGAGGGAGTTTTCACACGACTGTTTAAAGACTTGGACTTCGAAGTTTTTGTGACCAGTTTCTTTTGAAACTTTCTGTAATCACTGGATGATTCTCACAGGTTCAGTTCTAGAAATGACATCGGTAGAGATGAGAAGGCAGAAGAGACAAGGAGGGAGTTAAAGGTGGGTGAGGGAAGGGAGACTGACTCAGCTGGCAGGTGGATCTAGGCGACAAATAGTTCTGCTATTGTTATGCTTACCCACTAGGCCTACCTAAGAGTGAAAAGCTACTGTGAATTGGTGTATACACAAATACAACTATGTCGAAAAGGGAGCCGTTTTCACTTTATCATTAGACTCGCAGGGTGTTTTATCTATCTGTGTATATATATATATATATATATATACATACACATACGTAAAGTTGCTATGTGTTGGTCCCAGTGATGATAGGCGAAGGGGAAGTGGAGGGACCAAGAGGAAAATGATGGTGGCACTAGAAAAAAAAAGAAGGAAAATAAAAATAAAAAACAAAGGAAAAACTTAAACCTTTAAAAAAAAATTAAATGGACGTCATCTCTTCATTCAAAACAATTGATTGACAAAAATATATCGTCATTTATTTAAAATAAATAAAACTGACCATGGAAGCAAAACAGTGATAATAACAATTAAAATTCAAAGGACTATTCATCCACCGATAAAGTTGATATTAGAGTGTTTTACCAATTCTGGACAGAATATTATCCCATGGCCAACGGTAATAATATCATAAAGTTATGATTACTGATTATGAGCAAGGTAACAAAATCGACAGTTTAAGGCAGTAACTTATAAGAACACAGCACACGACAGTTGTATGTAAAATTAAACAAGACTTTTTTGAACAACTCTAAAGCACATAATCTAATCTAATGAGAGCACACACATACATTCATACAGTGGCAGGAAAATTGTGATATTAACGGAAGATGAACGGAGTCCCAAATGTCTAGCATTAGAGATTATTTCTTAGACCGCAACCTGAGAGAATCATCACACTAGCAATTCAACTTTTGTTTGTTTGCTTAAAGGGTTACTTCAGGATTTAGCATTAAGCTTTGTATCAGTAGAAAACCAGTATTATTTTCGAATTACCGAGCTCCCCCCCCTCATATCCCCCTGAGACGAGAGATTTATTTATTTTTAGTCTGGAAAAATTCCTCCGATGACGCAAAAATCGTCATTTTGCGTCATCGGAGGATTTTTGGGCCAGAGGCTTAAAACTACAGCCAGTATTCCGCATGTTTTCACCACGCCCATATGGGGCGGGATCTCACTCACAGAATGTGAAGATAGTGTCAGCCATCTTTCTGTAGAAACTAAGAAAACAGGCTCTTGCTCTGTGTAGAAAGTTTGTATACAAGTAGGTTAATCACGATGGCGGATTGTAGTTTTGAAGTTGAAATGGCAGAAGGGGATTTCGAAGATCTGTTGCGAGAATCTGATGCTCGCGCTACCCGTACGTGCCGCAATACAGCGATGAACAGAGGCAGGAGCAGCTGCTGTAGCAGGGGAGCAAAACCTGCTTGGCAGGCAGGAGGAAGAGAGTGTTAAATTATATTCAGACTCGAGTTGGGGCGGACTGGTGGTGTCAGTGCTCTCGCTGTGCTCCTATGGAAACAGATAGAGAGTCCTATTGCTGTCGCGAATTTCAGCGATACTGGACGAGATCGCTGAATCCGCTGATGAAACTGCACCGATAACATGAGCATAAACTGAGCACCCAAGTTTTGTATCACACATGGACAGGGGAGTCCTGGAAACTTATTTTAGGATCCCGAAGATAAATTGGAAACGCCAGCCGAAGCACGCAGGGACAAACGGACGGATTAGTGTAAAGTGACGTCATGTACAGAGTTTGGACACCCGGAATTATCATAATGTTCTTCCAGTCAGTCAATTTATCAACTAACTCACGATTTATAGTCACAGTGTTGCCAGATTAGAAATGTCGAAGTATCGTACCAAAACCTCAAAATTATCGTTTTTAAAAAAAAATTATCGTACACAAACCAAACGCATAAAATATAGTTATTTTCCAACAATTTTATTTTCCAAATAATTTTACAGCCAATTTGAACAAGCTGTATAATACGCTCACATTAACTGGAGGAAGTCTGAATAACTTTTTTTTTCCAAAGTGCAAAAGATATGCCGAAAAAAAGTGCACAAAAAAGAAAAAAGTGCACAATTAACACAAAAAAGATTCAAATTCGATCTCTAAGTCGCTGTCATCATCGGATGCCACATCCACTTGTGCTGTGTGTGTGTGTGTGTGTGTGTGTGTGTGTACGTTCTTGCGTGCAGGCAGGCGAGCCTGCGAAATGATTCGGGGTCCGAGAGAGAAGCGGTAGGATGTGTGTTTGGACGAACGACTGAAAACTCTGAAATTATCGTACATTATGGGATTTTTTTCATTGATCGTACATCGTACAGAGGTCAAAATTATCGTACAAATGCGATAATTATCGTACATCTGGCAACACTTTAGAGTCACGATGTATAAAAGCAAGCCTAGTTGTATCATATTTTCAGATACTGCCGCCTGTAACCAATAGGCGTGGTTTGGGAGTGGCCTCGTAAGGGCAGCAAAGCAAGTGCATTCTGGGAGTTGTTGTCTTTCAGCCACATGAGTAAAAAATACATTTTCTGCCTTTTCTCAGTCTAGAATGCTTCAAATTCAAAAATAATTTCACATTTATACTACATAAATGACCAATTTTAAATACACATTCATCTTCCCAGAGGTGAAGTATCCCTTTAATAAGATTTGCACCAGTTCAGCAAGAGTTAGCAGAATGTTGTACTTGCGTTTGGTTGCTCCTGTGAGTTTGCTGGAGGGAATCTTGGTGGTGCTGATGTTGAGTTCTCAGGGAAACCACTGTGGTGAATGGATGGTTGGCTTTGCAGGGTGGAGCCTCATATACCGGTTGCCAGGTTACGTGTTGCTGCTCAAGGAAGTTTTCTCCACAACTCAATGAACTGCTGGAAGCAGGGAATTTGAGTAGTTATTCTTCGACGAGGTTTAATAAAGGCTGAGACGGAAGAGTTGATGAATCTTGAAGTGAGCTCTTGGTGGTCGAAGAGCATGCAAGCAGGACGAGAAAACAAAAGTAAACAAGAGCAAAAGCAAAAGCCAACTTGGAATGATTGTCATTGGGTTTTAACCATGTCGATCTGGTCCATCCCCACGAGTGTTTCTCCCAATCAGATGTGGGCTTGGGTCTTGCATGTAATTTGCACAATATACACGTGTTCGTGTGCACCCAAACTTTTAAGAGTTTTAGTACGCGCTTTAAGGATCAACTTTCATAGTATACCTATTGTGCATCCGGTCTCTGCTGAGCTAAGAGAGAATTTCTCTGGAATGTGCAGCTGGGGAGAGGAGGTGCCCCGGGGGAGCAAGGCGAATGTCGCTGTCTCTGGTCTATGTTGATTTCAGGGGCGTGGGACTGTCTTCACGATCTCCATTCCTTATATGACCACGTGGATTTATGCATTAAGGTCAAAAGGTGGTACCTGGCCATTTGATCTTACAGAGTGTTGAGTTTTTGGAAAAAAGAAGGGTCTTCGTTATTGGTCAGCGCTGTCATTACAAACCCTGGTCTGAATTAAACAGGTATGGGAGAGACGGTCTCCTTTAGCAATTTGGGTGTGATGGATTCGTTTTTATTTCTCTCTAATAGCTCTGTAGGGGGATCTCTCTCATCTGTGGAATGTGGTGTTCTGTTCATTTGACGTGCTTTGTTCACAGATAATCCTACAGGACCTCCCATTCCCCAGCACGGTAGAGCTGCCTAGTAGAGCTCACAAGCGAGGCAGGCGGTCCACCTCAGGGCATATTTAATTCCTCGTTTGGGGCTCAAGATGACGATGAGTTATTGGTCACAGTATCGGAGACTGGGCTTCTGCTTTCAGAAGTGGACGAGTCTACAGAGCTCCCGCTCTCATGTGGTAGAGCTCAGGGCGAAGCAGATACTGAGTTAGCAGCCATGCTTGCTCAGGCAGCTGTGAACATCGGGCTTGAGTGGAACCCACCGTTTTAATAATTAATAAATATCTTTGATAATTATTGCTAATAACCAAACTCGCTCCTGAACAAAGCGCCCAACACTATACTTTTGTTTGTAAATCTAACATCTTGGATTGTCTGGTTTTCTCAATGTGTGGCCATGCATTTGTTTTATGAATGGACTGATATGATATAATTTGTGGATGATCTGTAGGCAGGTTCCTTGTTAGACAAGGAATAACAGCTTGGTGTCGTGGCTCTGGATTTGTAGGTTTTAAACATATAGCCACATATGTGCTCAATGAGTTTATAATAACAAACTATAATAGCATTGAGTAGTATTATTAAGGAATAAAGCAGTTGGTAGATCTGAAAATGTTTCAATCCTTCTCATTTTATGTTTGGTACTCTTTAACTAACAATATTGAAACATTTACTTCATTAAAACATTTACTTTCTGTCGATGTAGCATTTAAATGTATTTTAAAGTGTATTCCAAGTGTAATTATGCATACATGGATGTTTCTGGGCCAAGCGCCAGATGTCCAATGACCCTAGAACCACCCCTGACATTTAATGTGTTGTAAATTTATGGCTTAATGATTTCCAGTGTTTCCCCTACCATTATATAAGGGGGTGCCCCGCCCTCCTAACGGTTCGCCCCGCCCCCCTTGAAGGTCAAGTAAATTTGATTTGATTTTCTTTATAGCGCCAGATTACAATTTGTTATTTTATTAAACAAACTAAATAGCCCTTAAGTAATATGTTATTTATCTTATTTCCAAAATGGCATGTCTTTTCTGTCTGCGTTTGCGCGTTTACAATTATCCCAATGAGTGCGCACGTGCGCACACTCACACACAAACAAACACTTGCATCACATACACACATACCGCAACTAGCGGACAGAACAACTGATGAAAACCAGATGAAAACCAGACAAAAATATTTGCGTTTTTTTAAACGCTCACAGGGCAAACATCCGCAATAGGCTGCAAGGAGACCATCTTGCAGCATGCATGCGGATCTCAATAAATGGGCCAGAAGTTTCTGACTTCCCATATTAAGAGGCTCTGGAAATGTTCTTCCAGAAGCCCAGAAAGATACATTGCAGTGACAAAAGCTGCACACTTTGTGGATAAATGACATAAAAATAAATGTTCCAATGTTTAGTTTAATGTACAGTTCAAATAGTTGTTCAGTTAATATATTCACTGCTGCCATTAAAAGAAACGAATGAACACCATGACTCCTTTAAGTGTTTGTGTCTGTTTCAATTTTCCCCATCTTTTGTTCCCTTTTGAATCTTTTGTTCCTTTTTCATTTAATTTGGGGGCTGGGGCGCTGTATGCAACCGGCTCCTGCACGGGCCCATGGCTACATTGGCACATCAACTGCCTCGAGTTGTTGACAATACTGTTCGCTCTGCGGAGGTTCCGGCAGTTGAGCTAGGGAAAGCGTGTTTATTCGGACAGACAACACAGCAACACTGGCATATATCAACCCTCAAGATGGTTTACACTCCTGTTGTATGTCACAACTCACCCGCCATCTCCTCCTTTGGAGTCTGCAAGACCTCAAGTTGCTGCAAGCCACTCACATCCCGGGCAACCTCAACACCGCAGTCCCGCTTTGGTATGCCCTGACTGAGGCACCCCTCGGTAAAGACATGCTGGCACACAGCTGGTCCCCCACACTAAACAATTATGCTGTTTCCCCTTTGAGCCTGCTTGCACAGACCATGTGCAAGGTGAGGGAGGATGAGGAGCAGGTCATCCTAGTAGCACCTTACTGACCCATCCAGACTTGGTTCTCTGACCTCACGCTCCTCGTGTCAGCCCTCTGACCATCTTTCTCAGAGATGGGGCACAATCTGGCACCCGTGGCCAGACCTCTGGAATCTCCATGTCTGGCCCCTGGACGGGATGAGGAAGGCCTAAGTGGCCTACCACCCACCATGGTAGACACAATCACTCAGGCTAGGGCTCCCGCCTGTATGCCTTGAAGTGGAGTCTGTTCGCTAAGTGGTGTCGGATCGGTGCTTTCCTTCCTGCATGAGAGGATGGAGGAATGGCTGTCCCCTTCCACCTTGAAGGTGTATGTAGTCGCTATAGCAGCACACCATGACACAGTGTACGGTAAGTCCTTAGGGAAGCATGACCTTATAATCAGGTTCCTGAGAGGCGCCAGGAGGTTGATTCCATCCAGACCATGCCTCGTTCCCTCATGGGACCTCTCTGTAGTCCTTTGGGGTCTACGGGAAGCACCCTTTGAGCCTTTGGAGTCAGCTAAAGTTAAGGCACTCTCTTTAAAGACTGCCCTCATGACTGTGCTCACTTCCATCTAGAGGGTAGGAGACCTGCAAGCGTTCTCTGTCAGCGAAACATGCCTGGAGTTCGGTCCGGGATACTCTCACGTGATCCTGAGACCACAACCAGGCTATGTGCCCATGGTTCCTACAACCACACTTAGGGATCAAGTGATGAACCTGCAAGTGCTGCCCCAGAAGGAGGCAGACCCAGCCTTGACATTGCTGTGTCCGGTGCACGCTTTACGTATCTATTTGGATCGCACACAGAGCTTTAGAGTCTCTGAGCAACTCTTTGTCTGCTTTGGTGGACAGTGGAAAGGAAGCGCTGCCTCCAAGCAGAGGATCGCCCACTGGATCATTGATGCCATTGATATCATGCCCAGCACATGCCGCCTCCAGCATGGTTACGAGCCCATTCTACCAGGAGTGTGGTGGCCTCCTGGGCCCTGACCAGTGTCACCTCTCTAACAGACACCCAGACTTGGTTCTCGGTCCTCATACTCCACGGTGTCTTCCCCTTGGGAGTTTAACCCAAGAGACAATGTCTCTTTCCCTCCATCAGAGAACAGGGGTTATGGAAGGAACCAGGACGTTTTCTCTATTTCTGAGGGAAACTTACAATAATTAAATAACTCTAAATGTTTATTTTATAACATACATCTATATATTAAAATACTGAATCAGTAAAACAGTGACATCAGGAGAGTTCTGAGTTACAGAAAGTGTTTTCTCACCTGTTTCTGTCTTGAATCCAGTAGATACTGCTGTTGTTCTGTCGCACCTGTGTCTGTTTCATATTTGCATTTTCCTCTAAATCTGCAAATTTATAATAGATGTGTGAAAAAAAAATTTTTATTTTTTTATTTTTTAGAGATCATTTGAATGTGTGACGCATGTTTGGTTCATACTGTGAGAGAGACAACGTTTTGATTAACAAATACAGTAAAGATCAGATAAGTAGATGAGAGTTTGACAGTTTTGAGGAAATGGCAAAAATTGGGACTCTCTTTTTTGTCCCTGGAGTTTTCATACCAAACCACAATGATCACTGTGTTCAGATCCTTAGTCTGCAATATTGACCAAAACCTAAAGTGATTTAAATTAAAATTGTATTGAAATTGGACTCAAATACTGTTACAGATCTTCCTGTATTTCCCTGCTTTTATACTCCACGCTCCCTCTCCACTAATTACTAATCACCTGCACCTGTCATTTGTTTCAGCTCCACTCCTTAAATACTCTGTTCACCCCTCACTCTTGGTCTGGTCTCGTTAGTGTATACAGACTCACTACATTGTTACTCTGACCTTGATCTCCACGCTCCTTCGCTCCTGTGTCGATCTTCCTATCTCCACGCTCCTTCGCTCCTGTGTCGATCTTCCTATCTCCATGCTCCTTCGCTCCTGTGTCGATCTTCCTAGCTCCACACTCCTTCGCTCCAGTGTTGATTACCCAAGCTCCACGCTCCTTCACTCTAGTGTCGACAACCCAAGCTCCTCGCTCCTCTACTCCAGCGGAGATCACTGAAGCTCAACGATCACCGAAGCTCCATGCTCGTCCAAGCTCTGCGCTCATTATCCAGCTTCACGCTCTTTCACTCCAGTGACGTCAGCCCAAGCTCCACGCTCGTCCAAGCTCTGCGCTCATTCTCCAGCTCCACGCTCATTCACTCCAGTGACGTCAGCCCAAGCTTTACACACGTCCAAGCTCTGCGCTCATTTTCCAGCTCCACCCTCATTCACTCCAGTGACGTCAGCCCAAGCTCCACGCTCGTCCAAGCTCTGGGCTCATTCACCAGCTCCACGCTCATTCATTCCAGTGACGTCAGCCCAAGCTCCACGCTCGTCCAAGCTCTGCGCTCATTCTCCAGCTCCAAGCACTACTCTCCATAGTAGATGTTCCTGGTCCCAAAGTCATCGCCCCACTGACTGCATCTCTTTCCCTAAATCACTCTATTGAATAAACACAACCTCCAGGTTTAACACTACCCTTGTGTCTGAGTATGTTACAAATACATTCTATTGTTTATATATACATACACTACCGTTCAAAAGTTTGGGGTCACTTACTCATTCTTTATTTATTTATTTATTTATTTCACATTTTAGAATAATAGTAGTCAGCAAAACTATGGAATAATAGAAATGGAAATATGGGAATTATTTTGTGACCAAAAAATCCAAAATAAATCCAAAACTATGTAATATTTTAGCATCTTCAATGTAGTCACCCTTTGCCTAGATTTTGCAGACATGTACTCGTGACATTTTCTCAACCAACTTCTTGAGGAATCACCCCGGGATGCTTTTTAAACAGTATTGAAGGAGTTCCCATCTATGTTGGGCACTTATTGGCTTCTTTTCTTCATATTTTGATCCAAGTCATCCATTTCAAAAACTTTTTTTTTTTTTAGGAAATTTTAGATTTGTAATTAAATAAATGTATATGTTTTGGCAGAATAATATTTTGTCTACAAAGTTAATTTCAAACTTTTAAGCATACACCTTCAGATCAAAAGATTTTTAAGATCATGAGAAACATTTCAGACAAGTGACCCCAAACTTTTGAACGGTAGTGTAGCTTATGTGTTAGCTATGTGCTCAAACAAAAAACAAGTGACAGAGAGAACATGGCCAGGAATTAAAACAGGCTGGGAATTGCCACAGACCTCCTGGTTCGATAATACAACAATATTTACATGCCAATTTCATATGTATTGCAATTTTTTAAGTATTGTGATTCTGTAAGTATTGTGATTTGATGTTTTCATATATTTATCTGTTAACTCATTTTTCTCAGAAAGAAATGTATATTGAAGAACAGTTGTGTCTGAAATTACATTTGTTTCACCCTGTAATCCATAATTTGGTGGTATGGATATGCAAAACTACCAATTTATAATGACTTAGACCAGTATACATTGTCTGAGCTATTAGTTGACTAGTCAGTGTTAAAGAACCCTTGTATAATTATGATGAATTATAACTTATGTCCATGTTACACAATCAGATGTGTTTCATAAGGACACATGGATGCTAAGCACAGCCATTTAACAGAATATTTAACAGATATTCACCAATAAAATAACTATAACCTCTTAACCTACAAAACTACTAAAGTAAGATAAATAAGAAATATGAAAGCTCCAATACAGAGTGGCACAAAACTGCTTTGATGCTGAACGATGTGCTTCAATGTGCTTTTTGCACATGCCTGAAACAAATGATGCGCTTCAAGTAAACGGAGCGCCTCAGAGCAATGTGTACAATTACATTTATAAATAAAATATGTAGGCTTAAACAGTCATTACATTTATATTAGTGCTGCAAGAGTACATGTATCCATGCCGAACCGAACGGATACAGGGACTTCGGTATGGCACATGCAGTCACACAATTTATTAAATACCTTAGCATGCCTGAAAGCAATATTATAACAACATATAACAAACAACCACATAGAACTAAAATAAAAAAAAGATTGTAGACTAACATGGGGCCGCATGGTAGCAAAATTTAACAGAATAGAGTGCCACACTGTACACTACAAACTGCGGATCAGATAAATACATGTGATATTTATACTAGCTAGCTTGCTATTTTTCCCAACTGTGATGTAACTGAACAGAATATAAAGTCAGACTTAAATAAGCCAGAGATTGAACACCACCACCATCTCTAAAATCTATTATTTGTGAGCATTATTGTTTTGCAGTAAACTACAGTAATACTGGGCAACGAGTAGTGAACAGGACTAAGGCTGGATGACGGCTCTGTTTTATAAATAAATACATTTTACAATGTGGAGTGGTGGTAGTGTAGTGGGCTAAAGCACATAATTGTTAATTAGAAGGTCGCCGGTTCAATCCCCACGGCCACCACCAATGTGTCCTTGAGCAAGGCACTTAACTCCATGTTGCTCCGGGGGAATTGTCCCTGTAATAAGTGCACTGTAAGTCGCTTTGGATAACAGCATCTGCCAAATGCATAAATGTAAATGATAAATGAGTATTGTGCATGCAGATTATATCTGAAGTTGTGATGAGCTGGATCATGGTTTCTGTAAAAGGGTGACTTGATTAAGGCTAGTTGAATCACTTTTTATGCTTTAAACATGTGTAGAACATCCATATTTGTAAATCAGTGTGAGTATTGGGTGCTTTATGTGCAAAACTTTAATGTAGGATGTATTGTAATATCACTGAATGAAACACTGATGACAATAAACACTTTAAATATTATAACTTAATTAAATAAAATGTAATAATCAGCAATATGTGCTTACATATGGCTTCACTGAATGTGTTTGTGCGTGTATTCTATGACGCCAGCATATTGGCATTATGTATAGGGAGGTCATTGCGTGATGACGTAAATGAACGGATGAATACGTTTTTTTAACTGGTTCAATGAAACGTACAATCCAAAAGAACTGGTTTGCAGAAAAGTATCATGCCGTGAATGAACTTCAGTGATGTCGGACGAGGAACCCAAGTGCCGTGGGAGAATATTGCTCATCCCTCATGGCCACGGCGTTCACAAACCACTCCAAAGGACATTCCTTTACCGCCACCATTTCGCAACAACGGCGGTGAGTCTTTTCATCTGTGGGCTCGTCGTTTTGAGGTAATTCATGATGCTCTCTATAAAGATAGTGGTGTTGATTTGGATGCAGTGCTAGCAGCAGAGTTACCCACTAGATTGCCACCTGAATTGTTAATTGTTTGGGACAATTTTTCATCTGAAATTCAATGCTCTCTTGTTACAAGACGCGTTTGGTCAAAAGGATGTTATTGTGTCTTTTCAAACATTTCCAAATTCATGCCATAAATCACGTAATGAACCAATGGAAGTGCATGCTGCTGACATATGTAGATTAGTCAAAGAAGCTTTTCCAGATTTTGAACAAAATGCTTAATACATGAAACTGTCAAGATTTCTGGCTGGTTCAGATCAAGAACTCTGATTAAGTGGGAGTAAAAACTTTCAAAGATACCTTACAAGTTTCTACTCAAGCTGAATTGGCACGCCAGGCAGCCAGATTGGTACAGCCAGTTTCGCCTGCTGTGAGAGACAATTCAGCAGTACAGACGGTCAATACTATTTCTTACATTTTTTATTAAGCAAGCTGATGTTGATCTTACTAACACAGTCAAAGATCTAAGCAAGGATGTTTCAGCATTGAAAATGCAGTTGAATAATCAACATTGTCGATCTCATCAAACTCCATCACCACATCGATGGTACCTGCCACTTTTGCGTAGATTATAGGGGCCTTAATTCTGTCACCATTAAGGACACCCATTCTTTTCCCAAGACAGATAACACATCTGATGCACTCACAGGTTCCTCTATTTTCAGTACCATGGATCTTTCATCGGGATATTGGCAAGTGCAGCTTAATGAGGCAGACAAACCAAAAACAGCATTCAACACTGGTCGTCAATGCTCTGCCCACTTTTCAACATTTGATGCAGCTAGTCTTGCATGGTCTGTCCTGGAAAACATGTCTTTAAACATTTAGACAATATCATCGTCTACAGCAAGAGTTTTACTGAGCAATTTCAGCACTTGATGGAGGTTTTTCAATGTTTGAGAGCTGCAAACTTGAAGCTAAATCCATTTAAATGTTTTTTGGCCAACAGCAAGTGACATATCTCAGCCACGTTGTATCTTCTGCTGGTCTTTGGCCTGAGAGAAACATTCAGAACGTTAAGGACTGGCCTACTCCTGAAAATCCTGCAGAAGTTCGAGCCTTCTTAGGCCTGTGTTCATACCACCATCATGCTTTAACCCAAAAAGGGAAGCTGTTTGTTTGGACTGATGTAGAACAGGAAGCTTTCCATTCTCTGTGACAAGTATTTACTAACGCTCAGATTCTTTCTTACCCAGATATTTCAAAGGAGTTTTTACTCTTCACTGATGCTTCCAACACATCTGTTGGATGTGTTCTGTCCTAGATGAATGATGTCCACAAAGAAAGTGTCAACGCATATGGTAGTCACATTCTGACACCTACTGAGAAACGATGGTCAACACAGACAGTTTTGGATGGTGATCCAACAGGTCACAGAGCAAGGTGGATTCTGGAGATTGACCTCTATAACTGGACCATTGAGTACCGACATGGTCACAAACACGCCAACGCTGATGCCATGTCTAATTGGCCTGACAGGGAGGGTAATGTTTGAAATGACTTTGAGATCAAGCCTGTTCATTTCGTTACTGCTTTGACGCAGACTGAGGTATTCGAATCGCATCCTACTTCTGCACAGTCTGTTTTTTCTGGTGCAGGTTCTGGGTTTGAGCCATTAAATTATGCTGTCTCTAACTTTTCCAGCATTACATGCCTGAGTATGGATAGTGAAGATATACAACAGGCAACCCTGTTTTGAGCATTGTCTCTGAATGGGTGTTAACTAAGTAGAGACCCCCATATGAAAAGCTCATAGGCACCCTCCAATGACATTTCTGGAAAGAGTTTCCAAAGCTTACCTTTGTTGAGTCTGTTCTTGCCATAGAGTCAGAGTCACCAGGTGAACAGATTCTGTAGGTTGTAGTTCCACCCACATTACAGCATAATGTGTTTGAGACTTTACATGGTCATTCACTCTCTGGACATTTCAGTGCACAAATGACATTGCAATGTGCTCTAGTGAGATGCTACTGGCCCCAAATATCTAGAGACATTACACAGTGGTGTGCCCAATTTCAGGCTTGTGAATCAAAGAGGCCACAAACACCTCATCAGCAGGCCCATTAGCAGTGCCGGAGATGCCTATAGCTGAGAGATGAGTGAGAAGAATTTTATGCCATACAATGTAAAAAGCAGAACTAAGGTCGAGTAGAAGTGGAATGTTAAGTCTACCTGTATCTGCTGAGATGAGGAAGTTGTTTACTACATTTTATAGTGCTGTTCCCTATCTGTCACTCACTTTATATTGTGTCGATGTAGTGACACTAGGGGTCGCCCTTGGGAGCCCTAAACACCTCTGATCTTGAGAAAAGGCCAATGGGAATTGGCGAGTGGAATTGCCATGCCACTCCCCTGGACATACTGGCATAAAAGGAGCTGGCCTGCAACTACTCATTCAGATTTTTTCTTTGGAGCTGAGTGGTTGTGTTCAGTGAACTGAATTACTCTGCCGTTCCATTCATTTCTGAGAGCAGTGAGCTGTTGGATTTATGGCGCATTATAGCGTTTTCTCCCCCTCTTGCCCCGGCGTTGTGCAGATAATGCCCCTGGGCGCTTCAGCAGCAAAGAAAGAGCATATTCTTCCTACGAAGATTATATTTCTTTCTAAAAGAGTGGCACTTACGAAGTGTCTTTTTCAAGATGCGTATGTGTATTATTCCTGGTTACGGTAAATATCTCTCCGCTTCTGAAAACATGACCAAGGTAATGTTGCGGTCCCGGCTCTCCTTCATCAGAGGGAAAGCCACCCCAGCAGCTCCCCGACTCGGTCCTTCTACCTACGGGTATGAGGCTGTGACGGTTAGCACTGGGGCGATTTGGGGACCTCAATGGGAGCTTCTCTGCTGGGAAACCCCCCACGGACCTCCCATTCCCTAGCACGCTCTTGTGCCCTGGTCGAGTACTGGGACGAGACTGCAGGCTCATCTCAGGATAGGTTTGCGGTCTCACGGAAGCTTGCGAAAAGGATGAGCTGTCGATAGCAGCATCGGAGATCGTGCTTGTCCCGTCTGATGCAAAGGACTCGGCTGGGCTCCCACCTTCAGGTGTGGTAGCCCAATCTCAGGCTGACGTGGAGCTGGCAGACATGCTTGCCCAGGCGGCTGCGCGTGTCGGGCTGGAGTGGAAACCTATACTCCCCCTGAACTCTCATGGCTTGATGATTGGTTCCTGGGCCCAGAGCACTGCACATGGCTGCGCCCCACTCCACTCCGGTACCTTTCTTCCCGGAGGTGCATGATGAGCTCACACAATCGTGGCTAGCACCTTTTACTGCCCGGACCCGGTTCGCTGTGGGGCGGCTAGGGGGTACTTGGTGATTCCCCAGGTGGATCAGGCGGTTGCGGTGCACTTGTGCCTGCAAAGCAGCGCCACCTGGTGGGTCCCCCCTCCCGTCCAGGGCCTGTAGGCTTACATCGTCACTGGCGGCTAAGGCTTACATTGCTGCTGGACAGACCACCTCTGCCCTGTAGGCCATGGCTCTCCTGCAAGTGCACTTGCAGGAGAGCCATGGTGCTCAAAGAACTGCACTAGGGTAGTCCTGACCCGTGATTGATGCAAATCAAATCAAGGTTCTGCACCTCATCTGCTCATTGCCAAGGGTGTCCCCCTGTGGCAGCAACACCGGCACCGCCCTAGCCCACCCCAGTAGGCCGGCCATGGCATGGAAGCAGAAAGCAGACGCTACCTGCTAGAACCCAAGAAAGACTTCAAAGAGCCCCTGATAACGGCATCCCAGGGAGCCAGGAACCCGCTGCACAGGAGCTGATAAGCTGATCAATCCATCCCCTGGTGGAGGGCCAGGTGGAAATTTTTTATTTACATTTTCTATTGATTTTGTCGCACCAACAAGGGGCTGTAGTACCCGCATTTTCTTTTTTTTTTTCTTTTTTTTTTTATATTTTATTTTCAATTTTTAACATAGTGTACAAATTTTTAAATAAAGGGAAAACTAGACACTACAACCATAACAAAACAAAAAACAAAACAAGGGGGGTTGGACTAAAATAAACAAGACCTAGTCATAGATTAATTACAGTGAGAACAATAATTATACACTATTCAGACTTGAGGAAATCCACGAAGGGCTGCCATACAGTTTGAAATTGGCGATGAGATTTGGATTCCAAGGAACATATCCTTTCTAGCTGTATGACATGAAACAGTTCACATAACCAAGCTTTGAACGATGGAGAGTCTGAAGATTTCCAGTTTAAAAGTATTGTTTTTTTCGCAAGAGTCATGCCCATCAATAGAGGTCGTTGCTCAGATCTTGGGAGAGTATTCAATGTCTCAGAGGATCCGAGAATTGCAAGACCATGGTCTGGCTTAACCTCTTTTTGAAAAACTTTTGAAAAAAAATCAAATATAGCAGTCCAAAAGTTAAACAGTTTGTGACAAAACCAAAACATGTGTGACAAAGACCCTTCCTCAGTTTTACATCTGTCGCAAATTGGAGAAATAGAATTGTATATTTTACTCAATTTCGTTTTAGAATAATGCAATCTATGTATCACTTTGAACTGAATCAACCTGTGTCTCACATTTATTGAGCAATCCTGGATGTTATTGAGACTGTTATTCCAGGTTTCATCGGACACTTCATCAAAATCCCTAGCCCAGGCTTCTTTTATATGATTGGTGTTCACAGGCAGTTGGAAAGAATTAACCCATCGTGAGACCAGATGTCCAGAGCTTGGATTTAACAAAAAGGTTTTCTCAAATGTATTAACCTCTGGTTTGTCAATAAATTGTGGAATAACCGTTTGAACATAATGTCTCACTTGTAAGTATCGAAAAAAGTCAGACCGTGGGAGATTAAATACAGATTGTAATTGGTTAGCGATGTTAGCGATGGGTGTGAGGACGGAGACGTCAGGTGATTTAAGATGTTTCCTTATCTGATTTAATATTCGTAATGAATTTTTAACTATTAAATTAGTACCAATTAGTTTTGTTGAGGGAGAGGCTTTTGAGAAAATTAAAACAGGGAGACAAGATTTTGAAAGAGAAAATGTCTCTATCTTAAGCCATAGAGGGTCAGCCATAGAGAAAGTTTCACTAACACCCCTCTGCCAATAAGATAAAGCCCTGGCATTCGCTGCCCAATAGTAGTATTTAAACACTGGAAGCCCTAGGCCTCCCATCCGAGTGGGTTTCTGTAAGTGCACTTTTGCTATTCGGGGAGTCTTGTAAGCCCAAATAAACGGTATGATAACTGAATCCAAAAGCTTGAAAAAAGATACAGGTATACAAGTAGGCACATTTTGAAAGAGGTAGAGGAACTGTGGTACATTTTACCATTTTAATTGCATTAATTTTGTCAATCACAGATAGTGGAAGGAGCCTCCATCGCTCGATATTATCTTTTAATTTGTCAATCTTAGCCAAAAAGTTTAATTTAAATAATTGCTTGGGGTTCTTTGGTATCACAATGCCAAGATATGTAAAGTGGTCTTCGACTATTTTGAAAGGCGAGGCCGAGGGACCAACCTGGCTGGAATTTGTGTGTCTAGCAAGTGACATAAACTCACTTTTGGACCAGTTAATGGTATATCCGGAGATTTTACCGAAATCATTAATATAATCAAGCAAATAGGGAACTGATTTGGCTGGATCAGAAAGATATATTAATAGATCATCAGCATATAGACTAACCAAAGCTTCATCCTTTCCCATCTTTATTCCATGTATATGTGGGTGACTTCTAATCCCTACTGCTAGCGGTTCCAACGCAATATCAAAAAGAAGAGGGGAAAGAGGATCTCCTTGTCTAACTCCTCGATGCAACTCAAAAGGGTTAGATTTGTTAGAGTTTGTCAGGATGGATGAACGAGGACATAAATACAGAAATTTTACCCACTTGATAAAACGACTCCCAGACCCAAAGTGCTCAAGCGCTTTTAGCATAAAAGGCCACTCTATTTGATCAAACGCCTTTTGGGCATCTAGTGAGATGATCGCTCCTGAGGCTTCCTTACCACGCTCCTTATAAAGAATATTAAGAAGGAGACGAACATTGCAAAAGGAGAAACGACCTGGTATAAACCCAGTTTGGTCTGGGTGTATTATTGTTGAGATATGCTTTCCAAGTCTGTTTGCTAACACTTTTGTTATCACCTTCTGATCAAAGTTAAGAAGCGATATAGGTCTATAATTGGCCGGATCCGTGTCGTCTTTGCCTTTCTTTAATAGAACACAGATATTGGCCTCATATAATGAATTGGGGAGTCTGCCATTTTCAAATGAGTCATTGATCATTCTCAATAAGTAAGGGGCTAGTTTTAAAGAGAAGGCTTTATAAAATTCACATCCAAAGCCGTCTGGGCCTGGTGCTTTGCCCGACGGGAAAGACTTGATGGCCTCTAAGATGTCCGCTTCAGAAAATGCGCGTTCTAGATCTTCTTTTGCAATTTTATCTAACTGGGGGAGATTAAGACTATCAAAAAATATTCATAATCCTCTTGACTGACATTGCATTTTGAGGAATACAGATCAGAGTAAAAATCCCTAAAGGATTCATTAATTTCTTCTGGATTGGTTACAATCTCAGCTGTGTTTGACTTTATTTGATGAATTGTTTGCTTTGCTTGCTCACCCCTTAACTGTCTCGCTAATAAAGTTTCTGGCTTATCACCTAATTCAAAGTGTTTTTGTTTCAGTTTAAGTAAGAGATTCAAAATTATTTTGCCCAAGATCGAATTATATTCATATTTTAAATTCAGTATCTTATTATAATCTTGTTGTAATCCGGAGATTCTGTATGACTGTTCTAATGTTGTGAGTAAATTTTCAATTCTCAAAAGCCTATTATTGCTATTTCTCTTGCTGGCAGTTTCAAAAGCAATAATATGACCCCTTATGACTGCCTTAAGAGTATCCCATAAGATTGAATCAGAGACTTGGCCATTGTCATTATTCATAAAGAAATCGTCCAGTTTAGCGTTAATGTAGCTTTCAAAAGCTGGGTCTTTAAGTAGGTAAGGGTTGAATCGCCAATGATAACCTTGACGTGGCAGGATTTTATTAATCTGAATTGAGACAGGACTATGGTCTGATATCAGCATGTTATGGTACCGTGTATCAGTTATTCTGTGTATCAGTTCAGAAGTAACCAAAAAACGGTCAATCCTAGTGTAAGATTTATGAACCTGCGAGTAAAATGAGTATTCCCTTTCTGTTGGGTGTTGCAACCTCCAAATATCTACCATGTTCCTTTCCTCAATCAACCTATTGAGGATCTGTACTGAGGTTATACTAGGAGGTGGCTTTGAGGATGATCGGTCTAAAATCAAATCTAAATAACAATTGAAGTCACCGCCAATAATGACATTTACACACCCAGATGGTATTAGATGAAAAACCCTTTTAAAAAATTGAGGGTCATCAATATTAGGACCATATATATTTAACATTGTGATGTGCAAGGAACTAAGTTTTCCTGAAATGACATATCTGCCATGAGAGTCAGTAGTCATCGAGTCAAGCTGAAATGAGACACCCTTACGAAGTAAAATTGCTACCCCCCTGGCCTTACTGCTGAAAGGTGCCTGATATACCTGAGATATCCAATTCGCTCTAAGTTTATGTTCTTGTCCGACAGCTATATGCGTTTCCTGTAGAAATAAGATGTCTGCTTTCAAGGACTTGAGATAGGTAAACACTTTGCCTCTTTTAATGGGGTGGCCAAGCCCTTTAACGTTCCAAGATGCCAAAGTTAAGGTAGCATTTCCTCTATTAATCGTTCCCTTTCATTTATACAAAGTAAAACCACAATAATATTCCCCCTCCAAAAAAAAAAACAAAAACAAAAAAAACAACAACAACAACTTAAGCCTCGAACTTTAAGCCCCCCCATCCCAACCCATCCCAATGCCTCAAATAACTTCCCCAAACGAAGCATTATGGCTCCCCCTAGTGACTAAAGAACGCGATACTTGAAGCAAAGTATTAAATTACACTAACACTCACAACTAAGCTAAGTAAAACGGGCTAGTAGAAAAGAACGAAATATAAAACAAAACAAAAAATGCAACTCCACAACCAAATCTTATCTAAAAAATATAATAAGCACTTACAGTCTCTATAAACTCCATAGCACTACTTATCAGAATTTATTCTTGATCCGTCCCAGCGACTTGCCTCAGTTCTTTGTCTATGTATAGCTTTGCGTCCGTGGGAGACGTAAACATTCCAGTATTTCCATTATAGGTGATGCAAAGCTTGGCAGGGAAGCGCAGAGTATGACGCACATTAAGCTCTCTTAACTTTTGCATCGCCTCGCTGAAGCTCCGGCGTTGTTCCATTGTAACACTCCTCTATTTATTAAAATAGGAAGTATTAACACACTCAAAGGGATCGGTGCTGCTCTTAAGTGATTCGTAATATGGAGGAAGAATCTCACTCAAACACAGATGTTTAACAATAAACCCAAGTGTATTTAAGAGATCACAGATATATACAAACATATAATGGAACAACGCTGACAAGACAGTGATATGTATATATATATAAATATATATGTTGAGGTGGGAATGTCAGGTAGGTATGTAAAGAGTCTCGTTATCCAGAGTGCACGCACAAACAAACAATGTTAGATCGGTCTCACCGGTGTATGTTCAAGCCGTGAGCAGGATCAGTGCGGTAAAGTGACTGTTATAAGTCCAGAGAGTTGAGTAATCCAAACAAGCGTTATCTGGTCGCACTCTTCCAAGGAACGGCATATAATGCTCCAAAAAACAGCCAGCAAAAAGGATATTCCACGCGGATACAAGTTGTCGTTGAGAGTGAGGAGCAGCTCTCTCGATGACCGGCATATCGGTCTCTTTTATTCAAAATACTAGTCCTTCCTGTTTACATGTTGCGTCATCCCGTGACGAGATCTCACGGGAAGTGATCACGAGAACATGTATGGGGGCGTCAATAACACATTAGTCAGGGTAAAATACAGCTTACCGGGCAAAGCAATATAAATAATTGACAACCAACAAATTAGTCAATTAGCATCATTACAAAGGTGCTTTGCCTTATGTGGCAACGTTACACCATTACCTCAGCCGTGTAATCCGGAAAAAACAGCACCTTACGCCCCTGGTATTCAAGCTGACAGCCCTGCCGAAGGTTTAGGATGCGCTCTTTGTCTTGAAAGTAATGGATTCGTGCGATTATTGCGCGCGACTTGGCTCCTTCCGGGGGTTTTGGCTGCGGTACTCGGTGTGCACGATCAATGATTGGGGGGTCGGAAAAGTCTTCGAAAAGTTGCTTGATCAGCTCCGCCACGAACTCAGTTGGTCTTCCTTTTTCAGCTTCTTCTGGGATACCGAAAATTCGGATGTTATTACGGCGCGATAGGCCCTCGAGATCGTTAAGCTTGGACTTAAGCATCTTGTTCTCTTTACTTAAGGTATCCAGGGAAGTTTCCAGAGAGAGGATACGAGTTTCATGATCACTGGCCTGTTCCTCTACCATCTCGACTCTCTCACTTAACTCTCGTTGTGTCGTTTGTATGGTTCGAAGAGTCGCTTCTAGTTTATCGAATCTCTCATCAAAGGCACTGATGATCTTTTCCGAAATCTTCTCCATCATTCGTGACATGTCTTTTTCTTCCAGCGCGAGGCCTGCCGTTTGGTCAGCCATCGCCATGTTGTCAGAAGTCTCAGGCTGCGGCTGAGAGGGTTTAATGCCCTGGGGCTGCTTTTTTGACGGCATCGACAAAGTTTAAGGTTCAAGTGAAGTGCTATGGTTGTCAAGCTAAACTTTCAGCCAATTTAAAAGTAGCTTAGAGACATTTAGATTGCAGTTTTATCGACTTGGTTGTGGAGGAGATGGCAAACACGTCTACCTCCTACACTGCTCCATAGCCGCATTTTCAACAAAAGAGCAGTTTCATCATTTCCCGGGTCACACATTCAGTGTCCACGGCCATCGTTATCACAATCGCCGGGCACCGTTCCTTTATGGCAGGTACGGTGCAGTGGAGGTGGTCCCCCCGCCTACAGCACGATTTCCCTCCTCCCCATCCCAGACCGCTCCTACGGTGGTTATATGGAGGGAGGTAAGTGCTTTAATGTCCCCGGACTCAGCACAGCCACCAATGGCTCCTCAGACTCTGCCTCGCCTTGAAGCCCCATCTGCCGGAATTTCCGACTCGATTTTATCTGGATGGGCGGCTGTTCCCCTCCACTCTGAATGTGTATGTATCTGCTATATCCATCAAGAGGGTAGGTCAAGTGAAGTCGAGTCAATTTTATTTGTATAGCGCCTTTCACAACACACATCGTTTCAAAGCAGCTTTACAGAAGATCAGGCATTAACAGATGATAAAACTATAATGTCTGTAATGTCGATGAATCATCATTGTGTAATTTGATAAAATACGATTGTTAATCGTCTTTAAAAATAAGTAATTAAATAATAATTGTATTAATAACCCCAGTGAGCAAGCTGAAAGCAACTGTGGCAAGGAACACAAAACTCCATAAAATGTTGATTAATGGAGAAAAATAACCTTGGGAGAAACCAGACTCACTGTGGGGGCCAGTTCCCCTCTGACTAACCCCACCCTAACCCTAAACCAGACTCACTGTGGGGGCCAGTTCCCCTCTAGCTAACATCATGAATATAATGTAAATATTACTTATGTATAGTTAAAGTCATGGTTTAAAATTATTAAACTAAGTAAGGGTTAAGGGTCAGTGTTTAAACATCGATTTTGTTTGAACTGTAAGATTAATGACCAATGTCTTTGAATTCCATTCTGGATTAACTGCAGAAGTTCACATAGATGCAATTGTCCTTGTTAATTGGCTGATGAAGGCTTTTGTTGGCAATTGTTAGTCTATGCATTCCATTTCAAGATCATAGTCCATCAATAGACTGAGGTGATGCAGGCAGATATCAGGGATGCGAAACGCAGTTCAACCTGGCCGGTAATTTCGGTGAGGTTCGGTGTGGTCCATCCTAAATCCAAGGTTCATCCCATGTCTTATGGTTGGAGTTGGCATCAGTTCATCCTCTGAAGTCCATCATAATACACTGAAGTGATGTTTGGCTGGCACCAGCTGCATTCAGTCATCATCATTCTGCGAAACGTAGCAGTGGAGTCCAACACGAAGCAGGAATGGTGCTGGATCCAGCCGGTTCTGGTTACCTCAGGATAGGAGTCCCGAGGTTGAGACATGGAAACAAATAAAATAATATTAGCATAGATGCTATTCAATTTATTGCAGAGTTAAAATCATGATCAATGTTTCTGGGTTCTGGTTCCGGCAGACCCAACTAAAGCAGCCTAACTGTGGGTTGGAGGATAAATTAGGTGTATGCCTGGCTAAATAGATGAGTCTTTAGTCTAGACTTAAACTGAGGGAGTGTGCCTGCATCTCGAACAGTATTAGAGAGACTATTCCATAGTTTAGGAGCCAAATATGAAAAGGATCTACCTCCTTTTGTAGAAGGTGTGGTAGAAGGTCACTTAAGTGAGCCAGACCATTCAAAGCTTTGTACGTAGTTAACAGAATTTTAAAGTTAATACGGAATAATTAGTCCAATAATTAGTACCACTGTTTTGTCAGAATTGAGTAAGCACCTGCAAGCACTGCCCCACGAGGAGGCAGACCCACCCTTTGCATTGCTGTGTCCGGTGCATGCTTTACGCATCTATTTGGATCGCACGCAGAGTATTAGATGCTCTGAGCAGCTATTTGTCTACTTTGGTGGACAGCGGAAAGGGAGCGCTGTCTCCAAACAGAGGATCACCCACTGGGTCATTGACACCATCGCTATAGCATATCACGCCCAGGATATATCGCCCCCCCTTGGGGCTACGAACTCACTCTACTGGTGCCTCTTTAGCGGACATCTGCAGAGCAGCGGGCTGGGCAACATCCAACACCTTTGCAAGGTTTTACAACCTCCGGGTGGGTCTCGTCTCGTGAGTTGTCAGGTACGAGCAGTTAAGTGCTGGGACAGCTGGCCGGGTATACCGCTTGCGCATAGTGCCTTTCCCCTTCCCAAGGTAAAGATGAGCGCTTTAACCCCCAGTCGTTTTCACAAAGTTGTGGACCCTGGATGTCCTTCTTCCTTAGCCCTCTGACACGCAAGTTTATGGAAAAACTCTCTACCAGCCCAGTACATGTTCTAACTAGGCCCTGTACTGGAGTAGGTGCTCCACAAGTGCTGGTTGCCTGTAGGTAACCCCATGCGATGTATCTCCTGCAAAATGGTTTCCTTGTTGGTAAACCCGTGTCTTCCTTGGGCAGAGACCCCTCTGCCCCCGGTCACTATGTTTTTAAGAGCTCCTCCCCCCCGGGGTAGGACCTGCCATGGGACTTCTCCACATACTGACTTGACTCGGTTAGACCATGTGAAGTATTTCCACTCAAATACACCCCCATCCCCCCTTTAGGCTTGTAAATCTGTAGTACAAAAGGGTTAGAATCAGGATTCTGAAGTAAAGGGGTGACAGCATCAGTTTCTAATGTTAAAGGAAAAATACCAGAGGCAAGAGAAGTATTAATCAGGTGAGAGATCGGTGTAATGATAGCATGAAGAGAGCATTTAAAAAGAGAATTTGGAGCAGGGTCGAGTTGACACATTGAAGAGTTTGATTTGTTTTTTAGGGGAAAAGGCAGTAAGAGGGGAGACCGGGTGGATATTAGAAAATACAGAATACTTAGAATCTTTAGAAGGGTTAATGTCATCTCGTGGTAACAGCCCACGGACGGGCCTTGAATGTAAAAAAAAAAATAACTATGCGATGTAAACTGACAACTGCTGTGTGTACACTGGTACACATGCCACATATCTTTGGAAAGCTAAATACTTGTGATTCTATTTATATAAACCATTTTAAGATACAGTCACAACAGCAGGTACAATCTATATCTTTGTCAGACCACCAACATATAAACAAACAATAACAAAATGTAGGCAACTCACCAATGAAGCCTCATAGTAGTCCACTGATCCATAACATCCCGACAAAAATGATGTTGTTACATTGTGAAATGTCCAAACGATCATATCAAGTAACATTTTTAGTCCAAATCACATTATTACATCAATAAATACCCACGGACTCTTGTTGCATCATTTCAAAGTACCCGGCAGCAGTGCCTAATCTTTCACATATTCTCGGTAATAACTTCAGTTCAGATGAAAACATTGCCTATATCCTGTAATAAAATGGATGCTGCACTCTGACCTTTCGAATGACACCGCATTTGACCCAATATGGAGCTTCCATGTCCTGTCCAAAGCCTTCAATAGCCAACCATAGTCTGTGTCAAATGTAAGGGCCTCCCCCCTTTCCTTTGTGTAAAGTTCGAGCCAATAGCAGCAGAGTTTGCGGATGACTGGCGCATCGTATAGCCAATGAAATTCTGAAAACAATGATGTGTGGCTTTAGTGGGAAGTTCATAGTACGTTTCTGTAATGTGTGTGTGTAAATTTGTCTTGCCATTACCGAGTGACCTGCGCGTAAAAGCTGAAGAGTGTCGTTTTGGAACTGTTTATACATTTGGAGATTTAAATATGGTGAAACAGACGAGACAAACAAGATTTTTGCTCCAGGATGTGATAGAAGAATGCATCCGGCGTGAAAGCGATGAGTCTGGAGATTACATTTCTGAAAACAACACGGATGATTCATCATATGCTGATTCAGAGGCAGAGGAAATGTTTATAGAGGGATGAGATATTGCTCTGGACAACTAAGTGTTTTCTTGTGTTTTCTAACATATATTACTGTATATTCCGCATAAATAAGCTTTAGTTTGAATAATGAATAGAAATTTTGTAATTACCTTTTGTTGTGTGTTTCCCCAGTGAGTGTCTTGAACTGTTTGCGGGAGTTGTTTTTATTTGTTTGTGCGCGTGTGAGGTTTCAGTTCATTGTTTGTTTCAGATATAGATGTTTTGTATATTTACTGTAAATATTTAGATTTATATATATATATATATATATATATATAAGTTGAATATAAGAATATATGCTGTGATTGTTTGTGTGTCTTGGTTTCACTGCTGACCTTTGGGGGAGGTGTGTGTGTGTCTCTTTGTTTCATTGTTTGTTGCAGATCTAGCTCTATTTGCATGGTATATACATTGTACATTGGCAAAGTATATAGTATTTACAACAAATATACATACAGTAATACATATTTACACACTCGAAAAGAAAAACTATATATATATATATATATATATATATATATATATATATATATATATATTTATACACACTCACCTAAAGGATTATTAGGAACACCTGTTCAATTTCTCATTAATGCTATTATCTAATCAACCAATCACATGGCAGTTGCTTCAATACATTTAGGGGTGTGGTCCTGGTCAAGACAATCTCCTGAACTACAAACTGAATGTCAGAATGGGAAAGAAAGGTGATTTAAGCAATTTTGAGCGTGGCATGGTTGTTGGTGCCAGACGGGCCGGTCTGAGTATTTCACAATCTGCTCAGTTACTTGGATTTTCACGCACAACCATTTCTAGGGTTTACAAAGAATGGTGTGAAAAGGGAAAAACATCCAGTATGCGGCAGTCCTGTGGGCAAAAATGCCTTGTTGATGCTAGAGGTCAGAGGACAATGGGCCGACTGATTCAAGCTGATAGAAGAGCAACTTTGACTGAAATAACCACTCGTTACAACCGAGGTATGCAGCAAAGCATTTGTGAAGCCACAACACGCACAACCTTGAGGCGGATGGGCTACAACAGCAGAAGACCCCACCGGGTACCACTCATCTCCACTACAAATAGGAAAAAGAGGCTACAATTTGCAAGAGCTCACCAAAATTGGACAGTTGAAGACTGGAAAAATGTTGCCTGGTCTGATGAGTCTCGATTTCTGTTGAGACATTCAGATGGTAGAGTCAGAATTTGGCGTAAACAGAATGAGAACATGGGTCCATCATGCCTTGTTACCACTGTGCAGGCTGGTGGTGGTGGTGTAATGGTGTGGGGGATGTTTTCTTGGCACACTTTAGGCCACTTAGTGCCAATTGGGCATCGTTTAAATGCCACGGTCTACCTGAGCATTGTTTCTGACCATGTCCATCCCTATATGGCCACCATGTACCCATCCTCTGATGGCTACTTCCAGCAGGATAATGCACCATGTCACAAAGCTCGAATCATTTCAAATTGGTTTCTTGAACATGACAATGAGTTCACTGTACTAAAATGACCCCCACAGTCACCAGATCTCAACCCAATAGAGCATCTTTGCGATGTGGTGGAACGGGAGCTTCGTGCCCTGGATGTGCATCCCACAAATCTCCATCAACTGCAAGATGCTATCCTATCAATATGGGCCAACATTTCTAAAGAATGCTTTCAGCACCTTGTTGAATCAATGCCATGTAGAATTAAGGCAGTTCTGAAGGCGAAAGGGGGTCAAACACAGTATTAGTATGGTGTTCCTAATAATCATTTAGGTGAGTGTATATATATCTCCTAGATGGGCTGGGGCGCTTTATGCCAATGGGCATGAGGCCACCAGCATCAGACCCTCCCTGGCAAATTCCCCTGAGGTAGGACCTTCTTTCTCAGGGACGGGGCACCATTTGGCACCCACGACCAGACCTCTGGATCCTCTATGTCTGGCCCCTGGATGGGACGTGGAAGACCTCAGTGGCCTACCACCTGCCATGGTAGACACCATCACTAAGGCTAGGGCCCCCTCTACGAGGCACCTGTATGCTTTGAAGTGGTGTCTGTTCCCTAAGTGGTGTTCTTTCCAACACAAAGAACCCAGAGATGCTCAGTCAGCTTTGCTTTCTGCAGGAGAGGTTGGAGAGGAGGCTGTCCCCCAACACCTTTTCTGGGGAGAAAAAGAAAAAAGAGGGAAAAGAGCCATGACTATGACAAGCCTGTCCCTATCCTACGATGGGCTGGTGCACTGTATGCAACGGGCATGCGGCCGCCAGTGTCAGACCCTCCCTGGCAAATTCCCCTGAGGAAGGACCTTCTTCTTGTGTCTGAGGACAGTGTCTTGTGTCCCTCCTACCACAATGCTGAACTACTGAACAGAAATGGCTGGGACCTTATTCTCGGCTCCTCAGCACAAAACCTAATGAGCGATATGCACGTCCCCTCCATTTATACCCATATGTTCGGGGGAGGGGCATACAAATACCACTCGCTAATTCCCATTGGCCTTTTATCAAAGATCAGAGGCGTCTTGGGCTTTCAAGAGTGACCCCTAGTGTCACTACATCAACAAAACTTCTCGTTCTATCCATCAGGGAGCGGATATTACGGAAGTAATCAGGACGTTTACCGCTAAGCATCACAGGATATAGAAAAATGGGGGATAGCTGCTTAGAATATTGCTTTACGTAATATATTTAAATAATCACAATTATTGGTATTGACAGATTTAATAGTATTTGAAGTTTATTCTTTAATCATAGTTTTTACCAATTGATATTTGGGCTTTCTCCATTCAAGTAGAAATAGCCTCCTGAGCATTCCAAAAATTCCTACAGTGGACTTACTTGCTAGACTTGCTAGAAGTCCTAAGTCAATTAAAGTTAACTCTTTAGAGTTGACAATAAAGTTTTTTGGACATATACCAAGTATACATATTCCCGCCTGGTGAGGTATTTTCACTCCAACAATCTCAGAACAACTTCTTTCCAAAGACTGTGGCTTTATACACCTTATTTGCGAGGTGGAATAAGCAGCGACTGCATCAGTTGAATATGATGAGTTCCTATACCATTGGCCACAGCATAATACTGTCGTGCAAAATTGCAAAGAATCTCTCTAAGATGCAAGAAAACTCTCAGAGTCTTGAGTTCCAGATGCCAAAGTTGTAGTTTATTGAACACCAACAAACTTGAGTCCGGTCAGCTGTCCGTTCTGAACACATCATCCTAAGTTCGTAATTATATACCTTTTGTTATCTCCTGACCACTATCTCTGACCAATGAGCCCACTGCCCGTGTCCTTTCACTGGCCACCATTATGTTTTATGCTCTCTCTTTGTTAATTTATTTTTTTTTCAACAATATTTTTATTGAACTTTTACACATATATTTCACTTATACAAAGACAATCAAAACAATAACATCCATGAAATAAGCAATCACAATTTCCACAAGACATTTCACATACTTCACATACTTAATAAGTTAAATAAAATAAATAAAACACAAACACTCAACAACATGTCAACACAGCAGTTTCAAGTTTATTGTGTACTTTAACGTTTAAGAAACTCTATTAAAGGTTTCCACACAATCTCAAACTCTGCACCCCTTCCCTTGGTTATATAAGTCAGTCTTTCAAACACAATACAAGATGCCATCTCCTTTATCCACACATGTATCGGGGGCACATCCATTTTTTTCCAGGACAAAGCAATCATCCTCCTAGCCTGCAGAAGTCCGAAGTCAATTAAAGTAAACTCTTTAGAATTGGCAATACAGTTTTTTGGACATATACCAAGTATACATATTCCCGCCTGGTGAGGTATTTTCACTCCAACAATCTCAGATAAGGTCAGAACAGCTTCTTTCCAATATTTCTTTATTTTTGGGCAATCCCATACGCAGTGGTACAGAGTACCCTTTCCTTCCAAGCACTTAATACAATTGTCTGGCACATTAGGGGACCATCAGTTTAGTTTAGCCAGGGTAATGTATGTTCTCATCAACCATCTGTATTGTAACAATTTCATTCTAGTACTGATGGATTGTTTTTGGGCTTTAAAACACGCCTTTTCCCAATCAGTCTTCCTGAGTATCCAGTCTCTATGCCTCTAGCCTGTCGATAGTGGACTATTTATCATATGACATCAAAGCTGTATAGAATAAAGAAATCTGTTTCCTCCCCCCCAAATGTTGAAGCGTAAGGTTTTCAAGATGTGATAGTGGTGGTTCAGTTACTACATTCTTATGATAAGATAAAATAAAATGTTTAAATTGCAGATACTTAAAAAAGTGTTTTCTAGGAATATGGTATGTTTGGCACAGCTGATCGAATGCAAGTAGATTACCATCTATATAAAGGTCCTTGTGAGCTGGTTCACTTAAGCAATGGAGGAGTCAGGAAACAGCGAAGCAGTATTGAGGTTTGTAACTTTCTTTATGATTTATTTATAATTTTTATGATACATTACAGACACAACACACACACACACACACACAAAGACAATGCAAAAATAACAACAATGAACAAATACACTAAAGTTAAATGGAAAAAAAAAATATATAAAAAATAAATAAATAAATAAAAGCTATCCTACAATATGTTGACCAAGCAATATAGGATTAGTATGCACATATAGGCGGCTGAGGAGAACTGTGGGCAGGGGGGACAGGGCGAATCAAACACAAAGAGCAGGGTCAAGTTGGAGAGTTTGGACATGTGCAAGAACGGGCTGCCAGAGCTTGACAAAAATAGTGCTAGGTCGGTGAAGAGCGTATCTAATTTTCTCTAATTTTATAAAATAGAGAACATCTCTTACCCAGCGGGTGTGAGACGGGGGGTGAGGACACTTCCAATTCAATAGAATTAGACGTCTTGCCAAAAGAGTTGAAAAAGCTACAAAATCTGAGATGTGAGAAGGCAAAGGGTGGTCAGGTGGCAGAACCCCAAACAAACCAGTAATTGGACAGGGTGGGATATCCACCGAGGTAATGGCTGACAAAAGTTAGCTTCCAAAAGGTAGACAGGGCAGGGCAGGTCCAAAACATATGGATTAGAGTAGCTAAACCAGAATGACACCGGTCACACTCAGGGTCAATTGAAGGGTTTATACGAGCTAACCTGCTCTTAGACCAGTGTGCTCTATGAACCACCTTGCACTGTATGAGCCTGTGACATGCACAGAGGGAGGAGGAATACATCCTGTCCAAAATTACTTTCCATGTCTCCTCATTAATGTCAATACCAATGTCTTGGGACCAAATGATGCGTAGGTTGTCAGAAGATGAAAATTGCAAATTAACAATTATATTCACTAATTTAGAAATTGACCCTTTAACACAAGGATCAACACACAGAATGGAGTCCAAATCTGAAGGGAGAGGCACATTTGGAAAGTTGGTCATTTTTTTACGCACAAAGTCTCGAATTTGTAGATATCTGAAAAAATGGCTCCTAGGAATATTAAACCTAGAGGACAACTGATCAAAAGAGGCAAAAACACTATCAATATAAAGGTCAGCAATGGAAACCAAACCAAGATCCCTCCAAGAGGCATAAGCACTGTCCAAAATGGAGAGGTGGAATAGAGGGTTAGAGTGTAATGGTGATAACAAAGGGGTGATATGAAGACCAAAATGCCGTAAAATTGGGTCCAGATTTTAAGATTGTTTTTTACAATTGTTATTTGAATATTTCGTCAGAGACCATGTATGTGGAAGACATAAAAGGGAAGCAAGGGAGGAGGACTTACACGAAATGTTCTCAATGTGCAACCAGGATGGGGGATCAACTAAGTTGCTTGAATGAAACCAATATAAAGTAGAGCGTATATTTGCTGCCCAATAATATATTCGAAAATTAGGAAGATCCAGACCACCATATTTTTTTTGTCTTCTGCAAAGTGTCTTTTCTGATCCTCGCAGTCTTTTTATTCCAAAGAAAATTCGAGATAGATCTGTCAAGTGTAACAAAAAAGGACTTTGGAATAAAAATAGGAATACATTGAAAAAAATATCAAAATTTGGGGAGCACACTCATCTTAATACAGTTAATCCTACCAACCAGGGACAGAGGAAGGAGAGACCAACGACTAAAATCCTGTGCAAGACGACCAAGCAATGGTATAAAGTTGTGGTCAAATAAGTCTGGACAACTTTTTGTCACATTTATGCCTAGATACCTAAGACTCTGTAAAGAAGATCTGAAAGTCATGAGATGCTAATGGGTACTCCAAGGCTGCTTTATTGATGGGCATTAATTCGCTTTTACTCAAATTTAACTTGTAGCCTGAAATTAGACCAAACTCTGCCAGGAGGTCCAGCACCAAGGGATGGAGGTGCCAGGGTCCGACACATATAACAAAAGATCGTCTGCGTATAAAGATAATTTATACTCCCGCCCTCCCCTTTGTATGCCAGCTATCATGCTAGATCTGAGAGCAACCGCCAAAGGCTCAATGGCTAATGCAAATAACAGCGGGGAGAGTGGGCATCCCTGTCTAGTCCCACGGCCAAGGGAGAAATACTTCGAAAAGTTATTATTTGTTCGTACGCAGGCCATTGGGGACGTGTATAAAAGCCTAATCCAAGCTATAAACTGGTCGGGAAAACCAAATCTCCTCAGTGTGAAGAACAAATACCCCCACTCGACTCTATCAAAAGCCTTCTCAGCATCCATGGAAATAACTACTTCTGGTACTTCATTCGAAGAAACAGCATGGAGGATATTCAAGAGGCGTCTAATATTATGACAAGAGTGTCTATTTTTTATAAACCCTGTCTGGTCTGTTGAAATTAATGTTGGAAGAACCGACTCCAAACCTCTCGCCAGAATCTTAGCCAATAATTTCACATCTGTACAGAGTAAGGAGATGGGGTGATAATTGCTGCATTGGGAAGGATCTTTATCTTTCTTGAGAATAAGGGAAATAGTAGCCTGGCGCAGAGATTGAGGAAGGATACTTGAACTGTAAGACTCATTAAACATGTTTAGCAAAAGAGGTGATAATTTATCAGAAAACGTCTTAAAAAATTCTACCAGAAAGCCATCCGGCCCTGGAGATTTACCATTCTGCATCAGACTAAGAGCAGCCTTAATTTCATCCAGCGTGAGAGGAGCTATCAAATTAGAGGAAATATCAGAATCAATGCAAGGCACATTAAGAGGGCTGAAAAAATTGTCAAATTGAGCATCTTCAGTAATGCTCTCAGAGGTGTATAAAGAGATGTAAAAGTCTCTGAATTGGTCATTAATAGACAGAGGATTAACTGAAGACCCAGTGGCAGTGGAGATTTGAGTAATAAGATGTGAGGCAGCAGACTGCCGCAACTGGTGAGCAAGTAATTTACTCGATTTATCGCTGAATTCATAATAATTACAATGGGTCTTATGCAGCATTTCACTTGCTTCGTTCGTAGATAACAGATCAAACTCCACTTTTGTCATGAGAAACTTAGTGAAATGGTCTGCTTGTGTCGAGCTAGCACAGATGAACTGAAGGTCTGCCAAAGCGCTAGATAAATTAGCCCTCCTTTCATTCACCATTTTTCTCTTGTAAGCCGCATATGAAATAATTTCTCCTCTTAAATAAGCCTTACAAGTCTCCCAAATTGTCTTAACTGAAACATCTGAGGTAGTATTTGTGGAGATAAAAAGATCAATACGATCATTAATAACCTCTATAAATTCAGGATCATTGAGTAATAAAGAATTAAAACGCCAAGGAGACCGAGAAGTCGAGATGCCTGGTATAGCAAGGTCAAATGTAACTGCTGCATTATCTGAAATTACAATAGTGTTATAAATGCATGAACTGACCAATGAAAGCAGTTTATTATCAACCAGAAAGTAGTCAATACGAGAGAAAGAGCGATGAACAGGGGAGAGAATTCTTTTGTGTTAGGATTGAAAAAACGCCAAACATATGAAACGGCATATTGCTCCATAAAAAGCTGAATAATCCTACCAGATTTAGACTGTGCACAAGGCCTAGAGGAGGAACGGTCTACAAGAGGGTCTAGACAGCAGTTAAAATCCCCACCCATGATTAGTTGGCTAGAATGCAGATCTGGGATGGAATACAACATTTTCTTAAAAAAAACCTCATCATCCCAATTAGGGCCATATATGTTTGCCAAAATCAAGTGAACCCCATTGATCTGTCCTCTAAGAATAATAAAACGTCCATTTGGGTCTGAGATGACCTCAGAAACTGAAAAAGAAACTGATTTATGGATAAGAATAGCTACACCTCGAGACTTTCTAGGGAAGCCAGAATGGTAAAGCTGGCCAACCCAGCCCTTTCTAATTTTTAGATGATCTGCAGGCCTGAGGTGAGTTTCCTGAATAAAGGCAATGCTAGTATTCAAATGTTTCAAATAATTAAGAACTTTATTTTGCTTCACTAGAGAATTAAGCCCTTTAACGTTACAAATGGTGAATTTCAGTGTACCACAGGGAGCAATCCTGTTACTCATCATAAACAAAAGCAAGAAATTCTGTGGACATGATGTTGCCGACAACACGCCTTGCTCGCAGCATGGAAGAATATAAAGTACAAGAAAAACAAACAAACAAACAAACAAACAAAAACAAAAAAAACTAAACAAAAAAAAAAACACAACAACAACAACTAAAACAAAGAACACCCTTACACCAAAATCCAAGTGCTGACAACAAGAACAGCAACTGGAAACACTTTACCATGACAACTGGCATGTTTCCTAACTCCTGGTCCTCCCATTAAATATACTGTACATAACCTCAAAAATATATTTATATCAAGAAATATTGACAGACTTAGACTTCAAGAAGAAACGAACGTAAAATCTAAGTACAAACCATTTAGAACAATAAATAAATAACATGAAATACAAAAGGGCAGCAGCACTTGATGCACAAGATTAGCAGAATATAAAAAAATGCCAAAAATAAACAAGTCTGCTCAGAGTGCAATAGAATCCAAATTATCCTACTATAGGTTCAGACTCCGGGTAAAGTCATTGGCTTCTGAAACAGAAGGCAGCCATTTCTTCTCACTGTTTGGAAGTGTGATTCGCAGTCTAGCAGGGTATAGAAGAGCAGGTTTGAGTCCGTGTTTGTAAAGCACTGACATCACCTCTTTGTACTCGGCGCGAAGTTTCAAAACTTCAGGGCAGTAATCCTCAAAGATATGAATCCTGTGGCCTTCGTAGAGCAACTCGAAAACAAAATGACAAAGTCCTTTATTTGAAAGCGGTGGAATCGCGGGATGACAGGTCGCGGTCTCTGCCCTGCTGCGGGTTTGGGCGCAAGGCTGCGGTGGGCTCTGTCCAGCTCGGGCGGCGAGGTTAACACCTGAGATCCGAGGACATCGACCAGAAGCTGAGAAAAAAAGGTCGTCGGACGTGGTCCCTCGATCGACTCAGGTAAGCCCAAAATTTGAATATTCTGGCGCCGGCTAAGGCTCTCGAGGTCCGAGACTTTAGCCTCGAACTGTTCAAGTTGTTGACTTCTCCCAGTAGTGCCGGACTCAAGATTGCCGATACGAACATCATGATAAGCCACCGTGGATTGAATATCATCTAGCTTGGTTGACAAGCTTTCAAAAGATGCTTTGAAATCCGAGGCGATAGAGGGTCTAAGATTGGCATGTAAAGCACTGATCTCGGCTATTGTAATGCTAGCACCAGGCGTAGAGGCGACATCTCGGTCTTTATCACCCTGTTTACCCTTTCCTTTTGACATTTCAAAAACAGTTAAGGTCACGAAACAATTAACAAACAAATGTTGTCTAATGTAAACAGAAAATGCTGAGGTTTATAGGAGGTAAATGAAAAGTATTTGGGAGCGAGCCACGCACACGTTTACTCCTCAGGCGCCATAACCGGAAACCTTGAGGTTTGTAACTTTAATTGAGCACTTATAACTATGACGGCATTCGTCGTATACATGAATTTTATGAACACAAAAGGGGAATAAACACAGTCCTTCTGCCGTGTGTTCTGGAACGCTCTCTCTCTCCCGCTCTCGGCGCTTGGCGTTCCTTAAATGTCTCTCTCCGTATCACTATAAAGAGACACAGGTGTTAGAGATAATTATACACCAGGTGACAAGCCTTACCACTCTCTCTCTCCTGTAGACCGACATGACCACGCCCTCTCATGCCACAGTCCTCTATTTTTTGCATACCATTATCTGCCCAGATTTTAAATCCACCGTCTGCTCTTCCTGCTTTGAAGTATGTATTGCCCCATATAGGGGAGAAACGAGAGATGGAAGGAGTGTCTCCAATGTGCTGATGTGCTTTGTACCAGAGGACAACAGTGTTTTTGAGGAAAGGGTTCTCTGTTAATCTTTTTAGCTTCTTTGGGTCTGCAGAATGCATGTACAGCTTTAATGGGAGGTTTGGTACTGATGCCTGCTCAATATTCACCCAGGTAGGAGGGGCCTCCAGCGAGAAATAAAACATTGCAGAACGTAACTGGGCAGACCAATAATACAATTTCAGGTTTGGGAGTTGTAGCCCACCCCTCTCATATGGTAGGTATAGCAATCTGAGCCTCAGTCTAGACTTCTTGTTGTTCCAAATGAATTTACCAAAAGTACTATTAAGCTTGTCAAAAAACAAACCTGGCAGTGGAAGTGGAAGTGATTGAAACAGGTATAAAAACTGGTAATATAGTCATTTCGTTCAAATTTATACGGCCAATCATTGATATGGGCAACGTCAACCATCAATCCAATGTCTCATTCACTTCATTTATTAATGGATCATAGTTTGCTGGGATAATCATTTTAATTTCGGGGGTAATTTTAACGCTAAGATAGGTGAATCCTTCCTTTGCATTAGAAAAGGGGGATTTTATAACCGGATTCAATCTTTCTTCTTTATTTAAAAACAGTATAGATGATTTTGATTAATATTATACCCAGAGAACCGTCCAAACAATTCAATCTGTTGTAAAAGTTGTGGGATACTAATTGACAGTTTAGTCAAAAACACAATCACGTCGTCAGCATACAAGGATATTTTATGCTCCTGTTCTCCTAAATTGATGCCCGATATACTCGTCTGTGTCCTTATTGCCATAGCTAGTGGTTCTATGGCCAATATAAATAACATGGGTGACAGAGGCCATCCCTGGTGAGTAGATCGTTCCAAGGTGACTGGTTTAGAGACCATACTATTTGTCAAGACGCTGGCTGTTGGGCTTGTATATAAAATCTGAATCCATTTAAGAAATTTCTGTCCGAATCCATATCTCGGCAAAACATTAAATAAGTATGGCCATTCTATTCTATCAAAAGGTTGCCGGGCATCCAGTGAAAGTATTGCTGTATCTTTTGCATCAAATTTGTCATGAATTATGTTAAGAGCTTGTCTAATATTATGAAATCCTTGGCGTTTTTGGACAAAATCATTCTGATCATTATGAACTATGCATGAGAAAAGGGGCCAATCTCCTTGCTAAGGTTTTCCAAAGTATTTTGTGTCGCATCCGATAAGGCTTATTGGTTTAAATGAGGAGCATTCTGTGGGGGTTTTTCCTGGTTTCAAAATCAATGTTATCATTCCTAGTCCTAAAGAGGGTGGGAAAGTTCCTGTTTGATAGGATTCTTCAAACATATTAATGAGTGGGATTAATAGTTTTTCTCTAAACGTTTTATAGAATTAAATAGGCAAACCATCAGGCCCTGGAACCTTGCCACTGTTAATATTTTGAATAGCCTGTGAAATTTCTTCAGTTGTCAAATCACCAGCTAATTCATTTTTAGCATCTTCCGTCAGTGTCTGGAATTGAAACCGATCAAGAAATATATTCTGTTCTTCTGTGGTTTGGGGGCATTCTGACTTGTATAAGTTTTCATAGAATTCTCTAAAACTATTGTTAATTTCCAATGGATCTATTGACAGGTTACCCGATGAGGTCGTTATACTATTAATTGCTCTCTCAGACTGTATTTTTTTTAACTCTCCATGCCAAAAGTCTCCCAGCAGTTTCCCCTTGATCATAATAGGATGTTTTAGCCACATTAAACTTTTTACAACTTCATCAACAGATAGCTTATTATATTCAGCTCTCAGAAGTAGCAAGTCTCTGTGTTTCCTTGGATCGCCCCTTACACTTAGACTTATCTCTAAGGATTTAATTTGTTTTTCCAATGTTTCCATTGTTACCCTTTGTTGTTTGGCCTTGGAGCTTGTATAACTGATGATTTCTCCTCTAATGTATGCTTTAAACGCTTCCCATCTCATGCTGGCACTGGTTTGATCTGTATTTAACTCAAAATAACTATCTAGTTTAGTTCCCACATATTTAACGAAGTCCGGGTCCTGTAACCATCTTACTTGCAATCGCCAATTAGGGGGGTTATAAACAAATCTCTCTATATGCATATTTAATGAAATGGCAGCGTGATCACTTATTACTATGCAGTCATACCAACATTTTTTAATTTTTGACAAGACAAGAAACAAGACAAGAAAGTAGTTAATACGGGAACGAGATTTATGCATACTTGAGTGACAAGAATACTCTATTTTACTAGGATTCTGCTCTCGCGAAACTTCAACCAGATTTACATCATCTATATATTGTTTTAGTAATTTTCTTGTCTGTGCCTTATAAGTATCACAACCTGTAGAATAATCCATTTTCGGTTTTAAAGTACAATTAAAGTCTCCTCCAATAATGTAGAAGCCCCGTAAAGTAGATATAGTAAGGAAAACATTTTCAAAAAATGTAGGGTTATCCTCATTTGGGCCATATATACTAACTAAATTTAATGTGAGGGAAAGGATGCTGCCGTGTATAATGACGACTCTCCCAGCTGGGTCCTGGATTGTTTTAGGTTGGAATGGTATGCTTCTATGAATTCAAATAAGTACACCTCTAACATAATTATTGTATGATGCATGTATCACTCTCTCAGGCCATCTATTCTGTATCGGTTTAATATATGAAACCGTCGGATGAGTTTCTTGAAGAAAAATTATTTTTGACTTGAGCTGTTTGATCCTGTTTCACTTTGGTCATCTTCTGTAGCCCCCTAACATTCCAGCTCGTAACTGTTTGTGATGGCCAGGAATTAAGCCACACAATTCTTATATATTCATATTTGCAGTTTATCAATAAATAAAAAGGACATTACTATATTGGTTTGGTTAAGATCTTTTATTTTTCATTGTACCGAGTCCGTGCACAGGCTTAGTTATTTGGCTTAAGGTTAGAACATTAAACCAGTTAAAATTCCTCTTTGGCTAAAATATGATTTGTAAAAACATGGTTCAAATTGTTAGTTCATTTTATAATTAAGATGACTTGAAATATTTGGTACCTGGTGTGTTGTGGGAATGGACCAGCCTAGTGACAAAGAGATTCAAACAGGAAGTTGATCTGTTTTATGGGAATTCTAAAGGAAATGAGACTGTACCAACTTCGATGCATTATAGGGGACATAGGAAAATGTAATGTCTTGATCAATGTGATTTTTGGTTTAATATAATTATTTTGCATTAACTAAAATGTAGTCATGGCTCTAAATTTAGTTAAATGTATTGTGTTTATTCCAAGGTTTGTGTTGGTATTGTTGTGAACATTTGTATGGGTTTGTTTCCCCTTTTTTGTTTTCATGGTGCTGGCCACTTCTTATAAATTCATTGTATGGTTTGTCTAGAGAAGTTAGTTACTTATTGTGTCCTGGGAAAGGTGGTGTTGAATTTTGTCCTCTGTCAGTTTGAGAGGCTAAGCCCAATTATGTCTTCTGTCAATACTGGATATTACCTGTGATGTAATCTGAAGGAATACAATTTTTTGACTTTTTTCCTCTTTAATGAGGTTCGATTACTTCTTATCTTGCGTAAGCAAGATTTAATAAACTGTCACAATTGAAGACCGCTTTGCTCCTTGTTTTTTTGGCAATGGACTAATTTTTCTTTTGTTGTGATTTGCTAATGCTCATGGCAGATCCATCACAACTGGTGTCAGAAGTGGGATGCCATTAGGAGCAATAGTGAGTTTTTTTTCTTCTTTTTTTTGGCCTGTGACTATACACCTGGATTTTCTTTTTTTTGTTCCCTGCCCTTATTAAAGGATGGGGCCGAAGAGAGTTCTGGCGGGGCAAGCTAAGGAAGTTACTGAGGGAGCAACAGGAGGACGGGACAGTGCTGAGAAGGAATTGGGTAACCTTTCTCAAGATGTTTCTCTCCAAGAGCTAAAAGATCTGTTCCAGACACACATTAACATGCAACAGGCACGAGACAGCCGAATGGAGCAAGAAGCAGCTCGTCAGGAAGGGCGATGGAAGGCCCTTCACCACCAGTTTAGCCAGCTTCAACAAGAAGTGCATGTCCGTACTACTCCTGTACCTAATACAGGACTCGGCACTAGTATTCATGATGTCCCTGTTTCTCCTCCTTCCATCCGCCAAGCTTCTCAAGACTTCCTGCAGAGTTCTAGTAGCGGACAGCCAGCAGCATCACCAATTCCTCATCACAATGTCTACTCCGGGTTAGGACATTCAGCTGTACAAAAGGAGCCACACCTGCAACAGCTGTCAGAGGTAGATGACATAGAGCACTACATTTGAAAGGATAGCTGTGGCGTGTCGGTGGCCGACAACTGACTGGGCAGTTAGACAAGTGCCCCTACTGATAGGTAAAGCTAGGAGTGCCTATGTACATATGGACATTATTGAATCTCTCGACTACCAGAAAGTCAAAACAGCCATACTTAGTAAATATGACATTAACTCTGAAAGCTATCGTCTGCAGTTCAGGTCTTCCGAGGTGGGGAAGGATGAAAACCCAAAAGAGCTATATGTGAGATTGAAAGAACTGTATCACAAATGGGTTTAACCCCAGAATCGAACCAAGGACGACATTGGTAAAGTAATTGTGCTGGAACAATTTCTGCGCATGCTAGCCTCTGACCTGCAAATATGGATTAAAGAACGTGATCCAAAAACTGCTTCTGAGGCTGCAGCTTTGGCGGATGTCTTCCTGTCAGCTCGACGGAAGAATCAAGAGTGGACTTACAACCAGTGGCAGGGATTCAAAGAACCAAAAAGTCAAGCGAAAATATCCCAGGGCGGGAATAAGACCACAAGTGAGGGTAAGTCTGTGGGTGATTGGGGTGGTCCTGTCATTCAAAGCCCTAGCCAGAGGTTTACTAGCAGGAAGAGTGTTGTGTGTCATCAATGTGGACAGGAGGGTCACATTAAACCTAGGTGTCCCAACAATCCTTCTACCAATGCTTATTTGTGTTGTGTGCCACGACCTGTCCACGCTGAGCAGAGAGATGTCCCCTTGCATTATGCGGCTGTAGTCCTTAATGGTCAGGAAGTATGGGCCTTAGTGGACACAGGTAGCATGCAGTCATTGGTTCGCACAGATTTAGTTTCAGAGAGTCTCAGAAATTCTGTTTCAAAGGTGCCTATACGTTGTATTCATGGAGATGAGAAATGTTATTCTACAGCAGATGTTCATGTAGAAGTGCAAGGACAGGTTTATTTGCTGAATGTTGGTCTGGTAGATGATCTTCCATACTCAATGCTTTTAGGCCAAGATTTACCAGTGTTGTTTGATTTGTTCCCTGGTAGGCATGAATGTAATATGGCTGAAACACGGTCTATGGTTAGGAAGAGAGAGGAAGATGTCCAGTATGTAAGTGCATTGCCTTTTTTTGATTCTGATTTAGATGATCAACCAGGAAAATCCCGTAAGCCGAAGAGGCAAAAGAGACAGGAAAAATTTAACTTTGTTGCAAATAGTATTGAAGAACCCCTCTCTGAACAGCTTGAATCACACTTTGTGGTCCTGCAAGATATATGCCAATTGCAACAGGATGATTTAGAGATTGGGCCATTGTACAGAGAGGCACAAAGGTTCCATAGTCAGGGAAGTCCAGAAGGCCATGAGAGTAAATGGTTTTTACAAGATGGAGTGATGTATAGATGGCAGGGTGCAGAGGCAAAGATGGTTGTGCCCCAGAAGGCAAGAGATTTGGTGCTTCAGCTAGGCCATTCGGTCCCATGGGCAGGTCATTTAGGGAGACAAAAGACCATAGCTCGTATTGGCCGTCATTTCTTTTGGCCCAATTTGAGAAAGGATGTGGGTGACTTTTGTAGGAGTTGCCCCGAGTGCCAATATACCACTAGTAGACGTCCCCCTAAAGCTTCTTTAGAACCACTACCTGTTATAGGCATACCATTTGAACAGCTGGGAATGGATGTGGTAGGGCCCCTTGAGCGTAGTAAAACCGGGAACCGGTACATGTTGGTTATCAATGATTATGCCACTAGGTATCTGGAGGTTTTTCCCCTTAAGAAAGTAACAGCCAGGAATGTAGCTCTTTGCCTTGTTCAGCTGTTTGCTAGAGTGGGTTTCCCTAAGGCCATAGTGACTGATCAGGGGTCTAACTTCATGTCTAAACTATTAAAACAAGTGTATCAGTTGTTAGGGATAAAGGGCATAAGGACTACACCCTACCATCCACAGACAGATGGGCTGGTTGAAAGATTCAATCAGACCCTTAAGCAAATGCTACGCAAATTTGTTAATGATTCTGGGGTCAATTGGGTCCAGTGGCTCCCTTATCTGTTATTTGCATACAGGGAAGTACTGCAGGCTTCCTTGGGGTTTTCCCCTTTTGAACTGCTGTAAGGTCGGGATGTCCGAGGACCCCTGGCCCTTCTGGAGGAAACCTGGAAAGGCGACCACAGGATCACTGGCTCCCAGAATGTTGTTTCCTATGTCCTCCAAATGAGGGAAAGGCTTGAGAGTATGACACAACTTGCTCACAGGAACTTGATCGAATCTCAAAGTCGACAGCGAACCTGGTATGACAAAAAGGCCAGAGCCAGAAGTTTTCAGCCAGGAGCCAAGGTATTGGTGATGCTGCCTAGTGACAACAGTAAGCTACTGGCTAAATGGCAAGGACCGTTTGAGGTTATTCGGAAGTTGGGGTCTACCACCTATGAGATTGTCTTACCAGGGCAGAGCCGATCCAAACGGGTACTCCATATTAACTTATTAAAAGCGTGGCATGAGAGGTCAGATACCGGAGTGGAGGTCCTAATGCTTCGCCGGGTGGAAGATGAAGAGGAGGTTTGTGAACAGTATCTGCCCATTCCTTCTAATGTTACTTTGGACTTTCAGCATCTGTCATTATATCAACAGGCTGACGTTCAAGGTCTCTGTAGCCCAGAGGTGTTTAAAGAGACTCCTGGAAGAACTAGTTTGGTTCAGCACGACATAGTACTTTGTGATGGAGTAGTACCTCGACGAAGGAGTTATCGTGTGCCTGAACGGCTCTTGACTTCTCTAAAAGAGGAATTGGATCAAATGTTGACTATGAACATCATTGAACCCTCTCGAAGTGATTGGTGTAGTCCTGTGGTGTTGGTTCCCAAGAAGGATGGCAGTCTCCGTTTTTGTGTGGACTTCCGTTATCTTAATTCTGTCTCTAGATTCGACTCCTATCAAACACCCAGGATTGATGAACTGATTGATCGCCTAGGACAAGCTAAATGGATAACCACTATTGACCTATGTAAAAGTTATTGGCAAGTCCCATTGACTGCCCCGTCAAAAGAACTGACTGCATTCCGCACTCCCTGGGGGCTCTTCCATTTTTCTGTTATGCCTTTTGGGTTACATGGGGCTCCCGCTACATTTCAGAGGCTTATGGATCTTGTGTTGTTTGGCCTTTCTGATTATGCAGCTGCATACTTGGATGACATTATTGTGTATAGTTCATCCTGGGAGCAACATCTCCAACATCTGAAGGAGGTGTTCCATCGCATTCAGGAGGCGGGTCTCACCATTAACTCTTCCAAGTGTGCTCTGGCTAAAAAGGAAACGGAGTACCTGGGGTATGTAGTCAGTAATGGGGTCATTAGACACCAGCTTCAAAAGATTGAGGCTATACAAAATTGCCCTCTGCCAGAGACAAAAACTCAGATCCGATCATTCTTAGGGATGGCGGGTTGGTACAGAAGATTTGTACCAAACTTCTCTGCTCGTGTGGCACCCCTGACTGATTTGACTCGAAAGAATTGCCCTAACCAGATTTGCTGGACAGGCTTCCGTATGTGAAGAGCCAGTGCTTTATTGCCCTCATTTTGGAAAGCCATTTGTGTTGCAGACTAATGCTTCTGATATTGGCATTGGTGCCGTGCTCCTTCAGGGTGAGTCAGACAGTAGACATCCAGTGGCATATGTCAGTAGGAAGCTGTATCCAAGGGAGGTACGGTATTCCACCGTTGAGAAGGAGTGCCTGGCGGTAAAGTGGGCCTTGGATACCTTCAGGTACTACCTTCTTGGTAGAGAGTTTACCATCGAAACTGATCATCGACCATTGCAGTGGATGGACAGAATGCGGGATACCAATGCTAGAATTACCCGCTGGTATCTTTCTATGCAGCCTTATAAATTTAACATCCAGCATGTGCCTGGGAAAAGTAATACAACTGCTGACTTCCTCTCCCGCTTACCAGCGTGATATCTTAGGTGGGGGGATGTGTGATGGCCAGGAATTAAGCCACACAATTCTTATATATTCATATTTGCAGTTTATCAATAATTAAAAAGGACATTACTATATTGGTTTGGTTAAGATCTTTTATTTTTCATTGTACCGAGTCCGTGCACGGGCTTAGTTATTTGGCTTAAGGTTAGAACATTAAACCAGTTAAAATTCCTCTTTGGCTAAAATATGATTTGTAAAAACATGGTTCAAATTGTTAATTCATTTTATAATTAAGATGACTTGAAATATTTGGTACCTGGTGTGTTGTGGGAATGGACCAGCCTAGTGACAAAGAGATTCAAACAGGAAGTTGATCTGTTTTATGGGAATTCTAAAGGAAATGAGACTGTACCAACTTCGATGCATTAGAGGGGAAAATGTAATGTCTTGATCAATGTGATTTTTGGTTTAATATAATTATTTTGCATTAACTAAAATGTAGTCATGGCTCTAAATTTAGTTAAATGTATTGTGTTTATTCCAAGGTTTGTGTTGGTATTGTTGTGAACATTTGTATGGGTTTGTTTCCCCTTTTTTGTTTTCATGGTGCTGGCCACTTCTTATAAATTCAGTGTATGGTTTGTCTAGAGAAGTTAGTTACTTATTGTATCCTGGGAAAGGTGGTGTTGAATTTTGTCCTCTGTCAGTTTGAGAGGCTAAGCCCAATTATGTCTTCTGTCAACACTGGATATTACCTGTGATGTAATCTGAAGGAATACAGTTTTTTGACTTTTTTCCTCTTTAATGAGGTTCGATGACTTCTTATCTTGCGTAAGCAAGATTTAATAAACTGTCACAATTGAAGACCGCTTTGCTCCTTGTTTTTTTGGCAATGGACTCATTTTTTTGTTGTGATTTGCTAATGCTCATGGCAGATCCATCACACTGTTATATCAGAGATATTCTGAGTGACCATCTGTTCCATATACATATCAGTTGTACAGGGAAAAGGAGTAAGAAATATTTCTGCTGCGTTGAGTGCACGACATACAACAAGAAAAAAAACCCACCATATATATACTTATACATATAAACATTTAAACACTTTGTTTCCCCTCCCTTACTCAGAACAGAACCTGGAGGGCTTGTGCCGATCCACTCTATAGAGGAGCAGCTAAACTACACGAACTAGCACTATGGGCGACTAGAGGAGTCCGCCAACCACGCACCTTATATTTCAACAATATATAGTCAACTTACATTGTAAAACTATTTAAAATAATAATAAAATACTAAAATAAATAAAACTCTCCTGGGACTCATTGCAGGGTTACACTATACCTCCTAAACAAGCATTGTCAGCTGGTTTCCATGAAAGTGAAAGAAGTAAACGGGTCTCACACCTCACCGCTTCAACCAATCATTCAGACATGTTTATTGTGGAAGTCCTCAGCCTCCTTTGGTGATGAAAACAAGTGTATCCTCCCGCTATGGAGGATTCTCATTTTGCACGGGTTAAGCTGAAATCCACGAAAAGTTCCCTTTTCAATAAACATTTTCTTTATTGCGTTGAATCCAAAGCGCTGTCACATGGTCTCGGCTGAGAGTTCCTGGACAAAGAAAAGTTTGTTTCCCTCATCCTTGATATCACGTTGTTTAATGGAGCGAAAAACAAACTCCCGATCCTGAAATTTCAGGAATTGAATGAGAACCGCTCTATCCTGGTTTAGTTTCGCTGATGCTAGGGTCCGGTGAGCTCTCTCCAGGATGAAGATTCTGTCGGTGTCCAGTTCCAGCCAGCGAGGTAGCATGTTCTGTATGAAATCCAGTAGCGTTTGGTTGCCTTCAGTACCTTCCCATAGACTGAACAGCCTCAGATTATTTCTTCAACTTCGATTTTCAAGGTCATCGGTCTTGGTTTCCATATAGGCAATTCTTTTCATAGCGTTAGTCAAGTCAGCGGTATTTTTTTCCAGTTCTTTCTCTGCCGACATTATTCGGTTTTCAGCTTCTTCCATTCGGGTGGTGTTGTCAGCTACATTCCGCTTCACTTCTGACATACTGCTTTCCAAAGCAGTGATAGAGTTGGCCATTTTACGCAGGCTGTCATTTATACTGTCTAGCTTAAGTCCGAATTCAGAGCGAAGTGACTTAAGTTCAGCAAGCAACGCCGACAGGTCCGCCATGCTACTTGTATTTTCTTCATCTGGTTCTGTTGGTGGAGTGCTGATTGACCTGCGTTTTCGAGTGAAAAAGTCACTTTCTTTGACTGTAGCAGCTTTGGACATAGTCCCAGTTCAGTTTGTATTGCTGACTTATGTTTTTAAAGTTATTTAGTGCGAAGTTGTACGGAGCATCCACATTAAGCCGCCATCTTGGTCCGTTGCTCGATAGCGCCCCCTTTGTTAATTATTGGTGGAAAATCCCCCGCCTATCTATTTTTTTTTAAAAAAAATTCTTGCAGAGTGTATTCCTTGATTTACATATATAGTTGACTCTTTTCCATAGCTTAGGCTTATGTCACAGTTTGTGTAAAGGACATGTAGCTTCTTAGGCTGTTTGCATAAGGGACACGTAGCCCCAACTCATATCTTTTACTCTCCGGTGTCTTTGCTCAGCATTGCAATGTAACATCATATTGGTTATATTCATTTGTCTGTACTTAACATCATTTGATTAATAAAAGTAAATACATCATGTTTTAAAGATATACATCATACATCTGATTAATGAAAGAAAATGCATCATATATTAAAGGAAATACACCATAATACTTAGCAGTTATAATACCAGAATAGTTATATGGCTTAGAAACTTTCACACAAACCCAGGTTGAACAGTAGAATTATGTGCTGAAGCCAAAATATTTCCTAAAGTCAGCATAAAATTATAGTAGTGATTCATTCATTGCTGCTCTTTTTTTCTTCACAGAGATTGTGACAATGCAGTCATTCTGTCTCCATGTGACTCATTCATGTCTACCTGCATAATTCTGATGATGCCTTATAATAATTATCTCCAAGCGATATTCATAAGCCATGTTGAATGCGATATTTGCATAAATGTTACTATGCACTGCTAGGAGAGAGAATGCTCTCTGACAAGACGGAGAGTAAAGTTATTTTTTTCTCTCATAGGTGAACAAAAATTCAGTTGGTTTAAAGTTGAGGTGTTGAAGAGAATTTACCAGCTGCTTTTAGTCTTTGCTATTTGAGTAAGTTAGGGAATGTCAGACGGTGCCCAGGACTGTCCTAATCATCAACTGATTTCATGCATCCTGCCTGCAACTTTGAAGATGAAGGCAAAGCTTTAACAGGAACTATATGCGCTCAACTAATTAATTTATGAAACTGTAAATAATGTTTATATGTATTGCCAGCTTGTACTATAAAGCAGTGTAATGAATGTCTTTTATCACTAAAGCTGGAATGGCTAAACTCGGAGAGGTCCACATTCAAGTTGTTGGTGGTGCCCCTGGTTAGCTGAAAATAAGGTGGATAGCACAATATAGATGCAGCAGTATATACGATACCATTGTTGCCTTGCACGCTCCTCTGCCACTGATTGATAAAAGATGTGTTATCGACAGTCGAGTTTAAGGAAAAAGGGGCTCTGGGAACTTTAGCTAGTCCTTAATTCATCCACAGTGATGAAACTCATGAGCAAAAGATGCAATACAGCGATTGTGTGCTTGAATAGAGCTTGGAGAGGTCTTTGACGTTGACTGGTGAAATTCTCGTGAAAAGTACATGTGAGGTGGATGCAAACTTGGTGATTCATCCCACAACACGGCAAGCATAATATAATAGATCACTAGCATTATCCTCATGAAGCTGAGGTTGCATGGAATGTTGCAACTAAGTCTTTACAGAGATGGAGAATGAGTGTTTGCGCTACCTTTGGCTGTGGCTACATTTACATTTATGCATTGGGCAGACGCTTTTATCCAAAGTTATTACAGGGACAATCCCCCTGGAGCAACCTGGAGTTAAGTGCCTTGCTCACGGACACAGTGGTGGTGGCTGTGGGGATCAAACCGTCAACCTTCTGTTTACCAGTCCTGTGCTTTAGCCCACTACACCACAACCACTCCATGCACTGCGGCCCATGGAAGTGATGAATCTTGGTGGATAAATGATGATTGAAATCCTGATTTCCAGAAAAACTGGAATGGCCTATCATGGTTGGGGTTGCAAGCAGACTGGATGTCGAGGCTGTATGGTGCATGTCTAGCTGCCAACGGAGATATATTCCACTTTTCTGAATTAAGAGTTGTGTGTCCTCGAGGAAATTCTTGACGATTGAAGGCTCCACGATTATCTGCGGGTTATTCATCATGAAGGATTATGTTAAGACAAGCTAAATGTGTTGAATGGGAGCATGCCAGGTCGAGCCATCTTACTTTCTTGATTTGTTGTCAGGTGCATGGCTAGGCAGGCTAGAATGCTTTGTTGAATATATATATATATATATATATATAGGCCGTCCTTGATATATAGACTACTGTGATTGGAGGAAGAAGGTCAGATGGGTGTCAGCTAATGCTGACCTTGTATCTCATAGCCTGACTGAACTAACGCTTGTGCTTGATTAGTTGACTATGATTCTGCTGGTGTGTGTGTGTCTAGGCCTTGACAAAAGGAACTCAGAGATTGTCTCTGAGGTTCCAAGTTTCTAAACATAGCATAAAACATGGTGGCAAATTCACTTACTTTATTAGAATCATGTGGGCCAATATTCTGTGTTTCTATCTAGACGTGTTGTTTGTATAAATAAATGTAACCAATCAGAGTTAATCTGGGTGAGAAGCAAATGAAAATGAAAGTCCTTTTTTACTATAAATCTCTTTCAAATTCAAATTTTTCTTGTGCTTTTGTCAATTTTAACGTCATTAAAAGTTCAACTCTATTTAATCCGGGACATAAAAGCCTACAGTTAAGATTGAGATGCATTACATTAGAATGATTATATGATTATTCCAAATATTTAATAGGATATATATATATATATATATATATATATATATATGCATGTCATGTTTAGATGTGTTTTTGTTCATGTCTTTATTCCTTGTCTTTTATTTTATTTTGTTAGCTAGTCCTGCTCATGTCTTCAGGTCCTTTATTTTGGAATTTGTTCACTTCCTTGTCTAGTCAAGTGATTATCCTCTTCCCGCCATGTTTGAGTCTGCTCCATGTCATGTCACGCCTCAGCCTGTTCCATGCCATGTCACAGCCACACCTCAGCCCGCTACATGTCATGTCTCAGCCATGCCTAAGCCTGCTCCATGCCATGTCACAGCCACGCCTCAGCATGCTCCATGCCATGTCACAGCCACGCCTCAGCCTGCTCCATGCCATGTCACAGCCACGTCTCAGCCTGCTCCATGCCATGTCTCATCCAAGCCCCAGACTGCTCCATGCCATGTCACAGCCAAGCTTCAGTCTGTTCCATGCCATGTTTCAGTCGAACCCCAGACTGTTCCATTCCATGTCACAAGCAAACCTCTGTTCACTGGTCCAGGCCCGCCTCTGCTCACCGGACCAGGCCCGTCTTTGCTACACGGTCCAGGCACGCCTCTGCTACACGTTCACTGTTCTCTGCCCATGTTCACGACCACGGAGGTCGTTTCCAAGTCTATGCCCATGCTCACGACCACGGAGGTCGTTTCCAAGTCTCTGCCCATGTTCACGTCCATGGAGGTTGGTTCCAAGTCTCTGCACATGTTCATGACCATGGAGGTCGTTTCCGAGTCCACCTCCGCTCTACGGTCCAGGCCACCTCTGCTCCACAGGGGATCTCCAATCCCTACGACGTGATCCTCAGCCCCATCAGCTCCGCCCTCGTCCTCTCATGCCCTCCAACCCAACCTCCCCACCCCAGACTCCATCTGGCATCTGGAGCTGCCCCTAGATGGGGGGATATGTCATGTTTAGATGTGTTTTTGTTCATGTCTTGATTCCTTGTCTTTTATTATGGTTAGTCCTGTATATGTCCTCAGGTCCTTTATTTTGGAATTTGTTCTAATCGTGTGATTATCCTGTTCCCGCCATGATTCATGTGTTTTGTTCTCATTGGTTCCTTTGTTTATTAGTCTTGTCTTGTTATTGGTTCATGTTTCATTGTCTTGTTAACTTGTTACCCTTGTCAGAGTATTTATAGCTCTTATGTTTGCCTTTGTCTTTGTCGAGTATTGTTAATGTAACACGGTTGTTTTGTTCAAATCATAGTCAAATCATAGTCAAAGTCAAGTTCATGTTTATGTTTAGTTCTCGTTTATTGTTAGGGGTTTTGGAATTCACGTTTTGTTTAATAATCCATCCTTGCCAGCAACGTTACAGTATTACTGACCTTTAGATTTTATCTCCACATGTGAACAGATTATCATCCTGTTTTTTTAACATGTCTTTTAGGATTTCACAACAAACCTTTGATTGTGGCAATTACCTCCCCATGTGTGTTCTCCTTCACCGTCCCATCATTCAGTTTCACTATATGCCAGCTGATGTAAGAATAAAGAGATGAGACACAAGCATGTAGTTAAGTCAAGCTTTACCGCAAGTTTAACTCAATAAAAATGGACTTCCTGTTGCTGATGGCACGCTTCACGAGAGATTGTTTGTAGCCTGCTTAGGCTGCTTAGCATTGCTTATTCTTATTCTCAAATGTTAATTGGTATATTCATCGTTCATCGTTTTATCCTTTGTCATTTTACCACATTTCAGGTTTTTCCACTTTTCTATTATTTCATCTGCGTGTATTTTACCTGTTGCTGTTGGCAGCTAGCTAGAGTCTTTTTTTAGCATCGCTTATATATCTGTTTTCAGCCTTTAATACCTAACATCTGCCATTTTTAGCGTGCATCGGGTTTTCCCTCTAATTATTCCCTTATCGCGATTCAACTGCGCGCATATTCCTCCTGCATCCGTGTTCTATTTTTATTGCGATTAAACTGCGTGCATTTTTTCAGCACGCACCCATTTTTTCTCCTCTGCGGTACACATATTACGCATCGATCTCAAAGCACTGCTTATCAAGAACAACCAACAACAACAAACAAGTTTGTGAGGGATTCACATCAATCTCAAACCCTCACCGCTCAGGAACAACCAACAACAAACAATTTGCATTAAGTCATGGCATAAGCTCATGTTATTTATTGCTGCATTGCAAGTCACATGTTTACATTAGCCTCCTCCGTCAGCAGTGAGGGATTCACATGCGATAAATGTAAGGAATTAGTTAGGCTGACGGAGAAGGTTAATGAGTTAGAGACTGGCATCCGAATTCTAGTGGAGGTCATTGAGAAAGAGAAGTCAGTAGATACTGTTTTGGATGCAAGTAGAACAGAGAGCAACATACACACTTTGGTTCCGGCTGTAGAGCCCCATGCAGCATGGCATTTGGGTGACGTCTCTGCGGCATACTCACTCAGCAAAGAGACACCACTCTCCCGTTCCTGTTAGGGTTTCCAATCGATGCTCCCCACTCAGTGATACACCCACTGAGAATCATGTTGAAAGAGCCCTTGTTATTGGCGATTCTATTGTAAGGAACGTGGAAATAAAGACTCCAGCCACTATTATTAATTGCATTTCAGGGGCCAGAGCATCTGACATCAAATCAGATTTACAAGTGCTGGATAATGCTAAATGTAGATTTTATAAAATTGTTATCCATGTCGGCACTAACTATATCTGGCTTCACCAGTCGGAGATCACTAAAGATAAAGAGGTGTGCAAATTTGCAAAAATTATGTCAGACACTGTAATACTCTCTGGTCCCCTCCCTGCTCATCGTGGTGACGAGGTTTATAGTAGATTAGTAACACTGAATGGCTGGATGTCTGAAGAATAACGTTTTTGGGGTAGACCTGACCTGCTAAAGAGAGATGGACTCCATCCCTCCAGGGAAGGTGCCGCTCTCTTCTCTAGTAATTTGGCTCATAGTCTTAATAATGATAGTATTTGACTAACTGGGGCCCAGGTCAGGAAGCAGACAAACTGGTTAATCCGAACGTCTGCTAGCTGCCTTGAGGCTTCACACTGATCACACAAACTAAAACACATAGAGACTGTATCACCTAGATATCTCATAGAGACTGTGTCTGTTCCCCTCACTAAATCATTTAGAAAAAATGTGATTAAGATCAAACTAGAACAAAACAAACAAATCAAAAATACACATCATATAAAAATAGGGCTACTACACATTAGATCTCTTTCTACCAAAGCACTAATTGTTAATGAAAAAATTACAGATCATAGATTGGATGCGCTCTGTCTGACTGAAACCTGGCTTAAACCAGATGAATATATTAGTTTAAATTAATCTACTCCCCCAGGTTATTGTTATAAACATGAGCCTCGTCTGAAGGGTCGAGGAAGAGGTGTTGCTTCAATTTACAGTGAAGTTTTTGGTGTTACTCAGAGGACAGGATATAAATGTAAGCCTTTTGAACTAATAATGCTTAATGTGTGTGGAATAATGGAGGCATCTTTTAAACGTTTTCTGTTGGTGTAGCTGCAACTGTTTCCTGTTTGAAGGACGTTCTATAGGAATGTGTTTCTTGTCTCTACTCTCACGTGTCACACGTAGCTCAGACATGTATGTCACCCCCAAATAAGGTAATGAGTTATTTCATTGGTGGGGGTCCAGTGGAATGTGGTTTTTCTGGACCATATAACAAAGTGCTGAACAATAAACATTGAAGAAGGATTTGATAGCATTGGGTGTCTGTGTCCTTTCTTTCTTCCCTCAGCTGAGCCGTATCGAGACGGGGATTGCAGATCAAGAAAATAAATTAAATACATTGGAGGACAAAATTATCTAACAATTTGGTGGCCCATACGGGGATTTCTCCAGACAGGTAAGACTGATTTAAGTATCAAGTTTTCCTGTCTGATGAGAGATTGAACAAAACGTAGTTTAATGTAGTTTAATTTGGCTCGATATTAACTCCGTTAATAACTCTGCTCGGGGGCCCCTTCAGAGGGACGATTTTGCCCTATTATAAAATAGGAAGGAGGGTTTTGCTCTATTATAATATAGGGAAAACCCCACGACCGCAGCAGTAGTTTAAAGGATATCCTTATTCTAGTAGGAATAGAAGAGGACGGGAATTGTCCTATGGAAAAGACGGAGAGAATTTGATCTGCATTATTGTTCTGCATGAACCGTGTCGATTGGGAAATTGTTTGTATTATTATTACTAAAAGGGTGACATTATGGGACAGGAAAAAAGCCGTCCTCTATCGAAAGAAACTCCAAAACAATGGATGATTTGCAATAAACAAGATTAGAATACTGAGCCATATATCAGCAACTTGGCTGGGTGGTCAGAGAAAGGAGAAAGAAAAAAAGAAGAATAAAAAAAGAAAAACGTAATTAGATCAATTCATGAGTAAATCAAATCTATGGTTAAAAAGGGTGAAAGCACCCTCAGTGGGATTATAAATACATGAAAGAGTCATACGAGTTATGGAAGAAAATAAAACCATTCTGGGACAAAGGTCCTGAACGAAAAGAGACTAATCATATGCACGCAGCGGCCTCTGTTTCAAAACAAGCCGCCTAAATATGATATTGTCGTGAACAAAGCTTTAACCCCTAACCTCCCAAAGACACCATGCGTACTGTTGTATCCTGACTTAACACAATTTAAAGGCAACTCATTCGCTGCAGCCGTGGATGGATATGATTCAGATTCAAAGAAAGATACGAGCGAAGATACAACAGCTGCATTTCCTTTTATCAAGTGCCCAAACAGATATAAAATCGTTTCACTAACATTGTCAGAGACGCTGACTATATGCAAAGAATTACCATATATAAACCGTATACCTTTATCATCGATACGGGCACATCTAAAAGTTCATTAACAGCGCATTGCTATGAGGGCTCTATTACGGGACGCACTCTAAACTCTGTGGGTATTAATGGCATTCCTGTGAAGTGTCATATGACACCAAAATTACTCGTAACATCTCTAGATAACACAAACTTGTTTAAAATGCTCGATTTCATGATTTTGCCTGACTCTCCGTTCTGCCCACTGGTCTGTGATACGATGCATAAAATTGGAGAAAAAAAAATAACTTCTGATTCTAACTCATTACAATTGCTGTTTCCCTCAGTATATTGTCAGTCTGTGTATACAGGACATTGCAGAGAAGTTTGCAGCTCAACGTCTGTCAACACTTCTGCTGCGAAACAGGAAATGCTCAACGTCGACCCAGCACTATGGGCCGCCCACAAAGATGAGGCGGGCCTTATTGACGTAAGACCATATGTTGCCAAACTCCGCTCTAACTTGCCAGTATACTACAAACAGTATTAACAGTATAATACAAACTGTCAGAAAACAAAGGTATTAATACAGTGTCTGAAACAATGAATTTTTGAACCCATTCACACATATAAATCATCTATTAATCCTATGAAGAAAGCTAATAATACATGGCGATTAATAAAAAATTAATGCCATTGTCACCAGTGGTGACGGATGTGTGCACTACTATTAACTAAATTCCAGCAGACCACACTGATTTTACTATTATTAATTTGTGTTCTGCATTCTTCAGTGTCAGTCATGCCTGTTACGCAGCCGCTGTTCGCATTCACATATGGAGGCCAACAGTAACAGAATGCCCAGGAATTTAGAGACTTGCCTGCTGTGTTCTCTGCTGTAGTGCATGCTACTTTGAAGGACACCAAGCTGCCACCTGTCTATTGCAATATGCTGACGACATCCTGCTTTCCGGCCTGAACATCAAGTCATGTACAGCAGCTTCAACTATTGTGTGCAATGTATTAGCAAAGACTGGCTTCAAGACATCAAAATAAAAGATGCAATGGGTGAAACTGAACTATCAATCTGGGTCATGAACTACAGGAAGGAACAGTACGTCTCTCCGCAGACAGAGTGAAGACGATTACTACCTTCCAACACACTAAAACAAAGGCTCAAATGCAAAGCTTCTTGGGTTTAGTGAAATTTTGTAGAGCATGGGTGCCAAACTGCTCGTTATATGACAAAATACTGAGAGAAGCAACACTCTCAAGGGCTGAGGAACCTATCAAGAGGACTGCTGAAATAGACATTGCTACCAAATCACGATGAACCCTTTCATTTGTATGTGCGCGAGGCGGCAGGCACAGCAGCAGCGATCCTCGCTCAGTCCCATTGCAGAACATATAGACCAGTGGCGTACTTGTCAAAATATTAGAGGCAGTGGACAAAGGCCTCCCTGCATGTTTACGAGCAGTGACTGCTGCGGCGTTGATGGAAAAACATGCAAAACGTATTGTTCTCTCACATCCATTAGTTGTGCACACCTCTCACCAGGTAGGAACAATCATGCAACAACATTACCACATGACAGCACAACATTGATAAGGGAATGAAGTTATTTAATTGGCTACTGCTAATCGGACAAATAAACCAACTTCCGTTGTAAACGGCCCGACTTTATCATTACACAAATTGCTGGCTCGAGGTGAATTTTCCAATGATTCACATGATTGCATCAATTGCCTAAAAACATGTACTTTATGCAGGCCGGATGTTTCATCATCCGCCCTGGAGGGGGACCATTGGCACATTGAACATTGACTTGAACATTGACTTGATGGGTCCAGTTCCAAGCCAATTGCGTATACTGGTTTGGTTATGCTGTAACGGAAATTCAGAATCGAATTATTGAAGCTTATTCGCTCCCATATAAATCAGCACAAGCTGCTGAGTTGTTTGCGTTGATCAGAGCATGCCATTTGGCTAAAGGTAAATCAATCAATATATACACAGACTCGAAGTATGCTGATGAAGTAGCAAAGTGGGCTGCAAGGGAAGTTACGGTAAGTCCAGACCTAAATCAAGCTGAAGAGACTTTTTCCATGATACAATCAACACTGGTAAAAGACAATCACATTAAATTGTTACAGGCAAATCCATCTGAATCTGACAACATTGGGCCTCAAATTAAGTGAAATCAAATTGCATAAATGGGGTACAAAATGCTGTAAAATTTATCCTGGACTCATGTCTAACGTGCGCACAGAACAACAGACACAAGCCTACGAAGCACGACTCATTACCACACTCGGAACTGCTGTTCTAAACAGACAGAAGTTTTCTCGCGTGTGAGGTAAAATTATAAATTTGGCAAAATAAATAATACAGAGATTCATCTGAATGAGCTCAGAATGTCACCATCCTCTGTTGTTAATCTCTCCATTTGAAATACTAATGGGTAGGCCTTTCCCGACCCCTTGGGTCAGAGGCCGCGCTGGCTTTCTCTCTACAGGTGACAAGGAGGTGGTGATTGCGGAATATGTGGATTCCCTCATTAAAATATTAAATGACATAAATGGTGATATCTCTCTCTCTCCCTCTGCCTGCAGAAAGCACTACTCATCCATTTGTTCCAAATCAGCAGGTTCTGGTAAAGTGTCTGAAACCAACGAAGTTAGGTGAACCAAAGTGGGCCCAAACTACTGTACTGCCAGTGACCAGAACAGGGGTGCTAACTGACCTTCAACCACAGTGGATCCACGCAAGCCGCGTGAAGCTTGCTCCAGAGGAGGGCCTTACTGATTCAAGGTGAACGGTGAAAGCACTGGAGGAGCTGAACACGCAGCGCCAGTGCCCAACCGGGAATCTGTGAATTAGGAAGACCTGAGGAGGGACCCGGAACAGTCAACATGAAGACATTCCTAATGACACTCTGCATATGGCAGGTGGTCGTGCTTGCCTATGCCCGTTCAGTATCAACACAACAGCAAGGAGTCACAAGTGTAATTCCAATTTCTAGAAATAATGTATGATGATTTATGTTTTATGGTAATGTTACAGGAAGATGTTTCTGTTATGAATGTACGGGTAAACACCCGGAAACAAAGGTACCTAGAAGGTGATGCCTCAAGTGACCGTGAAGTATATCTAGATAGTGTTGGACAGCCAAGAGGTATTAAATGTTTGGATTACCTTTTGACTAAAGATGGAGGAGGAGTATGTAAAATGTTTGGAGACAAATGCTGTACATACATCCCTGGTCACACTGATGATGATGGTGAATTCATGAAGGTATGAAAGAAAATGGATAAGTTGAATAAAGAATTAGCTGATAACATCGGGGAAAATGGGGACAATTTTTCAATATGTTTGGGTGGTTTGCACCCTGGATGTCCTCCATTATATCGATTGCTGGATGCATTGTACTTATGTTATTATTTGGCCCATGTTTGTTACAAGTACTAATGCAGAAGTTGAATGTGATGATAAACAGACATAATATCGCTATGCTATTATGTACGTATCCCTAATACTGAAGTTGGTTGAGAGGACTATGTGATCCTTTCAGGATCAAAGTGGGCAATGTGGAATAATGGAGGCATCTTTTAAACGTTTTCTGTTGGTGTAGCTGCAACTGTTTCCTGTTTGAAGGATGTTCTATAGGAATGTGTTTCTTGTCTCAACTCTCACGTTTCACACGTAGCTCAGACATGTATGTCACCCCCAAATAAGGTAATGAGCTATTTCATTGGTGGGGGTCCAGTGGAATGTGGTTTTTCTGGACCATATAACAAAGTGCTGAACAATAAACGTTGAAGAAGGATTTGATAGCATTGGGTGTCTGTGTCCTTTCTTTCTTCCCTCAGCTGAGCCGTATCAAGACGGGGATTGCAGATCAAGAAAATAAATTAAATACATTGGAGGACAAAATTATCTAACAATGTGACAACGTCAGATATAAATAAAAAATCTCTGTCGTCTTTTGTCCTTGCTACAATGTATAGATCACCCAGGACTTATTCTGATTTCCTTGGTGAATTTGCTAATTTTTTACAAGATATTGTAGTTACTGTAGATAGAGCTTTAATTGTTGGTAACTTCAACATTCACATAGATAATGAAAATGATACATTGGGATTAGCATTTATCGATATTCTCAACTCTCTTGGAGTCAGTCAAAATGTAACAGGACCAACTCATCGCCATAATCATACACTAGATTGAATTCTGTCATATGGAGTTGATGTTGATAATATAGAAATTATGCAGCAGAGCGATGACATCTCGGATAATTACCTCATCTCTTGTATGCTGCGATCAGCTAATGTTACTCAATCTACACCATGCTACCGTTCAGGTAGAACTATTCTTTCGACCACTAAAGATAGCTTCACTAATAATCTTCCAGATCTATCTCATACACTCAATAAACCCCAAGGCCCAGAAGAACTTGATGAAATAACATATTTAAATGCAGTCTTCTCTAGCAGTCTTGATATTGTCGCCCCACTTCATTTAAAGAAGATTAAAGAAATAAGACCTGCACCATGGTACAATGATCACACTCATGCTCTCAAGAGAGCAGCTCGGAAAATGGAGCGCATGTGGAAAAATACAAAATTAGAAGTATTTTGTGGTGCATGGAAGGATAGTGTCTATAGTTACAGACAGGCACTAAAAGCTGCCATGTCAGCATATTTTAGTAAACTCTTAGAAAATAACCACAACAATCCTAGATGTTTATTCAGTACTGTGGCAAAATTGTTTAGGAAAAAACCTCAACAGAACCAGATATTAAGTCGCAGCACAAGAGTAATGACTCTGAATTTCTTTAAAGATAAAATTGAAATAATCAGAAATAAAATTGGAATTATGCAATCATCTGTCATAGCACCTCAGAAAACAGTGTCTACTAATTTTCCTCACAATTTCCTCCCAAATATGTTAATATCTACAGAGAAATAGTATATACGAAGAATTTCAGTCAGGATTTAGGCCTCATCACAGTACAGAGGCTGCACTTATCAGAGTTACAAATGACTCGGTCTTATCACCTGATCGTGGCTGCATTTCTCTTCTAGTGCTTTTAGATCTTAGTGCTGCATTCGACATGATAGATCACAACATTCTCTTGAAATGCTAGAGAATTACGTTGGCATTTGTGGAGTTGCATTAGCATGGCTTAGGTCATATCTAGCAGACCGTTACCACTATGTCTCTATAAATGAGGAATTGTCAAACCAAACAAAAGTTCAGTATGGAGTTCCACAGGGATCAGTTTTAGGGCCTATTATCGCCAATCGTGGAATAAGTTTCCACTGCTATGCCGAAGATACATAACTTTATATTTCTTCAAAACCTGATGAGATTTCACAATTCTCCAAATTAGCAGTATGAATAAATGAAGTAAAAGATTGCATGGCCAGAAATTTCCTTCTACTCAATTCTGACAAAACAGAGGTACTAATTATTGGACCAAAAAACTATAATTTGACTCTCGATGGATGTACTGTTACATCATCTTCAACAGCATAGATCTTAGGTGTTTTATTTGATACCAATCTGTCCTTTGAAAATGAAATTGCCAATGTTTGTAGAACAGCATTCTTCCACCTTGCTAAATTAAGGCACATGCTCTCTGTTGCTGATGCCGAAAAACTAATTCATGCATTCATGACCTCAAGACTAGAACATTGTAATGCATTACTGGTAGGATGTCCAGCAAGATCAGTAAATAAACTTCGATTGGTTCAAAATGCAGCAGCCAGAGTGCTAACGAGAACCAAGAAATATGATCATATTAGCCCCATTTTATCATCGTTACATTGTTACCTGTTAAATTCTGTATTAATTTTAAAATTCAGTTAACTAAATACAAAGCTTTGAATGGTCTAGCTCTGCAGTACTTAAGTAACCTTCTACAATGCTATATTCCAACACGTTCATTAAGATCACAAAATTCTGGCCTGTTAATAGTTCCTAGAATATCAAAATCCACAAAAAGAGGTAGATCCTTTTCATTTTTGGCTCCTAAACTATGGAATAGTCTCCCTAACACTGTTTGAGATGCAAACACACTCCCTCAAGTCTAGACTAAAGACTCTATTTACTACTATTTACTACTATACTATCTATTATTTAGCCAGGCATACACCTAATTTATCCTCCAACACACAATTAGGCTGCTTTAGTTTAGTCTGCCGGAACCAGAAAACCTAAACATTGATCATGATTTAAAACTCTGCAATAAATTGAATGGCATCTATGCTAATATTATTTTATTTGTTTCCCTGTCTCAACTTCGGGACTCCTATCCTGAGGTGACCAGAACCGGCTGGATCCAGCACCATTCTTGCTTCGTGTTGGACTCTACTGCTACGTGTCGCTGAATGATGATGACTAAATGCAGCCGGTGCCAGCCAAACATCACTTCAGTGTATTATGATGGACTTCAGAGGATGAACTGATGCCAACTCCAACCATAAGACATGGGATACTTCATTTGTCATTGTCTGAACCTTGGATTTAGGATGGACCACACCTAACCTCACCGAAATTACCGGCCAGGTTGAACTGCGTTTCGCATCCCTGATCTCTGCCTGCAACACCTCTGTCTATTGATGGACTACGATCTTGAAATGGAATACATAGACTATCAATTGCCAACAAAAGCCTATATCAGTAAATTAACAAGGACAATTGCATCTATGTGAACTTCTGCAGTTAATCCAGGATGGACTTCAAAGACATTGGACATTAATCTTACAGTTCAAACAAAATCAATGTTTAAACACTGTCCCTTAACACTTACTTAGTTTAATCATTTTAAACCATGACTTGCACTATACATCAGTAATATTGGCATTATATTCATGATATTAGCCAGAGGGGAACTGGACCCCACAGTGAGTCTGGTTTCTCCCAAGTTTATTTTTCTCCCATTAACCAATGAGTTTTGTGTTCCTTGCCACAGTCGCCTTCGGCTTGCTCACTGGGGATATAAATACAATTATTATTTAATTATTTATTTTTAAACACAATTCAAAATTGTATTTTATCTAATTACACAATGATGACTCATCAACATTATAGACATGACAGTTTTATCTTTTGTTAATGCCTGATTTTCTTTAAAGCTGCTTTGAAACAACGTGTGTTTGAAAGGCGCTGTACAAATAAAATTGACTTGGAAGATTACTCTCTAAAAAGGAATAGCTGACATGGGGGTGTTGAGTGGGTACCCCAGCATTAAACAATTATACCAGGAGCCTGCAAAGACGCAAATTATTCATCTTCATACCAGGAGCTCCTCCAAGCCCAGGACGAGGATCAGCAGGCCTTCCGGTTCTGGCTAGCTTCAGCCGTATCCTCTGCTGCGACCCCGGAGGCAGCGTAGAAGCCGCACATCCTACTCTCCAAGATGGGCCCTCAGGACAAACAGGAGGCATTTCTGGGCATCTTCAAGCAGTCAGCCACTGCCTCCGGCAGACCACGAGCCTAATGGGCTCTCCACTTGCTGCTTTCAGCACATCATCTTCCAGCTGAGGTCCGCCTGGACTACTTGAAGCAGAAGACCGCTGTCCTGTAACGGGTTGGCTGCACCCCAGAACAACACTGCCAGCGGTTCCACTCCCTCACAATGAGCAAAGTCAGCCATCCATTTGCGTTTGCCTAGTACCACTGTGATGCCTGCCAAAGATGGGTGCAAGCCAGAGAAGGCCCTGGTGTGGAAGATGTCATCAAGTTTATGGTGCTGGAGCATCTGACAGTTCACCTGCCACAAAAACATGTGGAATGGGGCCAGTGCCATTGCCCCACGTTGTGGATGATGCCATCAGGCTGACTGAAGCCCACATGGTGGCTTATCCAAGTGAAAGCCCAGATATCATATTCCACCTGCCCAATTGCACACTTTTTCGGGTTTCTGTTAGCCCCGCCCACCTCAGCGACCTAGGAAGGCTCTCAGATATTGCATATACCTCTGCCAATTACTGTATGTAATGATATCATCTAAGTAGGCAGCGGCATGTGCAGCATGTGGCTGGAGGGTCTTATCCATGAGGCGCTGGAATGTGGCGGGAACCACGAACAAACCGAACAGAAGAGTGATGAATTGGTGTAATCTGAACGGTGTGGAAAAGGCCATTTTTTCTTGGGATAATGGAATTAAGGGGATCTGCCAATATCCCTTAGTTAAATCCACTGTCAAATAAAATTGAGCCACACCCAACCGATCGAGCAGTTCATCAATTCGGGGTATTGGGTACGCATCAAATTTAGACACTGCGTTGAATTTACGATAATCAACACAGAACCGGACTGACCCATCACTCTTAGCACACCAGGCTTGCCCAATCGCTGTGCAATTCTTCTATTACCCCCATCTCGTCCATTGCCTCTAATTCATCCTGTCTTCTTCAGGAGGAAATGTTCCTTCATCGCTTCATCTGCCTGGAGCTAGCCAGTTCCTTTAGAGCCTGCTGATCCTCGGCCTGGGCCTAGAGGAGCTCCTGGAAATGTCTCTCCTGGGCGAGCAGGGATTGGTGATGGGTCTCCTTAATGCTAGCCATGGTTTGGATGACTTCGCTCAGTGGTGAGGTGTCCATGGTGACCAGTCTTCCTTCGATTCCCGGTTTTGGCACCAGTGTAAGAGTTCCAGCAAGAAGGAAGCAGGGAGCGGGGTGGATGTCCAGGCAGAACAGCTTTTATTCAAGCATTTTCAGCTTCACAAACAAAGGACAGGCTTTTCAGCTTCACAAATAAAGATTAGGCTTTTCAGCTTCACGCAACTCTCCCCTCCTCACTGGCGTTCTCAGCGGTTTGTCAAGCCCATCTGCATCGTAACTGTAATGAGACACAGGTGTTACGCAACATTAATCACAAGGTGATGGCCCTTACCGCTTCCTCTCTCCCCAGTGACAGACACATGACCATGTCCTGCTCCACAATATGTAACAAGTAGTTTTTTTGTGTCTAAAACAGATTAATAATGTACGTTTTGGTCTTCCAAAATAGTGACATATGGGGCTCTCGCACAACAACTTGGGAGTGAAAACGAATTGAGGATGCAATGTATGTGTATGACTTAAACATAATCCATTCAAGCCTTGGTATTAAAATAATAATCACTTTTGGTTTTGGTTAATGTTTCAGACTGAAGATCTGAACACACTGATCATTGTGGTCTGGTATGAAAATAAAGTCCCACTTTCTGCCATTTCCTCAAAACTGACAAACTCTCCTCTGCTGATCTGATATTTACTGGATTTGTTAATCAAATGAACATACACAGCACACAGACTGTCTATTGTTTATCTCTGAACCTGTCTGTCTCCACAGATGGGTGAATACATACGCACACAGAGACACGTTTCATTACTTTTCTCTGCTCAACACATCCGTAAGAATATGTTGATGCAAATATGATTCAGACACACAGTGTGAACAGAACAACATCAGCTTCATTATCAGCTGGAATCAGGACAGAAACAGGTGAAAACGGGAGGTAAGACGGGAGGGTTTCTGTTTGTTATTGATCATTATTATTTATTTTAGTGGAAAATAATTATTTATTTATAGGAGAAACAAGGGCTAGTTGTCACAAGGCCAATATCTGAAGAATCAGGTTTTGAGATTAAGATTTTTACATAACTGCAAAGCATGTGAAATATAGTGCCATAAGGATTGATCTGTGTCCTTTTAGCTCACTTGATCTTGCCTGCACAGTAACTGTCATAATCAATGTTAATCTGTAATTATTCAGCAAGGCAAACTACAATAACACATGAAATGAATGCTAGGCAATGTTCAAGATAATGCAAAAAGACCCATTCATTAGTGTAACGTAACTTGGTTCTACAGAAAATATATACATTCTGTTATTATAAAACAATAACTCATCGATATATCAAAATAACAGTTTATAATACTGAATTGTGTCAACATATTTATAATGTACAGACCATTTTATTAACAGCTACTGTCCTCAAATGTAATATACAGTATCAAAGTTGGCAGTAAAACAATCATAACTGTGTAATTACTGTATAATTATATCATCTGTCAGCATGATGCCGGTGTATCACGTTGTCTCTTTGTATGTTACGTCACGAGCACGAGCAACAGGTCGCTGCTGCAGTTCACTTAAATGTGCCATTAATAACAAGCGTTTCTGAATCTTACATACTGCACCTTCAAGTAAAAATGTGACAATTAACCCCATTCTCTCTTGATCTAGTTGTGATTAAAGTGTATTAAAGTGTATTTTGTATCTCTTGATCTTTCAGCTTTAATTGTCTGTTTATCTCAGAAATGGAGAGAGTTGTATTCATCACTTTTCTTCTGACAGGTGAGTTTGTGTTTAATGTGAAATCATCTCTTTAACAGTGTTGGAACATAAGAAACTAAATGTAGTGACACTACTAATTTAAATACATTTTCTGTAGCGTGACTGTTGATCAGTTCTATACTTTCTATCAGTTAGTTATATGAATAGTGTTTGTTTTAATTGGTTGCATTTATTGATTTTTTTTGGTTCAAATTATAATTCATGCAGTCAAACTAATAAAGATATTCACTGTTTTTATCTTTTTAAACATTTCTAAATATTGTGGCTTCTTAAATAGCTTTAATATATATATATATATATATATATATATATATATATATATATATATATATATATATATGTTATAAACCTGTAGTGTAACTACTTGTTATTACAGTAAAAGAGTCGACTGTATTTGAGCTAAATTATGAGTAACTTGTGACTTCACCAACACTGCACATTATTATGAATCTTTTCAATTATGAGCATTTGTCTCAATGTGTCTCTCTTCTCAGCTGTCTTCAGTTTCTCTGCATGTGTTCCACATCAGTATCACTTTGTGAATAAAGAAGTCAACTGGACTGAAGCTCAGAGAATCTGCAGAGAGAATTACACAGATCTGGCCACCATCAACAACAAGAATGACATTGATGAACTGATGAAGACTGTGATTGATTCAAGTGTTGAGCGTGTCTGGATCGGACTACATAAGACAGAGAATAAAACATGGAAGTGGTCTCTGGGTGACCCTGCGTTCTACACAGGAAGTGATTCACTGAATCAGAACTGGGAAAACACTCAACCAAACAATGATGGTGACTCTCAACCAAACAATGATCATGACTGTGTTTTTGTGAATAATGGAGGATGGCATAGAAGTAAATGTTCTAACAAAACCTCTTTCATTTGCTATAATGGTGAGTGCAGCTGCGTTTGATCACAACAAACTGAAATGTGTCACATGAACATTACACACAAGTATTTATAACTGTTATTAGGATAAAACTGACAATAAACAGATATTAGTTTTCAAGTATTAATCCACTAGTTGCCTCTTTGTCTTTGAAGAAATGTAATTATTAACTTATTATTGAATTACTTTGTGAAGAAGTAAAAATCAGTAAAAGGTTGTTTGACATTGTGACACATATTCCATCAATATATATATATATATTTATATATCTTATATTTGTTATAACGATGAGTTCAGTTTGTGATTACAGCAAACAGATCAACTATAAAGTGTTCATCTTTAAAGTATTTCATCTATGATAAACAGTCAATAATTAATAAATAGGTATTTATATTTTAACATAAATCTAGGCCTTGCCGTTTGTGTCTGCAAACAAATCTATATTTTCTTTTATATATTTATGCAAATATAATGGTATTAATATGTGGAACTGGTGAAGCTGCAGAGAGAAATACTGAAGACTGAACAGTCGTGCAGGAAATATCAGGCCCGTAACTGTGAAAATAACGTTGTTTCATTTCTTACTGTAACTGCTGATGTTTGAGGAGAGTCCCGTTCACTATGTGAAGCGCTTTGAGAGTAGTGTCAGAAAACACTATAGAAGTGTACATTCATTTTAAGTTATGATTTACATTATGTATTGAATGTTTTTCTTTCTGTCATACAGACAGCAGGAAAGAATACTTCTTTAACAGTACAGAAGTGAACTGGACAGACGCTCAGAGTTTCTGCAGAGAGAAACACACAGATCTGGTCAGTGTGAGGAACCAGAATGAGAATCAGACGATTCAGCAGATCATTAATAATCAGACAGGAAGTGATACAGTCTGGATCGGTCTGTTCAGAGACTCATGGGAGTGGTCAGATCACAGTGAATCCTCGTTCAGATTCTGGGCACCTGGTGAAGCTGCAGCAGAAAATACTGAAATCGGTACAGTGATTTCACTCATTAAACAAAGGGGGAAATATCAGGACTGGCACGATAATCAAATCAACAAGTTCCCCTTTGTCTGTTATGAGGGTGAGTCGATCATCTCACACACAAACAATCATTTGTTGAAACAAAAAAATCTTTGGGCCTCTTTCATGAAACATGAGCAGAACAAATGTTTGTAAAATCCAATTATTGAATGGGTTGTTTCTGTGTGTGTGTGTGTGTGTGTGTGTGTGTGTGTGTGGCTGTGATTGTGTGTGTGTGTGTGTGTGTGTGGCTGTGATTGTGTGTGTGTGTGTGTGTGGCTGTGATTGTGTGTGTGTGTGTGGCTGTGATTGTGTGTGTGTGTGTGTGTGTATGTGTGTGTGTGAGTGAGTGACTGTGATTGTGTGTGTGAGTGTGTGTGTGAGTGAGTGACTGTGATTGTGTGTGTGTGTGTGTCTGATTGTGTGTGTGTGTGTGTGTGTGTGTGTGTGTGAGTGAGAGAGAGAGTGTGTGTGTGTGTGTGTGTGTCTGTGTCTCTATGTGTGTGTGTGTGTGTGTCTGTGTGGCTGTGATTGTGTGTGTGTGTGTGTGTGTGTGTGTGAGTGAGTGAGTGTCTGTGATTGTGTGTGTGAGTGTGTGTGTATGTGAGTGAGTGTCTATGATTGTGTGTGTGAGTGTGTGTGTGTGTGTGTGAGTCTGTGTCTATGTGTGTCTGTAGTGCTGTGAGTAGAGTAACATTTTTTATAGCAAATAATCTCATGATTTTTCATAGTTAATCACAATTAATCTCTGATTTGAAAAGTGCTGAAATTTGACTCTAAATATACTTATTTCCAGTCAAAATGCATTTATTTCCTTCTTTGGAAAGAACAACACAATAGCACAAAACAATATTTAACAATAATGCTTTATTGCTTTAACATTTTACAGAAGTTCTCCAGATCAATAAACAGCAGGACAGTTTTTCACAACAGCATTTATTTGCTGATCAAATTTAAGCTCCAAATTAAAAAATGACACCAAATTTTTAACTCGGAAGTGCTTATTCCCAGGCAGTAACCCAAAGCTGTCTATATCCTTGCCACAATTTTTTGATAAAAAAGGAGAAACGGTCTCATCTTCATTCAGCTGGAGAAAGTTATTCGTCAACCAACATTTAACATCAGCCAAACAATTATAAAAAGATTTAACAGAGTGGTGATCACCATGCTTCAAAGGCAGGTACATTTGTGAATGCTCAGCATAAAAAATAATAGCTGATGCCATGTTTATTTTCTTTTTAATTAATCCTCAGTGGAGAATATACAAGGAAAATTCAACGGGACCCAGAATTGAACCTTGCGGAATCCCACAAGTAATTGGAGCAGATGGTGAAAAGAAATTCCTAATCCTGACTGAGCATGTTCTATCCTGTAAAAAGAAATGCAATGCCTGAGACATTCAGTTAAAATAGCTTGATCGATAGTTTCAAAGGCTGCGCTAAGAACATCAGTGCAACACAATTTCAAGAATCAACTCCTAGCAAGGGATCATTTGTAAACCTTAGAAGAGTTGATTCTGTACTATGTCCAGCTCTAAAACCTAGAGATGTTATTCTTTGTTTAAAAAGAAATGAACTATGTGCAAACTACCTTCTCCAATGTTTGGAGATGATTCAAGATACAGAAAAGTTTTTCTATAAAGTTTAGCATTTTTTAAGAAGGTCTCGAGTCCACTTTTTGAATGTCTCTGTCTTTTTATTTGGTCTTGTCTCGGTCTCAGTCAAAGAGGACTCACTAAATTGCCTGTGCATTGTCTGATTTATTTGTTAACATCATTACTGTGGTTGGATGTAAATCTTCCTGCTTCCAATGCATGCAATAACTTGACTAATTTCTAATTTGACATTTTTGTTACTGTTAACGGCTGTCACTCCTCCCTGTTCCACTTCACACGCACACCAAGAAAGTGAATGTGGGAGACAGGAGAAGAAGCTGTGTGAGAGATGTCATCCAAACCTTCTGTAATACAATTTGGTTACCTAAACCAGTATTTGCCAACCACTGTGTCCACTGGTGTGCCATGAAAGTTTGTCAGGTGTACCATAGAAAATTATAAAAATCCTCAAAATAAATAAATACAGTTTTTCCCTGGTATTTTAATGAAGGCATACTAGAGACGGTAGAAGAGATTTAAAAGTTGCCAATTCTGTATATTTTCCATTATAATGTATTTTAAGCAGCCAGTTTAAATATTATTACTAAAAGCAAATTCTTCCGTTTTAATCCTCTGGGGTCTGAGAGTGTTTTGGGCCCTGGAGAAGTTTTGACATGCCTTGGAGACAAAAGACCCCTCCCCAGGGCCCATCAATGAGGAATGTGACAGAAAGAGAATGAATGTGAGGAGACTTAATGATCAAAATCAAGTTTTAAGTTAAAAGAAGTAATCTGACTATATATTTTCTTTACATAAAGACTTACTTATTTTACTAATTTAACCTGAACACATATTTGCAAGCACAAGCTTTGTTGATGATAATGAGGCAGCATAAACACTAGTTAAAATATAATCTAAACATTCATATTATTTTTATATCATATTTATATTATACAGCATATAATTTAAATACCTGCTTTAGCCGAAACAGCATTTAAATGTAACTAAAACTTGCTTATTAGGATATATTTCACATTTCAATACTCTGAATCCTGGCTGGCAAGTCTGGAAACAGTCCCACTAGTAAAATATGTACATGTTTATATAATATAGCATGTCAACTAATGAAAACTAAGTTACTTACTCGTCCGAAATTGTATCCTCGGCTGGATCAAATCTCTCTTCAAAATACAAATGCTCATCGGAGTCCTGCTCTTCTTCTGGGGAAAATGTGAACTCTTCGACACTATCCAGGAGTTTTCTCACTTGTGTATTGTGCTGTCTTTCAAACGCATAGAAAAGGGAATTAACTTGTTTTTAAGGCACAGTCGGGGGCGTTCACCATTTCATTTGATCTTCTTGGTACATTAGCGTATGAATAGCGCGCTCTGTTGGTGGGTGGGATCACATGAGAGATAATTAGCTGAGCCAGAATAAAATGTACATCGCTTAGTTTCATACAGATTACATTGCAGGAGAATATTTGTTTTAAATTTGAATTGTTTTATTTAGACATTTTAAGCTTTCTTTCATATTAATTTATTTTCATTTAAGCTTTTGAGACACATGTTTGTGTGATAAGTATTTGCGTAGTTTCATTTAATTTTTGTGACGTGTTTCAGATATATGCTCGCAAACCTATTGAATGCTTACAGCTCACCCTTTTTATTTTCTTTATTTTACAAAAGCACAATGTTTTGCTGTTATTGTGAGTGTACACAAATAAAAGTAGACCCTTTATAGTCTCTACTGATGTCTTACGCTTATCTGTATGCCCCAAAATGATGGAGAATTTTATGTTGTTTCTGCTGTAATGACGAAAAAAATCCAGCAGGATGCGCTGGCAGCAGCAAACCCCCATGTGTTGCTCATGAAGATGGGGGCACATGACGATCCGGAGGCCTTTCTATATGGCTTCGAGTGCATGGCCCAAGCTCTGGAATGGCCGCGGGTGCAATGCGCAGTCCACATCTTATCGCTGCTTACCGGAGAGGCCCAACTCGCAGCCCAACAGCAGAAGGTCGACAACCTCCTGAGGTACCCCAATCTGAAGAAAGCAGGTTGGCTGCTTTCCAGAGAAGCACCGCCAGCGGTTCCGATCCCTGATGCTGAGAGAAGTCGGCCACTCGTTTGCCTTTGCTCAACAGCTCCATGTCATCGATCTCATGGTGCTGGAGAAATTAATCTCCTGACTACCAAAAGGATCGGCAGAGTGGGTCCAGTGCCACCGTCCGGCATCACTGGGTGAAGCAGTACAGTTGGCGGTGGACCATTTAGCGGCATAACCGGGGGCCCCCCGCTCTCTCTCTGTGATCCCTTCCCCTCCCTTACCCTTTCCCCTCCTTCTGACATATCCCGTCCCCTGTCCATCCCGTTAGATGTCATGAAGGAACATTGGGAGGAGGGACCTTCACAATGCAAAAATTTAATTAAATATGTTCTTGACCAGAGAGCAAAACACTGAAAAGTCTATCACAGGAGAATTTGCTACAGGCGCAAGAATGTTAGTCCCGGCTTTATAACAGGGGAGCTCGGCTATGGGAGTTTGCACAGGGAGATAAATTACTTTTATTGCTGCACACAATGAACTAGAAATTACTTGCGAAGTAGCAAGGGCCCATTTGGGGTCACACAGTGAGTTGGGGAAGTCGACTACGAGGTAGTGTATACGGCTAGAACAAATGTATCACCTCAACCTCCTAAAACCACGGAGAGAGGTGGTCCCTGTATCCTTGGCAATGGTAGTTCCAGAGAGGGAGGATCTTGGTCTCGCCGTCACAATGTATAGAGGTTGCAAATAAGTTTCTCTGATGTGTTCTCATTTCTCCCTGGCCGCCTTAACCTCATAGAACACCACATCGAGACAACCCCCGGGGTAGTGGTTCATTGTCTGCCCTACCGCTTACCCGAACACAAGAATTGAGTAGTATGGGAAGAATTAAAGACCATGCTTGCTATGGGTTAATAGAAGAATGATTGGTAGAGGCATCTGGGGGCCGTTCTGAGGTCACTGAGATGAACGGGACTCATGGCAAATCCAAAGAAGTGTGCAATTGTATGGGTGGAGGTACGGTATCTGGGCTTCCACTTGGGGCATTGGCTGGTTCGATCCCAAATTGATCAAACCTCAGCGATTACGACCTGCACAAGTCCTAAGACAGAAAAAGGAGGTGAGTCAGTTCTTGGGGCTGGCTGGCTATTATTGAAGGTTTGTGCCTAATTTATGTATACTCCACCGCATGAAGGATGCCTACAACCGGATCATCCATTGGTATCAGGCACTCCAGCCATTTAAGTTTGAGGTGGTCCACAGACCAGGGGCACAGATGGCTGTCACTGACTTCCTGTGGGGGGAGGGGGGGGGGGGGGTATGCAGTCTAGACGGTTTCCCTGGTCTGAGTTGGGCAGCGGGGGCATATGGAGGTGAGGGCATGGTCGAGCGCCTGTCTGAAGAGAGAGAAACCAGTAAAGACATCCAGCTGAGATGAATTGTTACTAATTACTGTTTCTATGTGCATGAGCTGTTTTGAATATTTCTGTAACTGCTGATCTCCTTGGATTTTCACACACAACAGTCTCTAGAATTTACTCAGAAGGTAGCCAAAAACAAAACAAAACATCCAGTGAGTGCCAGTTCTGTGAAAGAAAATGCCTTGTTGATGAGAGAGGTCAAAAGAGAATTGCCAGACTGGTTTGAACTGACCAAGTCTACGGTAATTCAGATAATCACTCTTTTGATGAGATGTACAATTGTGATGAGAAGAATATAATCTCTGAATGCTATTCTGAGATGCAGGTTGGTGAAGTTTTGACACAAGGTTGACCTACACAATATTAGGCCGGTTGTTTTTATGTTGTGGCTAATCAGTGTGTATATACAGTATATATGTATATACCATGTATATGCTTAATTGAAAATGCTTCTTGCATTTATTTCTTCAAAATATAGTTTATTCCCAACTCTGCTACATACAAAAGGATGGGCAAGCAGGAGGCAGGAACCAGCAGAACAGTCAACATAACTTTTATGACATAACCGTACTTCAACATAACATAACACGCACGCACGCAGCAGCCGTGTGTGTTTCTCTCTTGCTAACTGGCATCCCCGGCTCCTCTTTGTCCCTCTCCCGGCTGATTGGGCTGATTCAGTGCTGGGCTTCCCTTGTTTCGGCTGACCACGCCCCCCTTCTCATCACATTTTATATTGTTTTTCCAGCATTTTATATAGTTTTTCCAGCAGAAGTGCTTGACATGGGCCGAAAAGGTCATGGGAAGATGCAGTTTGTATTTGAGTTTTTGAGAAGGTCCAATTTATGCGTACAGTACTCCAAATGTACTCTTAGTACTAAAACCTTTTCACCTTTAAACTGACTCATGATGTTGTTAATGGTCTGTTTTGTGTCCAGATCAACTGGTTTTGATTAAACTGAATCGGACCTGGAATGAAGCTCTGAGATACTGCAGAGAGAATCATGTGGATCTGGTGTCCGTTGATTCTCAGCAGATTCAGCGTCGTGTGATGAATGTGGCTAGAAACACCTCAACTACAGCTGTGTGGATGGGTCTACACCACTACTGCGCCATGAACATGTGGATCTGGTTGAAGGGGGAGGTTGTGTGTTACCAAAACTGGGCTGCAGGTAACGGGACAGGAATGGAAGACTGCAGGGGTGGACCGAGAGGTGGAGCAGTTCAGTCTGGAGGTGATCAGACCTGGATCAGCCTTCCTCAAACTCACCAACTCAACTTCATCTGCACCAACTATGAAGGTACTAGTGTGTGTGTATGTGTGTGCATGTGTGGTGGTTTCCTTGTTTCATTATGAGAACTATTTAGGTTAATTGTGAATGTCATTTGGACTCTTTCTAAAACCTGGCAAGAAGAAAATAATGTAAATTAATTTTCAATTGTTTTACATTATTCAATCTCAACCAATCAACACCATTTCCAAAATTAGTTATCAAACTTTTTTTCTTTAATGGGGAAATAACGGGGAATTATACAGTATTAGAGTAAACAACAAACCAACATTTAGTTGATTAAGTGATACTTCTGGTTAATTTAGATTAAATCTGCAACCCTGTTACATATTCTAGTAAAATTATATATATATATATATATATATATATATATGTATTGGTAACAGGGCTGCAAAATGGAAAACCTCATATAAACTAAATGCAAATTAAACCAGCTCATATATTTAATTTGATCTCCTGAGATGATCAACATTTTCTGAATATTAAACACCTCACTTCACTGACCATTTGCTAAAAAAGTAACAGTTACATTCCATGTTTTGCACACCATTTGTGGAAATTGTCACATGTACTCAGCTGATTATTTTCTATATCTTCTCTTTATCTTTATGTTCTTCATGAAGACTGAAACAAGATCATCATCATCTCACCTGTTGTCAGTGGATTTACAATTTCATCATTTTTCATGTAAAAAATATTTTTCATGGAAATCAAAGTCAAAACTTTCAGATTTTTTCAATTTATGTTAAATTTCCGTGTGAGTGATTCTGTGCTGTTGTAGTCCTGAGATTTAGTCTTTTTGAATCAACAGAACTGAATTCACATTTTGATGACATGATGTTTTTAAATATTTACTCTTGTTGGATTTAGCTTTGCTGCATTGTGTTATTGCTGTTTTTGGGCCTATCATTTAGTTTCAGGTAGAAGTAGTAGTTTACACTATAGCAATAATAGTATGTTTTGTTTAAAACAATTTGACTGAATGTCACTGATTTTTTTTAGTTATGTCATGAAAAATGGCTTCTGTTGGGTGACTTTTCTTTTTCAAGATGCTTGTAATGTCACTTAAGATGTCACTTCAGTGCTATGTTTGTAATGTTGTTTCAACTGTGATTCTCTCTGATTTTGAGTGTAGAATCAGACAATAAATAAAGTAATCAAGTTTTATCAAACTTTAACAAAGTTTAATCAATATTTAAAGCAATTGTCAAAATATGGCTAATTGTAATGAAAAATTGTGAACCCCTGTGCAGAGTATTAATTAGAAAAACTTAATAAATGTGAGCAAAATGTAAAACTCAATGAAACACGACTTAGAATTCACCAAAATAACCAGGTAAAGCAAAGAATGCCAGACAAAGACAGTGGGGATTTAAGGGCTATATATAAACAGGAATTAATGAAGGAACAAGACACAGCTGGAGAACAATCAGGAAGGGAAACAGGAAAATGCACAAAACAATAAATAAGAACTTCAAACTAAAAGTCAGAACCTCCTAGCAACCTGCACTGGCCATTACAGGAAGGTCCCATGCATTGCATTAAATCAGTCACTAAATTGTCTCAGTTACATATGTAACCCTAGTTCTCTAAGTAGGGAACGATCAGCTCAGACGCATTGGAAACACACAAGTGAACACACTGAAGACCTTATACAATCATGCCAATGTAAATGGAACTTAAGTGGAACTTAAGTGACGCCCACGAAGGAACTATGTTTTGGGCTCCTTATAAGCGCTTCCTCTAGCATCATCACTCAGATTTTCAGCAAGGGGCATGAGCCTGTGCAGCAATTAGTGACTTTGCCAGCTACGCAGTGTCTAATTCCTTACTTAGGGAACCAGGTTTAGCATTCATATCCAAGACATTCAGTCATATTCCCTGTTGTCTTTTATTTTTGTGCCTTTATGTTGAAATTCTTGTTTAGTTCATCTTTCCTGTTAGTTTTTGTAGTCATTTTATTCCTTGATTGGTTCTCCTTGATTGTTTTTCATTCCCTGATTGTTTCCCCAAGTGTTCATCGTTCCCTTGTCTGTTCCCTTATATTATAAGCCCATATATTTAAGCCCTTGTTTCCCCCAGTTAGTTGGTTAGTTAGTGAAGGTTTTGTCTATGCTCAGTGCCAGGTTCCCTGTGTTTTTCTTTTCCTTTCTTTGGAGTTAACTTGTTTATTTTTCAATTTAATAAAGCTGCATTTAGATCCTAAATCCTTGCCTGCCTCGTTACAGAAGAACTGAACAAAAGATGGATCTAGCAGCGGTCTTTATCCGGTTGAGCCGAGCGAACCTCCCTATCATTGAGTACTCTAATCTGTTCAGCACCATAGCCAGATGCACTGTATTTGCTGATGGCCACTTGAAGTCCCTGTACCAGATCAGCCTCCTTGCCAATGAATGGAGGGAATTGCCGGAGACTGGTGACTACACGTTGGAAGAGTATGTAAATGTAATTTTAGAGATGTTTGCCTCTGAGAATCCTCTTAACGAGCAAGCGCCCACGTCTGCCATGGCCAACGAGCCAGCGCCCACGTCTGCCACGGTCAACGAGCCAGCGCCCACGCCTGCCATGGCCAATGAGCTGGATTCTCGTCCATCCCAGAGCCAGTGTTGCCAACTTCGACCATCCAGAAGAGGAAGATAGAAAGGCTTCTGCTCCCCAGTTTCTGCCTGTACTCTCTTCCACGGCTCTGCCCCCAGAGCCTTCCACAGCTCCGCGACCAGAGCCTTCCATGGCTACGCCCGCTCCCCCAGAGACTATTCCTCCCGTGGCTCTGCCTACTCCCCCAGAGACTCCTCCTTCATCGGTTCCATCCACCTCACTAGCGGTGACTTTTACAGTGGCTCCACCTGTCCCTGTCCTGTGGCTTCCTCCCAGGCCTCCTGACCCAGTCCCTGCCTGTGGCCGCCTCCCTGGCCTCCTGACCCAGTCCCTGTCCTGTGACCGCCTACCTGGCCTCCTTACCCAGTTCCTGTCCTGTGGTCCCCTCCCTGGCCTCCTGACCCAGTCCCTGTCCCATGGCCATCCCCAGGATCTATTCTAGTCCCCTAGGTCTCCTGGCCATCTGCCTGATTGTCTCTGGTCCCCTTGGTTTTCTGGCCGCCCGCCTGATCTGCTCTGGTCCCCTTGGTGTCCTGGCCATCCACCTGATCAGCTCTGGTCTCCTTTGTCTCCTGGCCGTCTGTCTGATCTGTTTTGATCCACTTGTTCTCCTGGCTGCCCGCCTGATCTGTTCTGGTCCCCTTGGTCTTCTGGCCATCCGCTTGATCTGCTCTGGTCTCCTGGTCCTCTGCCTGATCTGCTCTGGTCTCCTTGTCAATCCATCCAGGAACTGCTTGACATGGCTTCGATTCTTGATCCTCCCTTGTCCGCAGAAGGCAGAGATCTGTCCAGGGTTTTGATGTTTAGCGGCAGGTGGGGGTGATGGTCACACAGTGCGTGCCATGGCGCCATGCTCATCTCGTGACTCGAGTCTGGGGCCAGTGCTGAAGCGGTCTCATATTCATCAACCCCCACCGCGCAGGATGTCATATGCCCCAGGAGCTTCTGGAAAGGTTTTAAAGGGACTGCCATGCCTAGCTTGAAGGCGGCAAGGCATTTTAGCACTGACTGTGCACACTCGTTGGTGAGGCGTGCTGACATTGAGACTGAGTCTGACTCCATGCCAAGAAAAGAGATGCTCTGAACCGGGGCAAGCTAGCTCTATTCCCAGTTGACCTGAAGCCCTAAACGGCTGAGGTGCCTGAGCACCTGGTCTCTGTGAGCGCATAGTAACTCTTGGGAGTGGGCCCGAATGAGCCAGTTGTCGAGGTAATTGAGTGTGCGAATGCCGGCTTCTCAGAGCAGGGCAAGGGCAGCCTCTGCAACTTTCTTGAAGACTCGAGGGGACAGAGACATGCCAAAGGGGGGGACTTTGTACTGATACGCCTGGCCATCGAACACGAACCGTACGAAGGGTCGGTGTCGAGGCAGAATTGAGACGTGGAAGAACGTGTCCTTCAGGTCTACTGCTGCAAACCAATCTAGATGCCGGACGCAAGTTAAAATGTGTTTTTGCGTGAGCATTTTGAACAGGAGTTTAACAGAGTGCGGTTGGAAACTCAGAGGTCCAAGATCGGTCGTAAGCCACCACCTTTCTTGGGTACAATGAAGTAAGGGCTGTAGAGACCCTTCTTTATTTCGGTTGGAGGAACAGGCTCTATCGCATTTTTGTTTAGTAAAAGAGTAGCGATTCCCGTGTGCAGGAATTTGGCATGCTTGCCATGTACTGCGGTAAAGCGGACGCCCGTGAAGGGGGGCGGGGGCCAGGCAAACTGAATTGCGTAACCGAGTCGGATGGACCGGGCCAGCCAGCGTGACGGGTTGGGAAGTGAAAGTCACGCATCCAAGCTCCATGCTAGGGGCACCAAGGGGACAATTATTTTTTATGTACCCGGCAGGGCAGAGCAGCGGGGCAGAGCAGGTAGTACGGCGTCGGGAGGTGAAGACGCGTCCCAAGGCTCAAGTGCTGAGAAAAGTCTTAAAGCACTTAAAATTTGCTCTGCACACCCTTCAGGGGGTGGGTTAGTTACTGAGGAGGAGGTCCGGTGTAGGCGTCCACTAGACTTGTCAGAACTGGCCAGCCAGGGAACAGTCATGGGGCTCTGGCGGGGGGTCCGCATCCAGCATGCCGGGACTGTAGAGATCTGGTGGCAGAGTGCTGTAAGAATGGCATTTGCGTGCCAGGTGACCCAGAAAGAGGAAATTGCTCTATTATTGAAAAACGTGCAAAAAATACCTTTAACTGAAGGCTCTCTTCCCGGCCCTCCACCGGGGGATGGGTCGTCTGTCTCAGGAGCGCTTGGGAGCCTTCCGGGTCCTCGAAGGGGTCCGTGAGACGGGGGGAGTACAGTTCTTTCGGGGTGCTCTATGCTGGGGCTGAGAGCTGGGCCCACTCTTGGTTGAGGCAGAGCAGCACGTTTTTTTTTTTTTTTGGAAGCCGCAGGAGGACGCCCTCGGTGAGCAGACGGGGCATGGCCCATGGCAGCAGGATTGCGGCAGGGCAGGATGTGTGAAATGGCCTCCGTCTGCTTCTTCACTGCTGAGGACTGCTCGGCGGAGACGTCAACGGTGCCACCGAATGGATGGAGCTGGGAGACGGGGGCGTTCGAGAAGGCGTGCCTTGTCTACCTCCCGCATTTCGACCAGGTTCAGTCCATAGATTGCATTTCTGGACCACAAGGGTGGCCATTGCAGTTCCTGCAGCACATCAAGAACAGGACTACCCAAGTGCAAGTTTTGAAGTGCCTTTGCCTGGCATTGTTTGCAGGAGGGGCCATGGCGTGAAGGGTGGAAGCGGTCTGGGACCCAGGTGAGTCATCAGCATCAGACTCCGCTGTAATGCTCTCCGATGCAGCGGCGATGTCATCGAATTCCGGGAGCTCAAGGGACCGGCCGGCCGGCAGTGAAGTGGGCCACCCTCATCCCGAGCTTGGGGGAAGCAAGCAAGCGTACTGGGGAGGCGGATGGTTCGTTTATCCAGCGAAACGGAACCCGTCATGATCCCCAAATCGCCTTCATCACCCGCAGCGCATGCCCCAATCCCATAGGAAGGAGACGAGGTGCGGGGGGCGGCTGAAGTGGCTTTCTCTCATGACAAAAGAAAGCCACGACTGTATTTCTGCCATGGCCATATTCTCGCACTGAGAACATGAACCATTGGAGATAAATCACTCATCCCGAGTTTGGGAAGCAAGCAAGCGTGCCGGGGAGGCGGGTGGTTCGAGGGGGTTTACCCGGAGAAACATAACCTGTCATTATCCCCAAATCGCCTTCATCACCCGCGGCGCCTGCCCCAATCCTGTAGGAAGGAGGCGAGGCGCGGGGGCGGCTGAAGTGGTTTTCTCTCATGACAAAAGAAAGCCGCGACTGCAATGCTGCTATGGCTATGTTCTCGCCCTGAGAACGTGAACCATTCATAAAACGCTGCCTGCGTGTGATCGCAGCCCAGGCATGCGAACCAGCTTTTATGACTGTAAGGTGCCAGCGAGTCTGGGATACTCCTCGGGAGAACAAAAGGCTCTCATGAGAATCAACATTTGAACTCTCTCTTGCACATGAATTTGAATTTGAATTTATTTCAGGATAACCCCTTGAGATGTAACATCTCATTTTCAAGGGGGTCCTGCATCTATATCTATACATGTACAGACACAAAATTTAACCACACAGCACATAGGAAAGACACAGACACAGACATATGTATACAAAACAATAACTCGCACACCTGCCCTTAAACCCACAATTAACATAGTACACTTAATAAAGTATATTAACCAAAATCAGCCAAATACATTAAACAACTAATACGTCATTTATCAGTATGCCTTATACAAAATGTAACATGCAGTATAACGTCACATCTCACACATAAATGTCAAAGAAAATCCAGAAAAAGAAAAGAAAATGTATACAACTAAATGTTTTCTACATAGATCATTATATGTAATACCACTGTTGTCCCTAATTACAAGAACATGTAGTTTTAAGAAAAGAAAAAAGTGATGATTTGAATAAACCAATTGAAGAAATAGACCTCAAAAAAAGAGGAAGGTAATTCCAGTCATGAGGGGCTTTATAATGAAATGCTCTCCTACCAGCTACAGAAAGTAACCTTGGAACCTTAAAAAATTTTGGACATTGAAGGTGTCTCAGTGAGTATGTTGAGCAATAGGGTATTAAGTGCTGTTTAAGATATTCAGGACAATTGAAATAAACACATTTAAAAATAAATAGAATCCAGTGGTAGTCCCTTCGTTGTTTAGGTTGCAACCAGTTTAATGAATCATACATAAAACAATGGTGAGTTTTAAATGGACAGTTCAATATAAATCTGCAAAAAGAGTTGAATACAACATTAATAGGTTTGAGATTGGACTCAAAGGTATTAGTGTAAACTATGTCTGCATAATCAATAATTGGTATTACCAATTGAGAAATAATTTTTTTTCTGACTTCAATTGAAAAACAATTAATTGATCTGTACAGAGTGTTAAGACATCCGTATACTTTCCTAATGATGTTATCAATGTGTATCTTAAAGGTAAGGTTGGAGTCGAGCCAGAGGCCCAAATATTTAAATTCCTCAACAATCTGCATAAGGGACCCATCTAAAAATTTTATTTCAAAACCTGAAGCACAACGACGATTTTGTATCGTGGAAAACACCATGCAGCAGGACTTCTTCATGTTCAACAGAAGTTTATTAGTGAACAGCCACTGTTGTACTTTATCAAAGTCAGATTGAAGAGTTCTTTGAACGTGCAACAAATCCCGATCAGAGGTGTAGACGACAGTGTCATCAGCATAGAGCTCTAATTCACAATGAGAACAAACTTGTGCCAGGTCGTTGATAAAGATTGAAAAAAGTAAGGGGCCTAAAGTTGAGCCTTGGGGAACACCTTTATCAACAATTAAATAATCTGACTGTAATCCTTGATAAACAACACATTGACGTCTATTATGCAAATAAGAATTAAACCAAAGCAGAGCATGTTTGTTCAAACCAATAAAGTAAAGCTTATCCAGTAGAAGATAATGGTCAACCATATCAAAGGCCTTTGAGAGATCAATAAAAGCAGCACCAATGAAATTACCTTTATCAAAACCCGAGAAGACATCATTTGTAAATTTTACGAGAGCAGTTGAAGTAGAAAAATTGGCTCTAAAGCCAGATTGCTGTGGAGATAAGATGTTATAGTTATTAATGTACTCAGTTAATTGATTAAAAATTAATTTCTCAAATATTTTAGCAACTACACAAATGATAGAAATCGGGCGATAATTATTCACATCCGATTGGTCTCCACCTTTGAAAAGAGGTGTCACTCTTGTAGCTTTCCAAATTTGTGGCACAGTACAAGTAGTTAATGATAAGTTAAAAAGATCTGCAAGAGGAAAGATCAATATGTGAGCTGCAATTTTGATAAACTTAGCTTCCAGCTCATCTGGTCCTGCACTACAATTTAATTTAAGGTCCTGTAATACATTAAAGACATCAGTAGGCATGAACTTTTTAAATGAAAAAGAGCCAGCAGGCATAGAAGAATAAGAAGACCATGCAAAACCATCAGAGCAAACAGATTTTGAACTACAAAAAGACGAAAAATGATGATTAAAGGCATGAGCTATATGCAAAGGATCAGTTAAAGTGTCATTATCCTTGCATATTCGTTTCACAAAAGTTTTTTTATTTTTGTTAAGAATATTATTTAAATGATTCCAGAAGTACCTAGGGTTATTGAAATCGCGAGAGAAACAGTCTCTATAATAATTCGATTTGGCATTCCTAGTTTCAGTTTTACATTTATTCCTTAACTGCCTGTAAATTGACCCATCCAATTCATCTTTTGAGAGACGATATTTAACCCAAGCTTTATCTCTTTGTTTGAATAGTTGAAGTAAATTAGAATTTATCCATGGTAAATGCCTACCTTTGACCTTAATCGTTCTCACAGGAGCATGTTTATCAATTATGGTTTTTACTTCAGTATGGAAGAAGTTCCATGTCTCTTCCACAAGTGGAATTAGTTGAAGCCTGTCCCATCTAATATCTAATAGATCACATAAGAAGTAATCAACATTAATATTTTTACACTGCCTTATTGTGATATATTTATAGGGGGAACTCTGTATTTTAATTTTCCAGATGCAGTATATTATAGAATGGTCACTAAAGCAGTCTGATAAAACACCCGATTTAATAATCCTATCCGGATTGGAAACAAGGATCCAATCAAGCAATGTAACGGCCATCAACTCTCGTGGGTTCTTTTATTAACTGAGTAAGGTTTACGCTGCCTAAAAGATTTCTATCACCTGAGGAAGACCGATCCAGCCAGTTAATATTAAAGTCACCCAGTATGATCAGTTCATTGTGTCTGTCAAGAGAATTAATAGTAGCCAAGATACCATTTATGGAATCAGTGGGAGCAGAGGGAGGTCTGTAAATATTTCCGATAGTAAGCTGTTTGTTTTCATGAAAAATTATATTAATAAAAAGACACTCAAAGTTAGTAGGCTCAACATTAGGAGAGACACACTCAGAGACGAGATTTATATCAACATAAGTAACCACACCTCCTCCTCTTGATGTCCTATCAGCTCTATATAAAACATAATTATCAATTCCCACCTCATCATTAGTGATTTTGTTATGAAGCCATGATTCAGAAATAGTGATTATATTAGGCTTATGTAAAGCAACCCATACCCTGAGAAGGTCAATTTTAGTAGCAAGGCTCCTGATGTTGAGATGAATTACTTTTAATCCTTTAATTAGATCAATAACTCACAACTAAGTAGGCATATAACAGATAGTAGGGTATAAGGAGCAGATGGCGAGAACAACATTGTTAACAAATTTAGACAAACAAAAACAAAAATAAAACAAAACAGACTAAGCAAACAAAACAAATAGTCCATAGTTGAGCAGTAACTATGAAGAATAAATTACTCCGAGAGTCTCGTAACCCACATAAATAATAATTTGTATCTGAAAATAAAAATATTTTTACCTTATTTTAATCATTTCATAAAAGTTCATTATCAATTCATAATGGTTTCACAGAGAATGCATCAGATTAATTAGCTCATAACTAGACAAATTATGAGTAATGCATGTACATTATTTTCTGGACTGCCAAAATAAAGGCTTACAGTAGCTCTATATAAGCAGTGCAAAAAGACAAACCAGATCAAGTCTCAGACTACAACAACCAGCCATCAGCAGTGACAAAAGGAAATAGGCTATTAAAGCAAAAAAGTAAAAACAAAACTGCTGTCCAAACGGTATCAATAGACAAGCAATAAACAAGCAAGCCTTCAAAAGAGCAATAAGGCCTATCAAAACAGTTTAAGTAGAAAGTTTAAATAAAACAACAAAGGCCAAAACTGCAACACACAGTAAAAAACAAAACACCAGTGAGTTCTAAATAGCAGGAAGGAGTGATGCTACATAGTCTCTGGCTTCATCAGCTGAGGAGAACATTTTCCTACCTCCCTCCTTCGCATTTATGGAAAGTCTTGCAGGAAACAATAGCGCAGGCTTAAGTCCAAGTTTATAGAGGTCCGACATAACTTCACGATACTTTGATCGCAGTTCCATTACTTCTGAAGTGTAATCCTCGTAGATCGCGATAGATGTTCCACGGTACTGAAGCCTAGCCCTTCTAGCTCTAGCTTCACGTATAATAGCCACTTTCTGCTGGTACCTTAGAAGGCTTATGATAACTGGCCGAGGCCGTTGACCTGTGCTCGGTTTAGCAATGAGAGTACGATGAGCCACTTCACAATCCGGCAGAGAACCCAGAACACCCTCACCGAACACTTCCATCAGAAGCCCCGAAAAGGAGGTGGGCTGACCGCCCTCAATTGATTCAGGTAGGCCGAGTAGCCTAATATTATTGCGGCGGCTACGTGATTCCAGATCAGCCACTTTAGCCAGCAATTTAGCGTTATTCGCCGACAGTGAAACACAGGAAGTTTCCAAAGTTGAAATACGCTCATCTTGTAAGTTTGCATTGCTCTCAAGTGCTGAGATCTTCTGAGCATGATCAGACAAAGTCTCTTGCATACAGTCAAGTTTAGTTTCGAGCGAAGAGAAGGAAGCTTTAAAATCCACAGCGATTGATTTCCTGAGGTCCTCCAAGAGACTAGAAAGAGTCGCCACATTCAGCTCATTAGTAATTTCTTCAGTAGCAGCCGATCCTGCATTTTGATCCTTCCTATTAAGTCTGGTTCCCTTGGCAGCCATAGGAAAATCAGCTTATCAAGTTAATAGCAAAACAAAAAGTCGTGAGAATGAAACTCAAGGAGCTCAAGGAGCTACAGCTACACCAACAAACTCGTCGCTGCCATATTGGATGAGACACAGTCATGGAATGTAACAGCAACATCCGAGACGCAGCCAGCAGGGGCTCACACCTCCCTTCTACCGTCTGATTATCTCCCCCTACTTCCCCCTCTCCTCCTCACTTAGAACTCACTAAAAACCTATACAATGTCAAGTGTGTACAAAAAGTAACAATATATGTTTAGTATCATTTTAAGTGTCTCAGTGTGCCTGGTAAACTGGTCTCATCCTCCCAGCCATAATGAAAAGCTAGAAGAAGTTACAGAATATGAGAGATGTGGGGTGCCCCTTAAAGGTATGCCCTCCCCCAGATCCTCTATATGTAAATGTACAGGAACCTACTCAATAGGGGACCCAAATCTAATTAGAAGGACAGACACCACCATTTGGTTAGCTTATTGAATTATCTGGGTTTATAAGGAGAATGGGCAAAAGGTTCTGGGAGTCTGTAGGTAGACTGCCCACACGATCGCTGTGTGTAGTTTTTCGTTGCCAGGTAATATTTCTACAAATTCCTCAATTTCTGAATTGTTGTGATTATATTGATTGGTCGATGATTTTGCCTTATTAATTGGATTTTGAATTATTGTTCTATTACCTGGTCAATAAATTGTAAACATTTGATTTTATTCAGACTGACTCTGAAATTGTTTTCCCAAACAGATTGAGCGATTCGTATGTTACCGTAAGTATTAATTATAATACTAATATTTGGCATCAGTTCAAGTGTACTTGGTTTGCAAAGACAGAAAGGGTATTTCCGTTTAGAACAGCATAATGCTGCTTGACCAATCTAAATTCGGGTGTGTCTTAACTCTGTTTTAACTTCATGTTTCTCCAGATAAGTGTACGCGGGAAACCATGCATGGCCAATCCAAAGCTATTACAAGAGAAGTTATGTTGGTCAACTTACATCTGTAATAGTGGCCGTGACCTCTACTGAAGAAAATGTTCAGTTAAATTCAAGTGTATGCAATTCCATGGGGGCTATACTGAAGTATCTTTGATTGTGTATACATGAACGTGACCGATCTCAGGTATATAGCAATTACCTCTGTTTGATGATCCAATACTGGCCGCTTGTGATCGTGAGACCCGCAGTGTAGAAAAACACGCGAGGACCTCAAAGCGACATAGTTTCCTAATCTGAACGGGTAAAATATAATTAAAGAGTTAAAAAGAATAATCAAACATTCGCTCACTTTTAATGATGCTCAGATATCATTAAAACCTTTTTCATTTATGGAGTCAGATGAAATAACGAGGTAATACATAAGAGAAATTGTATTTCATTTACTCTTGTTGAGTTGCGTAAAAGAAAGACAGTAACGCGCAGAGACCTTCACCCGTATTATTGGATACCGCCATTGGACCGATAAACGGGCTTACATGACCATCAGAGGTGGGAAGAAATCAACCGCATCCAGAAACTACACAGAGGCGGAAAAGACGTCTTTAAAAAGACGTGTCCTGAAAAGGATGTACAACGCCAGCTGTGTATTTGCTCTTTTAGAGAAACTAACTCTTTTAGAGAAAACAACTCTTTTAACTGTGCTGTCAAAGCACCTAGGGGCAAACTGCACTGCCGTGCAGAGAAGGAGAAAGCCGCTGTAGTGCGCCGTAGATCCCACAGCAGAATCAGCTCAGAGGAACAGGAACGGGTGTGTGTGACTCGCAGCTCACTGCATACACGACCATCGGCTCCGAAGAAAATTTCTGAATGAACTCTACGTATTTCCACTTTTATATCCATATGTCCGGGGGCGGGATATGCAAATACTGTCTGTCAACTTCTCTTTGGCATTTTTTCATAGATCAGAGGCATATTCGGCGCTCGAGAGACCATTAGTGTCGCTTCTTCGACACAACATCGAAGTGAGCGACAGACGAGGAAACTTAGACATGTATGAAAAACATAGGCCTAACCCAAAATTGCCAAAACGGTTAATAAAGAATATGAACATTCGCTAAACTGTGGGAAAATGAACTGATTTAAAAAGCAATATTTGTTTTACAGTGAGCAAAAATATAATGGTGTAAAATCATTATGAACGAATTCTCCTAAAGGTGGGCTCACTTGAACAAGGCATCTGGTTGATTTGGGGGAATTCACTGACGCTTGTGGATCGAATACTCACAGTCAACACAGGTACTCTCTACCTTCCATGTGCAGCTCCCACACACTACCTTTTGTCATTTGTCACAAGTGTACTTAGTTTTGTTTTTCTTGCAGTTTCTCCACACTTGGCACTGCCTTCCCCTCTCCATCTGCAGCTGCTCCTGCCTGGGTCATCGCACCATCAGCTGTGTGGTTTTTGCTCTCATATGGCCATCGTGAAGTTCATTTTCCAGTGGCATTACGAAGTTCCTCCGTGACATTCTTTCACTTGTGCATTTCTTGAGCAGGATGGAAGCATTTATCGCAGCCAGGTCAATGATATTATAAAACACAGCCATTGGACATCTACGTGTGGGTGCTTTCACATAGTATTTCCTCGCCATTTGATCTAGCACATCTACTCTGAACTTGGTTCTGTTGTAGTATGTGACTGTCTCTGGTTTATACTTTTGGCCACTTTTGTTGGCAACAGCTGTGTGGACAGTGCTTTCCTTTTGCACTGATAGACTGGGAGCTTTGCATTGTCACTTCTCAGCACCTCCGTGGTGAACAGTACCCTTTGTTCCTTTACGTAGCAAACGCTGAAATGCGTGCGGTCAAAATGACCATTATGGCCATTCAAGGTAGAAACACTCAGAACTCTTTTTTGTTTTGAAATTTTAATAAAATAACAATGTTAGAATACAATATACACATATTTAAGAAAAGTCATGATCCTATGGTTATATGGGTTTTATTTCAAAAAAGTTATTACATTGCTAAATAAAAAAACTATCAAAATGACCGCTGTGGTAGTTCTAGTGTTAAGTGACCTTCTACAATGCTATATTCCATCACGTTCATTACAATCATAAAATTGTGACCTGTTAATAGTTCCTAGAATATCAAAATCCACAAAAAGAGGAAGATCCTTTTCATATTTGGCTCCTAAACTATGGAATAGTCTCCCTAACACTGTTCGAGATGCAGCACACTCCCTCAGTTTAAGTCTAGACTAAAGATTCTTCTATTTAGCCAGACATACACCTAATTTATCCTCCAACCTACATCTGTAATAATATTTATTTTATTAGTTTCCCTGTCTCATCCTCAGGACTCCTATCCTGAGGTCACCAGAACTGGATAGAGCCAGCTTCATTCCTGCTTCATGTTGGACTACACTGCTACGTGTCGCTGAATGATGATGACTAAATGCAGCCAGTCAAACACCAATTCAGTGTATTATGATGGACTTCAGAGGATGAACTTATGCCAACTCCAACCATAAGACATGGGATACTTCATATGCCATTGTCTGAACCTTGGAATTAGGACAGACCCCACCACAAATACCATCAAAGGTTTAACTGCGATGCACCTCGCTGATCTCTGCCTGCATCACCTTGGTCTATTGATGGACTACACTCTTGAAAAGGAATACATAGACTATCAATTAATTGCCATCAAAGCCCTTCATCAGCCAGTTAACAAGGACAATTGAACTTTTGCAGATAATACAGGATGGACTTCAAAGACATTAGTCATTAATCTTACAGTTAATAAAACATCTTTGTTTAAACACTGACCCTTAACACTTACTTAGTTTAATAATTTTAAACCATGAATTGCGCTATACATAAGTAATATTTACATTATATTCATGATGTTAGGGAACTGGCCCCCACAGTAAATCTGGTTTATGATTAGGGTGGGATTAGTCAGAGGGGAACTGGTCCTCACAGTGAGTCTGGTTTAGGGTTAGGGTGGGATTAGTCAGAGGGGAACTGGCCCCCACAGTGAGCCTGGTTTAGTGTTAGGGTGGGGTTAGTAAGAGGGTAACTGGCCCCCACAGTGATTCTGGTTTAGGGTTAGGGTGGGATTAGTCAGAGGGGAACTGGCCCCCACAGTGATTCTGGTTTAGGGTTAGGGTGGGATTAGCCAGAGGGGAACTGGCCCCCACAGTGAGCCTGGTTTAGGGTTGGGGTGGGATTAGTTAGAGGGGAACTGGCCCCCACAGTGAGTCTGGTTTCTCCCAAGGTTATTTTTCTCCATTAATCAACATCTTATGGAGTTTTGTGTTCCTTGCTACAGTCGCTTTCAGCTTGCTCACTGGGGTTATAAATACAATTATTATTTAATTACTTATTTTTAAACACAATTCACAATCTTATTTTATCAAACTACACAATGATGACTTATAAACATGACAGTTTTATCTTCTGTTAATGCCTGATCTTCTGTAAAGCCGCTTTGAAACAATGTGTGTTGTGAAAGGCGCAATACAAATAAAAATGACTTGACTTGACTTAATGAACTCGTGAACTTTAGTCACCACTCCCAGTGTGTCTGCCGCTTTAGGGGGGTGCATGCTACTCCCAAAAATAGCACAGCTGTAAATACCTAAACCTGAGAATCCCAAAATTTGGAACCATATTTTCAAAGGATCTCAACACTTTCATATAGGTCACCGAGTGTATTAACCTCCCTCACAATCCATTCTTTCCAGAAGAAAGGGGACTTATTAATACATAGTTTAGGGTTAGCCATATGCTCGATGCTACATTTAAATGTTTTAATTAAACACTCTGGACACTTTTGTCAATATTGAGTGCAAATGCAAGATAACGGGGTGTAACTTAACTTCTCCGATTAGTTTGACAGAAAGGCTTTGCAATGGCTAAATAGGGGCAAGAGCTTCCTGTTCAATACAAAACCATGGAGGGGCTCTCTCAGGTGGAAGCGACCAATGACCCAAATGCCTGAGACCGAATGCATAATAATAAAACAAAATCTTGGGTAGGCCTAGCCCACCTTTGTTAATCAGCCAATGTAATTTACTAGAATGTAATCTGGGATGACACCACACCTGGAAAATCATCCTCCCAGGCTGGCCTTTTTAACCCATTCGGTTTGTTCACACCCCAAAGTGGCTCTAGCCAATCAGAGGCAGCTTTTCAGAGTCACATAGTCCACTTTTCTGTCCTTTTCAAAGTTGATTTACAATCCTTTATGTAAAGGATTTTGTAGAAATTCCCGCTCAAAATAGTACGTTCTAACCATACATTTTATATCTTGGATACAACTGAATTTATCAAAAATTAATTAACTTAAACATTCCTGAAATGCAGAAAGATAGTCAACATGACTATCAATGATAGTAAACATGCGGTGTTTTATCCTGAATAGTTATCATTCTTAGTAAAAATGACACAAGATTAAAGATTGTAATCAACAATTTGGCAATTATAAGTGATATAAAAGCACTACACATATTTTAAAGGAACATCAGTCTATAATCAATCATTTGTCAGTTATAAAAGCGATCAGAGGTCATCAAGTCATTTTCAGAATTATCTAGCAAAGCTAGGTATTGTGTACATTTTGAGGGTTAACTCAGTGAAGTACTGTGACTCTGTGTGAAATATTCCTGGATTAAGATGAGATGTCCTGAGTTACACTTGTATTGAAAAGTTCAACAGTTCAGATCCAGTCTGTTCAATCTCTGTGTCTTGAACAATGATGATAGTCATATGATACAGGAAATGTCCATTTTTTTAACTGTTCACGTGTTACTAAATAATTGAAACAAAGGGACTTCTTTTTTAGCTGCTGTTTGGAGAATACTAATCAGAGAATGTTAATGACAAATTTGGAACCTAGAAAATTGTTTATTGTCCAGAATAAAGAGTATCTTAGCTTTGTATGGCTTCCAGGGCAAATGTTCTTTATCGCTCTCTTGGAATGAGGGCTTTTCCAAGTGTGTTCAGACAGATCTGCCCTTACTTCAGCCTATTAGATCATACATATGGCAGGAGGGTGAGTAAATGATGAGATCATTTACATTTTTGGGTGAAATATTCCTTTAAGCAGCAAATAATCCTTTCAAATTAATAAAGTTTTTGGTTATTTTATGTAAAATTCAAGCATCTACCTTAATTCCAATTGGTCTACAATAAAGAAAGCAAACATCACGTGATCTGCTGTGACTGATGTAGGTTCAGCACATGACGGGAAGTGCAAAACTGTCTGGCTCGATGGCTCTCTTTTCAACTCCTCCCAACTGCAAATCAAAACTTGCCAATCAGTAAATCGAGATGCAGTGATTGAACACACCGAAGGTTACTAGGGAGTCAAAATTCTGCACTACAACGGTACACTGTGCAACACTATTGCTGGTATGCATAAAGAAAGAATGTTCTTTCCAGAGATAACAAACATACAGTGTGTGAGGTGTGTATGTTGTACATGTTTTTTTGTTCATTTCCGGTCTTATGGAAATTTGTTAAATCATCAGAATATTCACTATAAACAGGTGCTAAACTCAAGCAAGGATTCTGTGTGAAAGATTCGGTTAACTTTCCCGGACGTTTTTCTATTGTACCACAATGATCACTGTGTTCAGATCTTTAGTCTTACCACTGTTGTGGAGCGTGGAAAACTTTTCTTCCCTGTCTGCAAGAAAACTCTCGAAGTCAGGAGTTCCAGATGTCAAAGGTTAGAGTTTATTGAGCAAAACAACAAACCTGAGATGTCAGCTGAGATCTGACTTGCTCGGTCAAAAACCCTCATTCTTATACAGTTTGTTATCTAGCATTAACTCATCTTAATATTTTTTGTATCAAATGGATTCAGCTCGCCACCATTATTTCACAGTGCCTCTGACTTCATTTTAATGGTGAAAACCTGGCTTTTAGTTCATTTATAATTTATTTTTACTTATAATTCATGTATAATGAAAGTATACATTCTGCGTGAATATTATATCACAATCTGAGCATAATATTGTAATTTTGATTATTGGTTGTGTTAATCTTTAAATTTACTGTGCTTCCCAGAGTTTTTTCATATCTCAGTATCATTGTCTCTGCTGCAGCTGAGTGTACAGTGTACAGGATTTCTATGTTAGTTCTTTTCTGTTTTTGGTATAAAAATTTACTATATATTCCCTCTTTTAAGACTTACAAATAGGCTCAACTTCTATTACCCTTTTTCCAGAGTGCAACCCCAAAAAACAGGCTCTGTCATTTCTGTCAATTGACCAATATAAGTCACACACTCCTCTAACAATGTCTGCACTTATGGTGCTGCACTCCGGAGGAGCAACGAGACCAAACATCTCCCTCCACATTTGACTAGAAGGAAGTAAAATATCTCATTGCTCCCTAGCTAGTTCTTCTCTGGAGGGTAACAGTAATCAAATTATTGTATGAAGCATGTGCATGAAAAGGTGGCCTTGCATTATGTAGAGTATTTATTTCAATACTTATTTGATTAGACTTATTTCAATAGGTTAACATACTACAGTGATTAAAAAATATCTGTTGATCATACAGCCTATGGTGCCAGAGGAATTCACAGACATTTCTGGTAGCCTGGTGTGCTATCTGGTGGTGTTGGAGCAGACAGTGGGGTTTTAAACCACCAGTAGAGCCTAAGGTGCTCGTTGATACTGTCTTTGTGATGTTTAATTCTCTGGACCTCCAGTGGCACTTTCAGTGTTTTAGAGTTCATAAAGGCACATTCTATAGTAATTTACCTGGTTATTAGTACCTTCAGAGACGATTGGAAGTGATACAGTTAAACATTTATGAAGTACATATAGTGCAGATAAACACAGTACACCTTCTCTTATTTTTAATTCTGGTTACATTACACAATTACATTACCTCATAACATGGATAAAGTTCTGCTTCAGACCTTCATCATTCCTTTTTATTCACTTGGTTGGATTAAACAACAAACATCAGTTAAAAGAAAATAATCACTTCAGGATGATGTACTGTATATGCCAAAATAATAAACATAATACCCTCTATCTTCCTGACTCTATCCATTCTAAAGTACTACCTAATTTTATTTATTAAAGAATACAATACAACGAATATACTGACTCCCTTGCTATCCAAAAACAGGAAAAAAAATTTAAATAAAAAACAAACCAAAAGGCACCCCATCCCTACCATTTGTGTGTAATTCCAGAGGTTTTCCTAGAATTCGTCCAGTTCATCCAGTCCAGGGCCTATGGTGAGCCCTATATCAACTCCAGATGGCTTTACTGACACATTGAGCATCAGCTAAGATGCCACATTGGTCATCATTGATCTGAAGAGAGGCTTCCTACTTTAGTAAGCCATTCTTCCCAGGTTCCAAATAGGTTGTCAAACCATTTGCCAATATGTTAATGTTTCCCAGCATTTGCAGTCATTTCCTCTCATAAGTTTTTCAGCTTTTCCGTGGCTATGGTAAAGAATCCATCAGGAGCTGAATAATTTGGGCAACAAGTACAACAGTCAGCTCCAAACATTACACAATCTCCACCTTTTTCTGCCAATCCAGGACTATCTTACCAGGTCATTTTGCTGGTTGCAGCTTACTGGTCGCTTGAGGCCTTCAATGCTTCATCATTGTAATTACTGAATCTCTTCTGATTGTAATAAATGTAATTGATTCATTCTGCATTCTTATTGGGTGTTATCCATACAAATATAGACTCAGTACCTAATTTTATTTAATCTCTGGCCTTAAATTCTTGTTGAATTCTTCTTGGTTGACCAATTTTATCAATTATTACATTAGGGTCAGGCTGATATGCTCTTTTCACTCTATGTTTGCTTTGTACAGTTTTTCTAGATGCAGCCAGGATGTTTGAGTCTTCTGGGCCCCATGTTAATATTGTTACTTCTTGTGCTAGTCTTACTCTGGTGCATATTCCCTTCCAATTCTCTGGTAGTGTAGCCCTCAATTTTTTCCCACACAAACCCAAAAATAAACTGCTATGGCTACTGTTTGTTCAGCATACATGTCTATCACAGGAGGCACTACAGTTTGGTCTACATCTCCTGTATCTCCCATGGTTTCATTATCCCACTGCTGCCACTAGCATCGTGGATGTCCTGTTAATATTGTTTCCTGTAGTGTAACATTTGCAAATATTGTATCATAGAGTTTTGTTTTGGTGTCAAGCAGTTTTTCATCAAAATGACAGGTTACAGTACAGTTGCCACCAAATCTTCCCACATTGATCTGTTCTTTTGATTTATTAAAGCACTCATATGTAATTCCGTGTTCTATTATATATGCTAATGGTTTTTTCTCTTTTCCTTGCAGTCACTTGGATATCTAGGCATTTACATTTGTCTCCACAACCATTCGTTGAAGCAGAATACAGGATTGCTTAATATGGCCAAACTCTCAGCTGGGCAGAAAGGTATTCTATCAGTTTTATTGCAATTGTGTACATAATGTTGTGCACATTGTGTGTAATCATGGGGGTTGTGCACCACACCATAAGTTCTTTCAAAGGTGAAGGTGAACTTAACAGGCAGTTAGACATTCCTGATTGTTTGACTGTGTAGTCTGCACATTTGTACCAATCATTATGATGTGCACTTTCTAATAATTCTTCTCTTGTCAATATCAGGTCATTTTCTGTGTCATTACTGTGCATTGCCACCTGTATTTCTGCAGTCTGATTTTGTGTTTCATCAGTATGGCATTTTAGTAGCAATGCTTTAGATTGATTATCTATTCCTCCATATGGATCCTGATAGTCTTCATAACCATAAGACCTTTTTTTAATGGATTTATTTACTTGAGTACCTTGTGTTGAGTTAATAGAAGAGGATATCACCAAGCTCTGAGAAGTCGATTGTTCGAAACTCTCCTGGCCCTGGTGAGGTGAAGGGTTGGGATGGCCCTGCCTGCTCTGAGTCTGGGGAGTGGTCACTGGGAAGTCTTATGGATTGGTATCTGGGAGACCCTGAGCCTGTGACATCCATTGCAGCAGGTGTACCGATATCAAGATCCATATCAGAATCTTCCTCACCTTCCAGTTCTGACCCCATTGCTTGCCATACATCCTCATGCAGCTGTACTTTGTCTCTAGCTTCAGCCTGTTCAGCTGCCCTACAATGAGGTGTAACAGTGTCACATTTCTCCCTCCTGCTCTGGGCTTTCCTCTTGTTCAGCTCTTTCTTGATCATGAGTTTCAGATTCTCCTTCAGTTTCTGGTGACTCTACATCTAAAGTTTCCTGGTCTTCTGCTCTTTGATTGGCTGGTCTTGGTAACCTCAGCTGAGGATCCCTAGTGCAATGATTTAAATTGTACCATGTAGTACTACCTTCTACCTGTACTGGTGGGATTGCTCTTACTATTTTGTACTGTCCTTGCCTTCTGGGTTCATTCCATCTTCTTCTAAAAACTCTCAAATACACTTAATCTCCAGGAACTATGGGCACGGTCCTTCTTCATCCTGCCTGCATCCCCTGTTCTGTACCTGTGAATGAATAGCTTCATGTATAGCAGTTAATTGTCTCATGTAAGCCCTTAGCTCCATCTGTAATTGTTCTAAAGGTGGGCCTTTATAAGGACCTCTCAAATATGGTACTAGCATTGGACTTCCTTTTAGCATTTCATGTGGTGATAAATTAATGTTTCTATTGGTCTGCATGCAGTATTTCATCAATGCAAGTGGTAAAGCATCTACCCAATTGTGCTTATTGTCACAGCAAATTTTATTGATCTTGGCTTTGAGCATTTCATTCACTCTTTCTACCTTTCCCTGGAAACTGTGGATGGTAGACAAAGACTAGTCTTTGTTTTATTCTCAACTGTTGTATCACTGTTTTCACTGTTCCTTGAATGAAATCTGAACCATTGTCAGAGCTAATTTGAAATGGTATAACAAATCTTGGATTGACCTCTCTGGTCAAAAATGTTATCACAGTTTGAGCTCCCTGATCTGCTGATGCTATTACACCTACCTTTCTACTGAATTTGTCTATTATCACAAACATGGATCATTTCCCTCTTATTGATCTAGCCATGTCCACATAATCCACCACCAGATGTTTAAAATGGTTGCTCCAATCATAAGTCCATCATGAGATCACCATATGCCATTTACATCTCTACTCGCACCTCTTTGTTACCATATGGTATGTTCATATGGGCCAGCTTGATGCTGCATCTGTGCAATGTCATCTGAGGCTGAGGCTGAAGCAAAACTGATACAGGTGCCATCACTGCTACTTGGCATCCTGCAGCATTATTACCTTGAATAACAAAATCATTGCCTTTTTATGTGCTTGACATTTGATTATAGCCAATTTCTTTGGATGAATATTTTTATCAAGTTAAATATAAATTAATCAATTTTAAATATAGCCATTTTATTCTACAATTATTTCTGATGGTCAAGCATGTATTTTACTGTGTGTGTGTGTGTGTGTGTGTGTGTGTGTGTGTGTGTGTGTATAGTGGCCTGTGAAAATGAGGCCCCTCAAAATGCAATGTGTGATCACATATGGTACTCGTTATAGTAAACATGAGTCTCATGTTTTGACACTAGAGAAAATATTACAGATGTTCCCTTCTTAAAAATAATAGACTGAAGACACAGAACAAACTGTATGGAAGGTTTTAGCCTTGCCTTGTTAGACCTATGTAAGCAAGTGCAAACTTAAGACACATCAGTTGTATCAGCAGGACAACTCAGCTTTGTTATCTGATAATAAAGTATATTTTCTGGCATAAAAAGTCTTTGAGAGAGATTTTTCACAAAGAATGGGAAAAATCCACAACAGCATCATGGCTTAAATGAGCTTGATTATTGGTCACCACGTTGAATTGGTGTCCCATCACTCTTTTTGAACTGTTCCAAATATATGGCATACTCCATGTGCATATGCAGAATCTGTATAAATATTAACAGATTTTTAGCTAGCAGACAAGTTTCAGTCAGTGCATTTAATTCAGCCAATTGTGCTGAGCATGGCTGCTCACAATGCTGCTAAACAATTGGAACAAATTTGTGTCTTCTCTTTTAACAACAGCATATCCAGAATATCCTAGATGGTCTCGGAAACACGGCCCATCTACAAAATAATCTGCTTCTGCCTCTTTGATTGGTGTTGATTCTAGATCTGGTCTTAAACGAGTAAAATCTAGAGAGTCTATAACACATTCATGAGGTGTTCCCTCCCCTTCTAGAGGAATGAATTTGGCTGGATTTATTGTTGTACATCATTTTATGGTTATGTCTGGGTAAGTTAACAGTGTAGAATATGTCAAACACCTGGCTTGCATTAGAACAAATCTACCTTGCTCTAATAACTGGATAGCCCATTGTCACATTAGAAGCTTTATCATAAGCAAAATACACTGCTGCAAGTCCTTGATTGTATGGCAGGTAACCTTGTGCTACATTGTCCAATTTGGTGCTATAATAAGCTATTGGTTGCTTTTTCCTTCCACTACAGGTCTCCTGTATTAATACTGCTGAAGCATATCCATCTCTTCTATCTGCTACATTCAAAAGAGATGGTTTAGTATAGTCTGGGGTTGTTAGGGCTGGAGCTGTCTGAAGCTATTTTTTCAATTATTGAAGGCTATTATTGCATCTGTATCCCATGTTAGTTGAGCTCAGAGATTTTGATGCCCTGTCTACTTCATCAGTGCTCTTAAAAGAGCTGTTTTAATGGTATAATTTTCTATCCAATCAGCACTAAAACCTGTCATGCCCAAAAAGGTCATCATTTGTCCCAATGTTTGTGGTTGGGGTGCTTTGCTTATAGCTTCCAATTGGCTTGTTGATATAGCTTTAGTTTCATGCGCAATGATTCATCCTAAGTATTCAACCTGTGGTAGGCAGTATAGAAGTTTCTCCTTTGAGACCTTGTGGCACCCTTCAGCTAATTTAGTGAGCACATTAATAGAGTCTTTGTGGCATTCTTCCAATGTTGTTGAGCAAATCAACAGATCATCTTCATATTGTATTAATGTGCTATCCAACCTAAGATCATCTTGATCAGTTTTCAAAACTTGATTAAAAACAGGTGGTGAATGTTTAAATCCCTGGGGCATTCTGGTGTATGTATACTGTTTACCTTGATAGGTAAATGCAAAAAGGTGTCTAAATTCCTCTGCTAGAGAAATGCTGAAAAAAATCATACATCCCATACTGTCCTTGTGTCCCTTTATTTAAAATTGGACACTGTGTTTGTATAGTATATTTACTGGTGGTGTCTGGATCAGTAAGATATTGTTGCTGCTCTTCATTGTATGGTTGCACGTCACATGGGTATCTTCTGGGTTGATGTTCATATCCTTGTGTTTCAGCTAGCATGTCCCTGTCGCTTGGTTGATCTTCAGGAATTTCCAGGTTGTCTTAAGAATTCACTGGTTAGATACACATTGCTTGGGTATGCACTTGGGAGATGCATGCTCATTGTTCTTACCAATCTTCTATGTTGATCTCTTGTCCAGCTTGGCTGTGGTTCTGGAACATCTTCAAGGACCAGGTTGCCTGTGACATATTTATATTCTTTTTTTAGGGCTGGTTGAGCTGGCTCTACGGCTTTCTTCTCTTCACTTTTGCTTCCCCTTGGCTATTTGCTCCTCTACTACTTCTTGCACCAATGCCTTCATCATTTTTGTTAAGTCTCCCCTAGGTGTAGTTCTTGCCCTTGGCCTCTCTTCCTCTTCTATTGCATGCTCAGAATTCAGGTCTACTTGGCTTTGTGACATCTCCTGTTCTTCTTGTCTTTTTCTCATGACAGCTAATGCTGATGTCACATGTTGGTAGGCATTCATGATCTCCACACCTTCTGATTCATGATCTCCCTCTCCTTCTCCTTCTCTAATGCTAGCCCCTTCACAGTCCCTATTAGAATTGTCATCTATGTTCGCTTAGTTTCACAGCTTGGTCAAGAGGTGGTGCATAGGGAGGTGGTCTTTGTGTTTTTTCACTTTTATCTTCTACTGGTCTTTTTGCCTGTCTTTCAGCTTTAATTAATTTTATCCCTTGATTTTTAAATAACTGAAATACTTCTTGTTATTTTTCACTCTTGTCTTCCCATTTTTTTTTTTTTTTTTTGGCTTTGTGATTTTTGATCAATGCTTCCAAATCAAATGTTTCCTCTGCTGGCCATTTCGTATTTAAGCCATTTGTTCTTTTTTCCCATTTGTTAGACAGCTCCCTTATGCCTTTACATATTGGATACATTGAGCACATCTGTTCTACTGGTGTTGATGCCGTTGTTGCATACTTTTTATTATCACAGGTTATATTGTATTTTAATATACTTCTCTAACCCCAGCTCGTATCTATCCTTAAAGAGTCTTCACCAGGCTGGTCAGATGAGGATCACTAAAAGTACCCAACCCTTGTCTTCACCTGGACTTGTGCTGGGTTGAGGACTTGTCTCGGTTCCTAAAGAAGTTTTTTTTTTTCTCAGATATTTCAGAATAGCATTTATTTGTTTTCTGTTTAATGGATTAATGGATGTTTTCTCCTACGCTCCTAAACAATGTGAATTATTCTGCATCCAGATAATGTCTCCTCCTAGGCTAATTATGTCAAAACTCCAAAGCTGTCCTTCAGCAAACCAGCGACCCATGACTGTTATGACTCCTGCCCAATGCATAAAAGTGATAGGGTTAATTCTACTTGACACCCTCCTAATGAAGTTACAGAAACATTTAATTCACTTCTATCACAATATTCTAAATTAAAAGGTTCAAGAAAGTCAATCAGGGCTTCCCTTTACTCCTTTTTTAAAATTCCCTTTTCTCTTTCCACTCTTTCTCCCTTTCCCTCTTCTATTTCTATAAGAATCACTCATTATTTACAATGATTAATTGCTGCTATTTATTTTTGTTTTAACATCCATATGCCTCTACTCACAGTTGTTGCCTTCGCTCTGGATCTCTGCCTACAACTATTGCTACTTCCACTTTTCCTCCAGTGCCATTTGTTGTGTAATTTGTTACTGTCTTTATTAAATAACACCTTGCTCTTCCACTGCACTGCTCGGATGTCTGCGATTATCCAAATGTAACCACCACTTAAGATTGTTACACTTTTTACCCCTTTTGGCCATATACTGGGTCAATAGGTATTTTTGCTGATGCATGTAATTGCCCCAATTGAGAAGGACTCAGCATATAAAGTCCATTCAATTGGACCAATGATTCAAAGGTCAAATGTTTATCCACTATGCTTTCCAATCTACAGACAACCATTCCCATTCTATTGCCTGCAAATTTGTTATTGTAGTTAATAAGTGCAAAAAAAAAATTATTTTGTTTTGTCAGGCCCCATATATCACCTACGCAATCTATGTATTCAGATTCTCTCAAAAATGAGTACCAATTCCCCTTGGTGTGTATTATTTCAAACTCGGTAATGGCCTGATTCGATATTAGGTTTATTTTTTAGGAGGAACACAGATTAAGAGCCTTCTATGTGTCTGTGTGTTTCTGATCTGCTCACTGCCCTCCCTTTCCTACTCTCTTTGTCTGCCTCATGAGCCCCCCACATTTTTCTCTCTTGAATGCCACTGAATACAATGCAGCCTTGCAATATTCCGTTTCACTGCATGAGAGAGGTAGAGAGAGAGAAAAACAGATGCTTTTGCTTACTATAATTCATCATTTCTTTTTTCAACAATTGTGTTTCTTATCTGAATAACCTTAACTGAAATTGACTGGTGTCAGATAATCAAAATAGCTCAGCATAATATTGTTAGTCCTTAAATGAATGTTCTAACTACTCTTCATAATTTTAACTATCAGATACTATGCCTAATATACATGTTTTTTGCAACACATTTTTCATGAGAAAAACAATTATATGGACACATATTAGTACACTCAACCATTCAACCACACACTCTCAGCCTGATCTCACACACAGACAGCAGAGCACATTGCAGCCAGCATAAGCACAATACGGTCATCATAAACACATCAACCAATGCAGCCAACATACAACAACAATTCAATTAATTGTATATACAACTTAACACAACCAACATACTTATTTACATCAACATATTCAACACAAACATGTTTACAATTTTCAGCATGTAATTTTAATGAACACATCTTAACTATTACTATGCCCCTCTTGGGCGACCTCGCCTCATATGTGCCTGCCAATTCAGCCAAAAATGCAGCGCTATTTTGAGAACAAGGCCAACCAGCTATGTGGCCTCCTTGCTTCTCAGCCAGGTCAAAGGCCAACAATCTACGTGGGCTCCTTATCATTTACTGGTGTCGCTGCACCTTGCGGTATCCGCACGACCAGCCAATTCAGCCCACCACTACCTAGAAGTGCGGTATCCGCTGTATTTTCCAATTTTCCAATTCAGCCCTCCCAGTGGTGCTATTTTGACAAGCAGTGCCAACCAACCAAATTGTGGGCTTACTGCTTCTCTACAAGCTCAGGGGCCTCTGTCTCTGCAGGCTCCCCTTTGTCACTGGCGCTCCCCTGAGAGAGGTATCTGCAAATCTTGCACACAAATTATTTACAAAACATTTTTACATTTGCTTGCATTGTTTTTTGAATGCTCTTATCCATCCAATTAGTCGTTTAATTAATTTTGAAACTGGAAAGGCCTTTTATAGTTATCATCCAGGCCAAATCTTGCAACAGACCTAACAAAAACTTCATTTAAGCAAAAATTGCTACCCTCAGTTTTGTGGTGCCAGTGAGTTTGTCCAGTCAGTGCAAATAAGCCCAAAGCAGCTCCCCTTGGCCCAGTGCCATTCCCTTCGTGGTCACCAATTTATGTTGTGGAGTGTGGAAAACTTTTCTTCCCTCTCTGTAAGAAAAGTTCCAGGTGTCAAAGGTTAGCGTTTATTGGGCAAAACAACAAACCTGAGATGTCAGCTGAGATCTAACTTGCTCGGTCAAAAACCCTCATTCTTATACAGTTTGTTATCTAGCATTAACTCATCTTAATATTTTTTGTATCAAATGGATTCAGCTCGCCACCATTATTTCACAGTGCCTCTGACTTCATTTTAATGGTGGAAACCTGGCTTTTAGTTCATTAAATTTTTTTTATTTTTGAATATTATGTCTGAGCATACTATTGTCATTTTGATTATTGGTTGTGTTAATCTTTAACTTTACTGTGCTTCCCAGAGTTTTTTCATATCTCAGTGCCAGCCGAGCTGAGTGTACAGAGTGACTCTTGCAACATCAGTCCTTATCAGTACGCGTCCGCCAACATGTTGAAGTTGCCCGGGATGTGAGTGGCACGCAGTGACTTGAGTCGATGGGCGAGTTGTGACATGTGACTGGAGCATATGCCACCATGGCGATTTATGTACGCTACCGTAGTGGTGCTGTCTGATTGGATCAAGACGTGTTTGCCCTGAACTAGTGGGAGAAACCTACGCAGGCCAAAGAATACAGCCAACAACTCTAGGCAGTTGATGTGCCAGTGCAGGGGGGCCCCTTTCCAATGGCCCGCGGCTGCATGCCCGTTGCACACGGCGCCCCAACCCAATTTGGACGCGTCAGTAGTGACTAGGATGCGTCGGGACACCTGCTGCAAGGAGACTCCTGTCCGCAGAAAGCAGAGGTCTGTCCAGGGTTTGAACATTTGGCGGCAGGCGGGAGGTCTCGGGACTCGAGTCTGGAGCCAGTGATGAAGCGGTCTCATATGCATCAACCCCAGTGGTGCGACTGCCGTGTAGGACGCCATATACCCCAGGAGCCTCTGCAAAAGTTTTAAAGGGACCGCTGTGCCCGGCCTGAAGGCGGCGAGGCATTTCAGCATTGACTGCACACGCTCGTTGGTGAGACGTGCTGACATTGAGACTGAGTCTAACTCATGCCGAAAAAAGAGATGCTCTGAACCAGGGTGAGCTTGCGCTTCCTGTGGGGTGCTCGATGCAGGGGCCCGGATTGAGGCAGAGCTGCACGTTTCTTAGTGCAGGAGGATGCCTTCGGTGAGCAGACGGAGAGTGGCCCATGGCGGCAGGTTTGCGGCGGGGCAGGATATGTGAAATGGCCTCCGTCTGTTTTTTCACCACGGAGAAGTGCTGGGCGAAGTCCTCGACGGTGTCGCTGAAAAGACCGAACTGGGAGACAAGTGCGTCAAGGAAGCGTGTCTTGTCCACTTTGCGCATTTCGAAGTTCAGCCACAGATGATGTTCCTGAACCACGAGTGTGGCCATTGCCTGCCCGAGTGACTGCGCTGTGACTTTTGTGGCCCTGAGGGGTATTTGCATATCCCGCCCCGGACATGAGGGTATAAAAGCAGGGAAATACATCGAATACATTCAGGATTTTTCTTAGGAGCCGAAAATGGTCTGGCCACTTCAGTGGCTCGGCTCAACGACGTGGCCGGGAAGACACGACATCTCGTTCCCTCCATCAGGGAACGGATGTTACACACATAACCCCGTCTGTCGCTCACTTCAACGTTGTGTCGAAGAAGCGACACTAGGGGTCCACTTCAAATCACTCCATGCTCTGAGCCGTGTACGTGTTCTGCTGACCCAGGCGCGGGCAGGTATTTCACGTGCACAAGTGACCAACTGTGTCAGCGCGTACCCTTCCCCAATGCCCCAAAAAAGTCGTCGGAATCCTTCTGGTTACCCTAGAGGGGAACAAGGCAACGCTTGCCAACCTGGGAACGGGCCAAGTCTGGCTGGGCCTCTTTTCTCTCTATGTATCACGGCATAGAGCATGAACAGCCGGGGCCCTTACACGCAGGGAAGGGAATCTTACCCAGTTTCCTATTATTTCAGGGGGAAAAGACCCTGTGGAGGCCACACCTGCCCAAAAGGGGAGGTAAAGCTGGCAAATACACCACAGGCAACATGTGGAACCTGGCACAGTGGTAGATCCCACCTCCAGGAGGGGGGAGTTGCTACAGCATAGTGACCGGAGGGCAGCGAAAACTGCCTAAGGGAGACGCGGGTCAGCTCGTAAGGTGACCGTACCGTGGAAATACACACAGGAGGAGTCTGCGTAGGAGGCCTGATCTGTGGAGCACTTTTCCCAGTGCAGGGTAGATTTGAGATACCCGCAGTGGATTGGGTCGGCAATTTCCTCCGCTGAATTGCGAACCCACAGGGCTAGGGAGGATCAACTAGGGACCCGGGTGAGTGGGATCTCCTGGGAGAGAAAGCACACAGTTTTACCTCAGCCGAGGGAAAGGGCACCAGGTGCAAGCGATTCACCTGGCCAGATCGTCAGCGTTCTACCATACCTGAGAAAACACGGGACGATACTGACTCAACCCTGAGATTGTAAAATCTTGCATAGGTATTAGTTGTTGCCCAACCCGTTGCTCTACATATGTCTGCTAGGGAGGTGCCTCTGGCCAGTGCCCACGAGGATGCCATACTCCTTGTTGAGTGCGCTCACCCAGGCCGTGTCCCCACCCGCAAGGGGTGGGGACACGGCCTGGGTGCTATAGGCCAATGAAATGGCATCCACCACCAAGTGGGAGATACTCTATTTGGAGACAGTGTTCCCTTTCCGCTGTCCCCCAAAGAAGACAAAGAGCTGGTCAAGGCACCTAAAGCTCTGTGTGCGGTCCAAATAGGTACGCAAAGCACGTTTGCAGTGGGGCAGGATGTGAAATGGCCTCCGTCTGCTTTGCCGCTGAGGACTGCTGGACGGAGCTCCGAATGGACGGAGCTAGACTGCGTTTCTGGACCACAAAGTGGCCATCGCCTGTTCGAGTGCCGGCACTTCTGACCTTCGTGGCCCGGTTGGTCATCGAGCGCAGTTCCTGCAGCATATCAAGAACAGGACTACCCAAGTGCAAGTTTCGAAGTGCCTTGGCCTGGCGTTGGTTGCAGGAAGGGCCGTGGCATGCAGGGCAGAAGCGGTCTGGGACAGCTCCACCGCAAGGGTAGTGAGAGCGGAGAAGCGAGGAAGCCGTGGCCCGGGAAAGCATCAGACTCCGAAGGTGGCGGCCCAGGTGAGTCATCAGCATCAGATGCCGCTGTAATGCTCTCCGATGCAGCGGTGATGTCATCCAATTCTGAAGCAAGCAAGCGTGCCGGGGAGGCGAGTGGTTCGAGGAGGTTTACCCGGCAAAACGCAACCCGCCATTATCCCCAAATCGCCTTCACTCAATCCCGTAGGAAGGAGGCGAGGCACGGGGGGCGGCTGAAGTGGCTCTCTCATGACAAAAGAAAGCCGCGACCGCAATGCTGTAACGGCCATGTTCTCGCACTGAGAACATGAACCATTGGAGAGAAATCACTCATCCCGAGCTCAGACGGAAGAAAACAAGAGTGCTGTGGAGGCGGGTGGTTCGAGGGGCTATACCCAGCGAACAGAGCCCATCATGCGTGTGATCGCAGCCCAGGCACGCGAGGAAGCTTTTATGACCGTGAGAGGTGGAGAGAAATCAACGCATCCAGAAACTACACAGGGGCGGAAATGGCATCTTTATAAAGACGCGTCCTGAAAAGGACATTCAACGCCGCTGTGTATTGCTCTTTTAAAAGAAATATCACTCATTTAATATGCTCTTGCACTGTCGAAGCTCACAGGGGCAAATTGCACTGCCGTGCAAGGAAGGAGAAAGCTGCTGCAGTGCGCCATAGATCCAACAGCAGAGTGTCAGAGGAACAGGAATGGATGTGTGCAGTACAACCATCGGCTCCGAAGAAAATTTCTGAATGTATTCGACGTATTTCCCCGCTTTTATACCCGTATGTCCTGGGCGGGGTATGCAAATTCTGTCTGCCAACTTCTCATTGGCCTTTTTTCATAGATCAGAGGCATATTCGGCACTCAAGAGAGACCCCTAGTTCGCTTCTCCGACACGACGTCGAAGTGAGCGACTGACGGGGAACTGACGATTACAGCATTCAATATATGGCAGCAAGACACATGAGGAGCAGGAGAAACTAATTAACGTTAACAAGTACTAAACAAGGGAGAGTGATGAGGCAAGGAGTCGGCGGAAACGGGAAGCAAATGGCAAGACAATAGAGTACATGGCAATGAAGCCATCATTAGACATGTGCTCAAACAAAAGTCAAGACCAGACACGAGTGCATGGCGAGAGAACCGAAACTGAACATGAAACCATGCGCTCTCAAAGATAAGACATAGAGCATGAGTGTCTGGATCCTGACTCAGAAACAAGACAGAAGTGTCAGGATCCAGACACCATGATCTAAACATGGAACACCAACTAGACAGAAGAGCAAACGGCAAGGAAAACGACCAAATGGTAAAATGGTAAATGGTCTGCACTTATATAGTGCTTTTTCTAACCTCAGAGGTTACCAAAGTGCTTTACACTGTGTCCCAATCACCCATTCACACACACACACACTCATACACACATTCATACACCAATGGCGGCAGAGCTGCCATGCAAAGTGCTAGCCTGCCATCAGGAGCAACTTGGGGTTCAGTGTCTTGCCCAAGGACACTTCGGCATGTGGAGTCATATGGGCCAGGATTCTTACCACCAACCCTGCGATTAGTGGCCAACCCGCTCTACCAACTGAGCCACAGCCGCCCCTATGCAGGGTAGCATAGGGTCCTGAACAGCCATATGCTCGCTTTAAATTTCAGCTTTGTTCTGTGGCACATGAAAAATAATATTGAAGAAACATCACCTGACTCAAAAGAGAAAAGCACTTTAGCACTTTTTATTTTTGATTCATTGAATGTTGCACCACTCAATAGAAAAAACACTGCAAATGGGCAATGCAAACTCTCAATGAAACTCTCCTGTTTCAATCAAGGCATAAATGCACTGTGAATAACTGACTTATTGTGCTGTTGAGAGGAGGGATGCCCATCGCAGAGTCCTCAACACTGCCGTCCACCCAGGGGGAGCGCTGCTGCCATCTGCCGGGTGACGGAGTGGCCTGACCGCCCGGACGTGAAGGAACGGCCGCCGTCCGTGGGGCGAGTGGGGACTGAATTCCCCGACTGCCTGAAGCGAGGGAGCCGCTGCCGTGTGGAGGAGTGCCCTGCTGTCCCCAGAGATGTGGAGGGGTCGAGGGAAGACCACCATCTGCGAGGGGAGGAGGGAAGTAACTCCCTGACCGCCTGGATCAGTAGGGCCCCTGCCAGGAGTGGAGGAATGTCCCCACGCGTCGCCAGGAAAGTGGAGGGGTGTTCTGTCCCATGTATTATGAATGTATTTCTGCCTAAAGTACCGTTAGTGTTACTATAGTAAATTCAAGGGTGGCGATGATGAATTCTGTTCCGAATTCGAATTGATTGTGGAGTTTAAGAGCTTTCAGAGCTTTACGTTCATGCTGCTCTGTCCATTGAGCCGTATACATCTACAGAGCCATACAGGTGCTTTAGTGGAGGTTGTGCCTCTGCCGCTGTATTTGATGCTGCTAAACCAGATATTTCAGGTGCATCACTACGATTCAAAAGCAGATAAACAACTGTACAAATGTGTACCAATCGAGAACCAACTGATATATTCCAAGTCTAGATAAACATTTTAATGCAAAGAGGAGCTTAAACAAAATAAATTATTTTTATTTATTTGGTTCCTGTGTAGTGTTATTTCCTTATTGATTATGCCTCAAAAGCATAGAAAATGGCTAATTTTCCATACAAACTTTATTTAAATTGACCTATTTTCCAGAACATTCCAGATAGATTCAGTGCTGAGTAAAATTTCTAGAAATTTCCAGTAATATAAATAGTAGTATAAATACAGGGTCCTTAAGCCCACCAGTTCAGTTTAGTGGGTACATATCTGCATTTTTCTGAGATGGCATCAAGAGGCTACAAGCATGCGGCAGATGCATTTCCAATGGCTCTTTTGTTTCCCCAGGGCTTGCATTTTTGGACTTGCCACCTAAGAAAGAGCAACATAATAGTGATTAGAACTAAATCAGAATTAACTCCACTCCTATCTTACTACTCAACCATACATTACATTTTTCAGCCTGCTTCAGTAAAATGGGGATAATGTAAATAGTCCAACTCAAATTCTTTATAAAGCATCATATTTCAATGTAAATGTGAATGAGTGTACATATATCTGTAAATATGCCAGAATGACTATAATAGAACAGTTTTATTTTTTGACTTTGACCCCTTACCCAAAGACTTCAGATATGATGTTCAATCTACATAATTACCAAAAAATTATAAGAATTATACAGACACTTGCACACACTATGACCAATTACATACTTCTGAGATTGCTCTTCAGAAGTGTCTCAATATCAAATACTCCAAGGAGAAGCATCCGTGCCATGGTAGTGGGGCTGTTTGCATGGCTAGCTGACCACAACACATTTTTTGGTACATAAACTCTTGAGCCTGGGTGAATTTCAAGCTGTGGAGAGAGGACAAACATGCATTAATATTAGAGTTATATTACAAAATAAAACATTGCTTTAATAAGAAGTTTTTAGGGGGCCTGATACAATTTAGCTTTGCATCACATACGTACTTTCTATTAGTGGTGTTACGATGCATCGATGCAACGTGGAAAAAAATCGATACATTTATAGATTTAAGAGGCATTTTTGTTTTCACATTCTCCATATTTTCATGCAACTTCAGCTTATGCATTATCGTCAAAGATGCATTCTCGTTTAAATTACCCTTTAGAATGGCAACCAACAGTTTGAAGGTCTAAATCAATGCAGTTCCAAAGGCTCTACACGATCCCAGCTGAGGAATCTAGCCAAACCATCGGCCATTTTCTAAAAAAAATAAAAATGTATATTCTTTTTAACCACAAATGCTCGACTTCGGTGGTCTGCTTCTGCATGACATATTAATTCATCACGTTGCCGAAAAATCCTTCGATACAATTCTGGCAGTGTCAGAAATGTTGACCCACTGTCATGCCTTGTGATGACTTTCAAGACGACCAATATGAGCACAGAACTTGATGACCCAATTACAGCAACGACGACAACAACAGACCAACACAGAACATGTCGGAGAGAGCTAGGTGCTCCACACATGCCGCCTTTGTTTTTTTATATTATTATTTCTTATAACCCATTATCAAAACAAAGGCTTCAGAATGTGCATGTATGCAGTTGTTCTTTGTGTTTTATTGGTATTTGAATTGGTTTTTAGTCTTTACTGTCGTACCTTGCTGTTATAGCTGTTACTACAGTAGTGGTTTGGAAAACAGCATAGGGCTGGGAGATATGACCAAAATCTCATATCACGATAACGATATACATCACGATATAGTACCTTTTCTGTAAATTCAATTCATAGTTTATATATATATATATATATATATATATATATTTACCACATGGAAAAGACTTTCTTTTAGTATATTAAAACTAAAATAATAATTGATATACATATTGAGTATATATTAAGTATATCAAAAATGTACTCATTCATATGTGATTATTTTTCTCCCTTTATGTAGAACTTCTGGGCAAATGTTTGATTAAGAATGTAGAAATATAAAATATGAATGAAATATAAAACAGTTTTCAAAAACGTCTCGGTTACGCATGTAACCTCCGTTCCCTGATGGAGGGAACGAGACGTCGTGTCGAAGAAGCGACACTAGGGGTCTCTCTTGGGCGCCGAAAGATACCTCTGATCTATGAAAAAAGGCCAATGAGAGTTGGCGAACAGTATTTGCATACTCCGCCTCCGGATACGGATATAAAGGCGAGAGAAATACGCTCGTTCATTCAGGATTTTTCTGAGGAGCCGGGAGTGTTCCGGGCACTTCAGCGGCTCGGCTCAGCGACGTGGCCGGGAAGACACGACGTCTCGTTCCCTCCATCAGGGAATGGAGGTTACATACGTAACCGAGACGTTCCCCGTCTGTCGCTCACTTCGACGTCGTGTCGAAGAAGCGACACTAGGGGTCCACTTCAAAACTCGCCATGCGCTGAGCCGTGTACGTGTACTGCTGACACAGAAGCGGGCAGGTATTTGCACGTGCACAAGCGACCAACTGTGTTCAGGCTGCACGTACTCTTCCCCAATGCCCCAAAAAAGCGTCAGCATCCTTTTGGTTACCCTAGGGGGGAACAATGTGACGCTCCCAACTAGGGAACGGGCCAAGCCTGGCTGGGCCTCTTTTCTTTCTATGTTTTCTCAGCATAGAGCAAGAGCAGCCGGGGCCCTTACCGCATCGAGGGAAGGGGGTCTTATTCCCGAATTCCTATTCTTTTAGGGGGAAAAGACCCTGCGGAGGCCACACCCGCCCAGCAGGGGAGGTAAAGGTGGCAAAATACATCACATGGCCACTTTGGGCATGTGGGAGGAAATGGCGCGGTGGTAGATCCCACCTCGAGGAGGGGGGAGTTGCTACAACACGGCGACCGGAGGGCAGCGAAGGACTGCCTAAGGGAGACGCGGGTCAGCTCGTAAGGTGACCGTACCGCGGAAATACACACAGGAGGAGTCCCGTAGGAGGCCTGATCTGTGGAGCACCTATTCCAGTAGGGGTAGCCGGAGGTACCCGTAGTGGACTGGACCAGCACGTTCCTCCGCTGAACTGCTGCGGGCCCGAAGGGCTAGGGAGGAATCAACCAGGGACCTAGGGCCTCTAGGACAAAAGCGCACTGTTTTGCCTTGGCAGAGGGAAACGGCGCTGGAACAAGCGGTTCACCCGGTCAGATCGTCGACGTGTACCGAGTTCTACGGGCTCGGACCTGAGAGAACACGGGACAAGACTGACTCAACCCTGAGATCATAAGGGTGTTAGGCGCTGCCCAGCCCGCAGCTCTGCAAATGTCTGCTAGGGAGGTGCCCCTAGCCAGTGCCCATGAGGATGCCACGCTCCTAGTAGAGTGGGCTCGAACCCGCAAAAAAAGGGGGGGGGGGCACAGCCTGGGTGTGATAGGCCAACTGAATGGCATCCACCACCCAGTGAGACACCTCTGTTTGGAGACAGCGTTCCCTTTCTGCTGTCCTCCAAAGCAGACAAAGAGCTGCTCAGAGCGCCTGAAGCTCTGGGTGCGTTCCAGGTAGGCACGCAAGGCACATACCGGACACGACAGTGAGAGGGCTGGGTCTGCCTCCTCCCGGGGCAGCGCTTGTAGGTTCACTACCTGATCTCCAGAGGGCGTGGTAGGAACCATGGGCACATAGCCCAGTCGAGGTCTTAGGATCACATGAGTATCTGCCGGACCGAGCTCCAGGCAAGTGTCATTAGTAGGGAACGCTTGCAGGTCCCCGACCCTCTTGATGGAAGTGAGCGCGATCAGCAGGGCCGTCAGAGGTGCCCTGAGCCAACTGATTCTAGCGACTCGGGGGGGGGGGGGATCTCTGAAGACCGGCGAGGACCACCGAGAGATCCCAGGAGGGGAACAGGTTTGGCCGGGAGGGGTTTAACCTCCGGGCACCTCTTGGGAACCTGACGATTAAGTCGTGCTTACCCAGAGACTTGCTGTCTACTGGATCGTGGTGAGCTGCGATAGTGGCAACATACACCTTCAAGGTGGATGGGGACAGCCTCCCCTCCAACCTCTCCTGTAGGAACAGGAGCACAGACCTAACTGCGCACCTCTGGGTCTTCTGCCTGGGAAGAACACCAATTCACGAACAGACGCCATTTCAGGGCGTAGAGTTGCCTGGTAGAAGGGGCTCTGGCTTGGTTGATCATGGCTACGACTGTGGTGGTAGACCAGCTAGATCTTCCGCATCCCGTTCAGGGGCCAGACGTGGAGGTTCCAAAGGTCTGGGTGCGGATGCCAGAGCGTGCCCCGTCCCTGAGAAGGAAGGTCCTTCCTCAGGGGAATTCGCCAGGGAGGGGCTGTCGCGAGGAGTACGAGGTCCGAGAACCGGGCCCGGGTGGGCCAATAAGGAGCCACGAGAGTGACTCGCTCCTCGTCCTCCCTGACCTTGCACAGCACCAGTGCAAGAAGGCTCACTGGGGGGGGATGCGTACTTGCACAGCCCCACTGGTCAGCTGTGTGCCAGTGCGTCTGCCCCGAGGGGAGCCTCTGAGCGGGCATACCAGAGCGGGCAGTGGGAGGTCTCTCGGGAGGCAAAGGGATCTACCTGGGCCTTGCCGAACCATTCCCAAATCAGCTGAACCGAGTGGGGGTGAAGCCTCCACTCTCCGCCAGGCAAGCGTTGTCATGACAGCGCGTCCGTTGTCACATTGAGGTTGCCGGGGATGTGAGTGGGACGCAGCGACTTGAGTCGGTGCTGGCTCCAAAGGAGGAGACGACGGGCGTGTTGTGACATGTGGCGGGAGCGTACGCCGCCTTGGCGATTTATGTACGTGACCGCAGTGATGCTGTCCAACCCGACTAGGATATGTTCGTCCCGAATTAACGGGAGAAACTTCTGCAGGGCAAAAAGGACAGTCAACAACTCGAGGCAGTTGATGTGCCAACGCAGCTGGGCCCCTTTCCAATGGCCTGAGGCTGCGTGCCCGTTGCAAACGGCGCCCCAACCCGATCTGGATGCATCGGTTGTGACCAGGACGCATCTGGACACCTGCTGTAGGGGTACTCCTGCCCATAAGGAACAGAGGTCTGTCCAGGGGTTGAATGCTTGGTGGCAGGTGGGGGTGATTGATACCTGGAGCGTGCCGTGGCGCCATGCTCGTCTCGGGACTCGGGTCTGACGCCAGTGTTGGAGCGGTGTCACATGTGTCAACCCCAGCGGCGCGAGCAATGCTATAACGGCCATGTTCTCACACTGAGAAGATGAACCATTGGAGAGAATGCTCATCCCGAGCTCAGACGGAAGCAAACAAGCGTGCCGGGGAGGCGGGAGGTTCGAGGGGGTTTACCCGGCGAACAGAGCCCGTCATTGTCCCCAAATCGTGTTCATTGCCCGCGGCGCCTGCGTCAATCCCGTAGGAAGGAGGCGAGGTGCAGGGGGCGGCTGAAACGGCTTTCTCTCATTACAAAAGAAAGCCACACGACCGCAATGTTGCCATGGCTATGTTCTCGCACTGAGAACATGAACCATTCATAAAACGCTGCCTGCGCGCCGCGGAGGACGCCATATGCCCCAGAAGCCTCTGGAAAAGTTTTAGAGGGACCGCTGTGCCTGGCCTGAAGGCGGCGAGGCAGTTCAACACTGACTGGGCACGCTCCTTGGTGAGATGTGCGGACATTGAGACCGAGTCTAACTCCATCCCGAGAAAAGAGATGCTCTGAACTGGAGTAAGCTTGCTCTTTTCCCGGTTGACCTGAAGCCCCAAGCGGCTGAGGTGCCTGAGCACCTGGTCTCTGTGGGCGCATAGTCACTCTCGCGAGCGGGACAGAGACATGCCGAAGGGGAGGACTTGTACTGATACGCCTGGCCATCGAACGTAAACAGCACTTTTAAGGGGCGGTGTCGAGGCAGGATGGAGACGTGGAAGTACGCGTCCTTCAGGTCTACCGCTGCGAACCAATCTAGATGTCGGACGCAGGTTAAGCGTGAGCATTTTGAATGGGAGTTTGTGCAACGCTTGGTTGAGAACTCGCAAGTCCAAGTTTGGTCATAAGCCGCCGCCTTTCCTGGGTACGATGAGGTAAGGACTGTAGAAACCCTCCTTCATCTCGGTTGGAGGGACCGGCTCTATCGCGTCTTTGGCCAGAAGAGTCGTGATTTCCGCGCGCAGGGACTGCGGACGGATGCCCATGAAGGGGGCGGGGGCCTGGCAAACTGAATTGCGTAACCGAGTCGGATGGTCCGGGCCAGCCAGCGAGACGGGTTGGGAAGTGAAAGCCATGCGTCCAACCTCTGCGCTAGGGGCACCAAAGGGACGATTAATTTTGACGTACCCGGCGGGGCTTCGCAGCGGGGCGGAGCAGGTAGGTCAGCGTTGGGCGGCGACAGGGCGACCCGCGGCTGAGGTGCTGAGAAGAGACTCAAGCACTTACCTTGCTCCGCACACCCGGCAGGGGGCGGGTTAGCGACTGAGGAGGAGGTCCTGGGTAGGCGTCCTCTGGACTCGTCGGAACCGGCCGGCCGGCCGGGGAACAGTCGTGGGGCTGAAGACGGGTCGTCCGTGTCCAGGGGGCCAGGAATGTTGATATCTGGGGGCAAAGTGCCGTGAGAACGGCATTTGCGGGCCAGGTGACCCAGAGACAAAAGGAAATAGCTCATACAGAGAATATGAGAATGTGAAAATTAATTCGACAAGAAAAAATTCTCCTCCCGACCCTCCACTGGGGACGGAGCTAACATCTTGGTCCCTGGGTCGAACGTCTACGGACAGCCTGGGAGCCTTCCGTGTCCTCGAGGGGGTCCGTGAGATGGGGGCGTCTGCTTCCTGCGGAGTGCTCGACGCTGGGGCTGAGAGCTGGGCCCGGGTTGAGGCGGTGCAGGGTGTTTCATAGCCGCAGGGGGACGCCCTCGGCGAGCAGACGGGGCATGGCCCATGGCGGTAGGCTTGCGGCGGGGCAGGGTGGTGGCCTCCGTCTGCCTCAACACTGAGGACTGCTGGGCAGAGTCGTCAACGGTGGCGCCGGATGGACGGAGCTGGGAGACGGGGGGGTGTGGGAGAAGGCGTGCCTTGTCTACCTCCCGCATTTCGACCAGGTCCAGTCCACAGTTGCGTTTCTGGACCACAAGGGGTGGCCATCACCTGTTCGAGTGCCGGCGCGTCTGACCTCCGTGGCCCGGGGGCGCGGTTGGTCATCCAGCGCAGTTCCTGCAGCACATCAAGAACAGGACTACCCAAGGTGCAAGTTTTGAAGTGCCTTGGCCTGGCGTTGGTTGCAGGAAGGGCCGTGGCGTGCAGAGTGGAGGCGGTCTGGGACCGTTCCACCGCGAGGGTAGTGAGAGCGGAGGAGCGAGGAAGCCTTGGCTTTGCTCAACTCGTAATGCACATCTGAGAAGAAAGGAACCGGGGGGGGCGTGACTGTGAGTGGCGCACCTGCCCGCGGAACCGATCAAGTAGCCCGGGAAAGCATAGCAGATCTCCGTGCGTCAGACTCAGGCTGGGCGGCAGACCCGAAGGTGGCGGCCCAGGCGAGCGATCAGCATCCGATGCCGCTGTAACGCTCTCCGATGCAGCGGTGATGTCATCCAATTCTGAAGCAAGCAAGCGTGCCGGGGAGGCGGGCGGTTCGAGGGGGTTTACCCGGCGAACAGAGCCCGTCATTGTCCCCAAATCGTGTTCATCGCCCGCGGCGCCTGCGTCAATCCCGTAGGAAGGAGGCGAGGCGCGGAGGGCGGCTGAAACGGCTTTCTCTCATTACAAAAGAAAGCCACACGACCGCAATGTTGCCATGGCTATGTTCTCGCACTGAGAACATGAACCATTCATAAAACGCTGCCTGCGTGTGATCGCAGCCCAGGCATGCAAGACAGTGTTTTATGACCGAGAGAGGTGGGGAGAAATCACCGCATTCCACAGGGGCGGAAATTACATCTTTATAAAGACGCGTCCTGAAAAGGACATTCAACGCCGCTGTGTAATGCTCTTTCAGAGAAATAAACTCTTTTACAGAGAGAATCACTCTTTCAACTCTTTTAACTCTGCGCTGTCGAAGCGCCCAGGGGCAGACTGCACGCCGGCAGTGAAGAGAAAAGCCACTGTAGTGCGCCGTAAATCCAACAGCAAAGCAGAGCGTCAGAGGATCAGAAGCAGGATCAGTTGTGTTACTCGCAGCTGACTGCATACACACGACCATCGGCTCCGAAGAAAATTACTGAATGAACGAGCGTATTTCTCTCGCCTTTATATCCGTATCCGGAGGCGGAGTATGCAAATACTGTTCGCCAACTCTCATTGGCCTTTTTTCATAGATCAGAGGTATATTTCGGCACTCAGACGACAGACGGGGAACAAATGATTACAGGCCCAACATAAAATATTGATATAGAAAAAGCCAAATGTAAACATTGTACTTTCAAGTTTAAACTGTAGCAGCAATCAGGGCTCGAATTTGTTCAATGAATGAAAACAAACAGACGAAATTTTGACAGGAACATAACCAGAAACGGAAACAAAATCAAATGTAATCATTCTGAACAGACGCACTTATTTGAAATGGCCATTAACCGGTTGTTAACGTTATTTTATCGTTCTGTTAAATATTTTAATTTGGCAGTCAACCAATCACGAATTCAAATAGTACAGACTGTGCAAATGTGATATTGACGCATAGCCAACGTGAGTGAAATGCCTGCGCTCAGCTGTCAAGTCATCATAGGTAAGTCGCAATGGCAATGCGCTGGCGTTAGTTTTCCAGAGGATATACTGTATATGTCACCAAATGTCAATCAGTGAAAATGAATAGCAGGTAATATGCAACTTTTAGTTTTTTTGAAAACAGTGAAAATTGCAGGATAGCGTTGAACATTGATTCACACAACGTCACATCACGCACTTAAGGCGAGACACGGCAGGTGAAAACATCGTTTTTTCATGCGGTGGTCAATTTTGAAATTTTGGGCCAGTTTGCTCCCTTTACATGTACATTAAGGTGGTTATTTCATTAAATTTTGTCAAATTGCGCCTTTAGATTTCTACGAACGTGCTGGGGGGGCGGGTGGTCCGAGGGGGCGTACCTGACAGAGCTGCACCCGCTGCCATCCCCAGATCGCCTCCATCGTCAGCCGCATTGTCCTCAATCCCGTGGGAAGGAGTAATGTGGGGGCAGCTGGAGTGGCGTGCTTTCTATTGAAAGTGAGCCACGACCGCAACGTTGCCATGGTCATGCCCTCGCAGCCCAGACACACGAGACAACACCTGTGGCAGTCTGAATCGGAGAGCACTCTACCGCATCCAGGAACTACACAGGGGCGGAATGGCATCTTTACAAATACGCATACTGAAAAGGACGTTCAACGCCCTGTGTATTGCTCTAATAGAGGAAAATACTCTTAGTACTCTTTTAAGCTCTTGTGCTGTCGAAGCATCCAGAGGCAAGCTGCACTGCCGTGCAGGGAAGGAGAAAGCCATTGTACTGCGCCGTAGATCCAACAGCAGAGAGCGTCAGAGGAACAGGAACGGGTGTGTAACTCACAGCTCACTGCAGTACAACCATCGGCTCCGAAGAAAATTTCTGAATGAACTCGACATATTTCCCCACTTTTATACCCGTATGTCCGGGGGGCGGGGTAAGCAAATACTGTCTGCCAACTTCTCATTGACCTTTTTTCATAGATCAGAGGCATATTCGGAGCTCAAGAGAGACCCCTAGTGTCACTTCTTCGACACGATGTCAAAGTGAGCAACAGACGGGGAACTAATATATAGGCCTATACGCAAAATATAGGCTATTTCACTTAAATAATTACAGATTAACAAAACTAAAGGAAAACTTTTGCTGACCTCAGTTCATGGTTCAGGAAACCGTGCTTGTTTTCTGTACTTTACAAAAGCTTTACAGTTTTTAATCATTTTTTGCTTCTATCTTTATAAACATAAATTAGAGTAACAGGTCCCTCAGTAGGAACGAGCTCCTCGGTTTGTCTTGGCTGGTCCTTCCCTGCTCGGAGCCACCCGGTTCTGTCTCCCCGCCATGTTATTCACGTTTCCGCCTGCATCCCTATGGTTGGCGTGTAAGATTGCAGTCATCCAAATGATGAAAGTTTTGTTGTAAACAATGTTTTTGCGACACCACAATAAACGGTAGAGCATAATATGAAACAATAGACTTTTTATATCACCCATACGATATATATCGTCATATCGCACATCCCTAAAACAGCATACTTACAGTTTCCTGTATGCTGAAAGGTGATGCCAGTTGTTCATGTGGGCTCTGCTCCTTCGCTTCAAGCCATTTCCCCAGCTTGCCCATTGTACTATGGCGTTTTGGCATTTCTAGAAAGTAAAACAGTTTAAAAAAAAATTGACATTTTCAGCCGGGCAAACTTATATGGATTGCTAAATGTTAATATTCATCATCAACCTTTAAAACTAGTTTATAAATATTTGAATTTTTTTTAATAAACACTTACGACTGACAACATTTGTTTTTAGGTTCTCCAGTTCCATTTTGAGGGCTTAATTTTCTGCTTTTAATTGTGCTATGATGTCTGGCAAAGGAGGATCAGGAGAAGGTGAGGCAGGTGAAGGTGAAGCAGACGATGATGAGGCAGGTGAAGGTGGAGCTGAGGGTGGTGCAGGTGGACAGTTAGGAACCGGTAGTGCGGAAGAAGGTGAGGCAAAAGATGGTGATGTAGGTGAAGGTGGAGCAACTGAAGTTGTAGCAGAAGTGAATCGAGGTCCATGGTGTAATTTTATTTTCTCCAAAATCTCCCTGTCCAAATTTCCATCACTAGTTTGCCTCTTTATAAAACATGACTAAAAATATTAGGACAAAACATTAAAATCAAAGAGCTGAAAAAATAAAATTATGATATCACAGTCTCTCTGAATTTATCTGCCTCCATTAACAAGAACTAGATGAGATCAGCTTCACAACCAAGAACAAGAAAAAGAACCTCTACAGACATGAACCATGTGACATCACTCCTTGGGCCTCTTTTCCAAATGAACAGGGGCAGAGTACTTACTACAGTTCATGCAATTTCAAGCTGTCTAATTATTCACCTTAATTTGAGGAATTACAGACTGAACCAGACAGCATACAGGGAAAAAGACCACAACAGCTTCAGCCATATTCGTTGAATGATGAGATTTCGGTAATGCTTTAGATTAAGGCCCGGAAGTACTACGTAATTAAAACGAATTTACAGTGTTACTTTTGGTAATTACAGGGTACCTATAAAGTATGTACGTGTAAGTATAGGGGAACGATATGTAAAGTTTTGGGAATTAAGTAGGGATGTGCATGAATTTTAAAATTTTCGATCTGTAATTATTACCGAAAAATAAAATACTATTCGAATTTTAGTTATAATTAAATGCACTGGGTGGCGCTGTGAAGCATGTTTAATAAGTGGATTGTATTTGATCCATAATGTTGTCGTCTGCCTCGCGAAGTTTGGAATTACTTAGATGAAAATGATATTACAAAATGGAATTACTTTTAATCAATTATTAATGAAACTCTGTTATCATAATATCACCACCACAATGAGAAATCACACAAACACCGAGTCGACTGAGGAAAGACAGCTGTCCATCACTGCATTAACGACTGCAGGTAAAGCGCAGCTGAACCCGAGGGAATCATGATCTGAGATGATATCTTCTGGTAGCAAAATGATTTTGAGATGTATGCTTCCTTTAAGTTTCGTTGAGGGAGACAGGTTTAAGAACAGAAAACGCAAAGTGCTGTTAGTAACTTCACTTTGCACACTGTGTCTCTGTCTGTAAGCACAGCGTGTTTTCTCACTCATGTGGATATTATTGTTTTTCTCAACATGAACGTGAAACAATATAAACACGATAATGCTGACTCGAGTGCATGTATGTTCTGTACAATAACTGCAAAGTCTGCTTTATTAGCCTTTTTTTTAGTTTGTGCTGCTTGATCTTAAATGCTTTTGTTCTTTATTTTTTTGTTTACACATATTGTTAAATGTTTTCAACTAAAAGAAAACCTTAAGATATATAATAAGCTTGTTGTGTATATTGCCTAATGTAAGCTTGTTCAGAAATGGTGACAAAAACCTTAAAAACCCTAAACTTCAAACGTCTTTCTCGTTAAACGACATTTAAATAAACAAATATTCGAATATTATATTCTAATACAATATTTGTGAAAAATACCCATCCCTAGAATAAAGGGGTAACAACCAGGAAAATAAATGATTTATACTGTAAGTATTTTAGATCTAAGGGGTACTTGTACTACTATGATAGACAACAATCTTACGTTTGAGAGCCAGAACATACACTGGCACCTTTTTATATTAATAGTGTACAAATACATAAAGTTAAATACAATAAATCATGGGGTGCATATCTGTGCATTTATACAGTAATTTGTTTTGATATCAATATTGCAGCTGTTTTAGTTTGGGCTTCCCTGTTTCAAGGCAACTCAAACTATTGCAAATGTCTTTTTTTAAATACTGGGGAAATATACTCTTGTTCCATGAAGTTACAGGGTAAGTGTGACATTGTGGGCTGTAAATTAAAGTGGTGCTTGTTACCCTCTTGTTCCATGAAGTTACAGGGTAAGTGTGACATTGTGGGCTGTAAATTAAAGTGGTGCTTGTTACCCTCTTGTTCCATGAAGTTACAGAGTAATTACAATAAAAACACACAATCTCACTGACTCTGAAACCTTTATTTGAAAAAAACAACCTAATTCAAAACAGATTTACAACACATAGTAAAGTCCTGACAGAAAGTAGCACGTTTTTTTGTTTCTCTTGCTTGGCTTCCTCCTCCTCTTGTTCCTCTTCTTCTTTTTCTTTCTTTCCACTGATGTATCTTAAGAAGGAATCCCATGTCTTTTGCTATTATGCATTAAAAGAAAATACAGTACACCCAGAAATGTTCTCCTAATTTACTCATCTTTTCACTTCAGATCAACTGTCACCAGTGCGTGCATGAGAGTCAACTTCACGTTTACACAAAACACATTATAAATATCTGGCGTCTCTGTTCTTCTGTATTGTTCGTTTCTCATTATATTATTATTATCTGGTTTTTTTGTGTTTTGTTGTGAGCATTACAGTTACAAACACTTATCGTTTCACTTCAGAAGACATTGGTTCATCCATTGGGGTCGTGTGGATTACTGTAGTTATTGCTGTATGTGCTGTTTGATGCTGCAACTTTTAGGAAATCATGAGCTTGCACTGACTTATATGTATTCCCAGAGATTATTTATTTTTCTATATTGTTTGTGTTCATCTGAAGAAAGAAAGTCGTATACATCTCGGATGGCATGAGGGTAAAAGATGGTGAGGACGTTTCTGGGTGTACTGTATTTTCTTTGAATACAGAATAGCAAAAGACATGGGATTCCTTCTTAAGATTCATCAGTGGAAAGGAGGAAGCCAAGCAAGAGAAACGAATTAGAAGTGTTGTAAATCTGTTTGAATTAGGTTATTTTTCAAATAAATGTTTCAGAGTCAGTGGGATTGTGTTTTTATTGTAATTACTCTGTAACTTCGTGGATCAAGAGTATATTTCCCCAGTATTAAAAAACCAAATACAAATTGCAATAGTTTTAGTGTTACTTCCCTTGATATAACTTAATCAGTGCACTTTTGCAATAAAATGACTGTATAAATGCACTGATATATACCCCATAATTTAAAAAAAGCCTTTATGTGTTTGTCCATAAAGTAAAAAAAACTTTACATATTGTTCCCCTATACTTACACATACATACTTTATAGGTACACTGTAATTACTCAAAGTTACATGGTAAATTTGTTTTAATTACGTAGTACTTTCCGGGCCTTAGTCTAAAGCGTTTCTGAAATTTCTTTAGCAGAAAATGAAGATCAGCTTGCCCAAAACAATAAGCTCTGAAATAATAGCAGATGGCATTAAAACAGGTAAACAGATATAGACTTTATATAAGCTTTACCATAAGTACAAACAACTCTGACAGACTGCTTGTACTTGGCTGTGACTAATCCTGTCAAGATCTAGGGAAAATTGTAGATTATTAGGTACTCCTAATTTTGGATGATTCATTTAGTATTTAATTTTAAATGTAATAATTCATTTGCAAAGTTATAAGTAATAATGATTTTGTTTTATTTTATCCTGAGGCAACAACTTTATAGTTTGCAGCCAATTTCTTCAATGCAGATGCTAGTTTTGGGTCTCAGTAAAATAAAAAATTTGTGACTTGTGACCTTTTTGGGGCTAGATGGTCCATCATTACCGGTCTCCTCTTCATCAAACTTAGGGTTTTTTTTTTCTTTTGCTCAGAAGTTTTGGACTGGACTGATGTTGTGTCCTCATTAGTTTTTCTAGGGTGGACTGTCTCTCTGTGGGGAAAAAAGGGGAATACAAATTGTAGAATCTAAAACAAAAGATACAACTAGGGCTATGGCAATAACAACAACATAGGCTGACCACATGTAAGCGCTTATGCATCCACAATAATTGTATTAGTTCTAGACTCAAGGCAAATATTGTATTTTTTTCTCCACTAAATGTGTCTGACAGCTGAAATCGTACTTTAAGATATTAATCTGACATAACAAACATTTAAAGATCTTAGAATGATGCACTGGAGTGTAATAATCTGGGCCTACTGGTATTTAGCTCTTAACCATGAACATGAAAATGCAACGCACACAATAAAGCAGTATTAATAGTAACGGTCAATGTAAAATACAAAAACAAAAAACGGAACAGTTAAACAGTGAATATCTGCTCAATTACTAGCTTCGATCTGATCAGTAGCTTATAAATAGCTCATGCAGTTTATAGGCTTTTAAATTATTATTTAAATTATTTATTCTCTGTGCAATCAATGTGTGAATTATAATAAAAGTTCAGAAATGAACTTACCTGCAACTTTATGCACCGTTGCCTCGTACAAAGGCCATCTGCCTTAAGGTTTATTCTTCAATCCACCTCTCCACTCAATTAAATATACAGATCTGTCATCAAGTCCCTCTAAGAAATCATTAAAGGGTTACTTCAGGATTTAGCATTAAGCTTTGTATCAGTAGAAAACCAGAAATATTTTCAAATTACCGAGCTCCCCTCCTCATATCCCCCTGAGACGAGAGATTTATTTATTTTTAGTCTGGAAAAAATCCTCCGATGATGCAAAAATCGTCATTTTGCGTCATCGGAGGATTTTTGGGCCAGAGGCTTAAAACTACAGCCAGTGTTCTGCATGTTTTCACCACGCCCATATGGGGCGGGATCTCACTCACAGAATGTGAAGATAGTGTCAGCCATCTTTCTGTAGAAGCTAAGAAAACAGGCTCTTTGCTCTGTGTAGAAAGTTTGTATACAAGTAGACTGATCACTATTGCGGAAGTTAGTTTTGAAGTTGAAATGGCAGAAGGGGATTTCGAAGATCTGTTGCGAGAATCTGATGCTCGCGGCTACCCGTACGAGCCGCAATACAGCGATGAACAGTTGCGGGAGATGGAGGAACAAGAGGCAGCCGGAGCAGCTGCTGTAGCAGGGGAGAAAAACCTGCTTGGCAGGCAGGAGGAAGAGCCCGGCCAGACTCGAGTTGGGGCGGACTGGTGGTGTCAGTGCTCTCGCTGTGCGCCTATGGAAACAGATGGAGAGTCCTATTGCTGTCGCGAATTTCAGCGATGCCATTTTCTTCTGGATGAGATCGCTGAATCCGCTGATGAAACTGCACCGATAACATGAGCATGTATAACTGAGCACCCAAGTTTTGTATCACACATGGACAGGGGATTCCTGGAAACTTATTTTAGGATCCCGAAGATAAATTGGAAACGCCAGCCAAAGCCCGCAGGTACAAACGGACGGCTTAGTGTAAAGTGAGTATTTTGTTTGTTTTTCTTTTTTTTACCAAGACGTCATGTACAGAGTTTGGACACCCGGGTTTATAATGTTCTTCCCGCATAGACAGTCAATTTATCAACTAACTCACGATTTATAGAGTCACGATGTATCAAAGCAAGCCTAGTTGTATCGCCTGTAACCGGTAGGCGTGGTTTGGGAGTGGCCTCATAAGGGCGGCAAAGCAAGTGTATTCTGGGAGTTGTTGTCTTTCATCCACATGTGTAAAAAATACATTTTCTGCCTTTTCTCAGTCTAGAATGCTTCAAATTCAAAAATAATTTCACATTTATACTTTATAAACAACCAATTTTAAATACACATTCATCTTCCCAGAGGTGAAGTATCCCTTTAATATTGAATTTTTTTATGTGTGATGTTGGAACAATGCTCCAACTTTCATTATCCGTTTCTTCTTTCGAACATTCGAAACAGAGCATTCTTCATCCGTTGCCTTCTCCAGCGATGCTGTGTTGTTCGTGGAATGTCTTTGTTCTCCAAGAGATACTTCTTGTACTTCATCTCATCTCACTGGAGCAAAAGGAGAACAGGCACGAACCAACGTCTTATGGTCTTTGGACGCCCGGGTTCAAATTCATCAAGAGCAATCATGGCAGAACAACACACGTGTGTTTGCTCTGTAGCGCTGCGCAGGAATCAAAGTACCGGGATTGCAGACTGACTCTCGTGATACTTTAATGTCATAAATCGATTGGTGTGTGCAACGCCGCGTCAACTCGAACTTGAAATGTTAAAACATTTTGCAAATATCAATCTTCCCTTCTTGTTACTTCTTTCTGCCACCGCCACCCATCCTCTCTGGTGCATATTTCAAGTATTTGGCCATGTATTCGTCTACTTTTGTTGTAGTTGTATCAAATGAGCTCAAGACAGCGTCTGATGAGAGGAAGAAAAAGAAAGAGATCAGTATTCGCAAATGCTAACATTTTGCAAATATCAACTTTTGTGGCATTGCCAATGTTTCAAGTATAAATTAGTATTTATCAACGTGCAAGGTGATTGATAATCATGTGCTTGGGTGAGCAACAAAAGGCAGTTGGTAGTAACCAGTGCTGCCGGTAGAGAAGTTAGTCGAGCCCAGATGGAGTATTATATATAATATTAGAGCATGCTCTGTAGAGTCCTTCAACAAATGATTTCTTATTAATTATTATTCTGCTTACTATATTCAATTATTTAAAACATTGTTACAAAACTACTATGTTAAAGCAAACTCACCACAGATTATCTTGTAGATGGGTCTTCATGAAGGCAACCTTCCCACTTCTTCCTCTGAGGCTCATTATGGCCATCAATTTATTTGTCATAGTTCTGCCATGGTAAAACAGATTTATATTAGAATATTATATTGCAATCAAGTTCATTATGAAAATGTAGCAGAGAGCGAGTAAGTGGGTGTGTGGGGTGAGTGCATTACAGTATATGACAGGGAACAATCACTATAAACTAATGCAAAAAAGGAACAAAGTTACTTACGCAGCCATTGACTTCTTCACATGGTCTGCAGCATCAACGCCTCCCAACCTCTTCAGATGTTTACTCTGAAAAGGAGCAACAAGAAATTAAAAATATAATCAGAAAAAGTGGTCAATAGAGTCCAGACCTCCACAAAGCAGGCACATGATGAAGAGGAGTTTGTAGTGGTCACCAAGGTGAACAAGCCAATTGACCCTTCGCAAAGACCTGCCCCCCTTAGTTACTGTCGCCATGTCCGACAAGCTACGCCGCTCTCACGCCACACCATGTTATCACGCAGTGAAAAATACATCGCGGAGCAGAGAGGAGACTGACAACACGCTGACAGACCAGGTTACTTTTCGGTTACTTTTGATATTAAACATATTAAACAAAGTCTCACCTTTCAAATTTGGTCATTTTTTAAAAGAAATTTAAACAATAATTACCGTTTTGTGGCTCTTTAATGTGTCAGACAGATCGCTGTAGAGCATCAGTTAAAGCTGCTCGTGAGCCGATCATCTCTTCCTTCTAGTTCATTTATAGCATCAAATAAACATGAATGAACATAAGAAGGAATGTTGTTTTAACCGCAGAAAGGCGTCAGTACATTCCGTTTTTCAAGTTAAAATCCTCCCATGTTAATCTACTATCCTGACCCCTCGGTCAGACAAAATGGCGGATGGCGAAGTATGATTGGTTAGATCACCTGTCAATCAAGCTCCCTGCGAAGGGTCAATTGTCATAATGAAACTTTGCCAGCACTTTACAAGATTAATTATTTAACCCTTTTGTTGTCTTCGGTTTTTTATAGCACTTGTTGTCCTCCGGGGTACTACTACTAGCATAACACACACACACCTCAGAAGTGCATGAAGCCGGAAAAGGCACTTCCTGCTGTAAAGACATTACCCGGATGAAAACATACTGTGCACACTCTATAGGCCCCATGCGCCTATAAATCGTGTACACCTCTTCGTCTTGTCTGTCTCTGCTGTTGTCTCTGATCAAAATGTGAGATGCCCCATGAAGCTGTACTTATTAGATCAGTTTGAGTGTTTTTGTCTCGTACCCAACCAGGGAGAGGCATAAGAATATCTCTACAAATCTTTAGCATTGAAATTCAGGGCTTAAAGCAAGAAAAGATTTGAGGCCTGAAAAGTTGTCCGGGAGGAAATGTGCACAATGTATTGAATTAATTTAAAAGTGCTCTTTGCCTGAAATCAGGTATGGTGCCTGAGAACTTTAAGCCCACATTAGTCCCATGTACATTAGAGTTGTGAAACCATGTTTCACTAGCCTGATACTGTCGTGGAATATTCACGATGAATCTCTCTAAGTTGTAAGAAAACTCTCGGAGTCCCAAGTTCCAGATGCCAAAGTTATAGTTTATTGAACACCAACAAACTACATGAGACCAGTCAGCTGTCTGTTCTGATTTCATTTTTCCAAGTTCCCAGTTATATACCTTTTTGTTATCTTTCTACTCATTATCTCTAGCCAATGGTGTCATTGGCCTTGTCTCTTTCCCTCGCCACCAATATGTTCTTTGTTCTTCATTAATTAAATATTGGTGGAAAGTCCTTCACTTATCTATTTTTAAAAAACATATTTCTTTCATATACAGCTGGTAACTCCTAATTTTTTGACATATGTTTTTGGCCTACAGTTCAGTGTACCCTTAAAAATGAGGCGGCTTCTTTTGTTCACACACAATATTATGACTTTAAATGCAAGCTTTGAAAATACTTATCACACATTCAACATTAAGTGAGACACCACGTCAAAATATGTCATATAAGAGATATCTAACTTATTAAAAGTGTTTTGTAAGAAATACATCAAACAGTTTAATGAGACAAACAACATTTCATGAAAGCCTTCATCAAGGACATATGTCAGAATATTGCTGTATCAAGGATATTTTATCAAAATATATGTCAGGATGTAACTGAATGACAGAAACACCTTTTTTTTTTCTAAGAACTACATTATTCTCTAAGAAATACACCATATAACTCCCCCCTTTGAGACTCACAAAGAGTCTCACACCCTATTTCCCTCGACCAGAGTGCAGTCACACAAGCCAGCCCGTCTTATTCCATCAGGTGGCCAAAATAGGCCACGTAATTTCTTTAACCAATACTGTCTACATGGGGCTGCACTCTGCAGGACTTGGGTCCAAACATCTCCTCCCACACTTGGCTAGAAAGGAGTAAAAGAACCCAATCCTCTAGCTATCACTGTTCCCGGGGAGGGTGGCTACAAATCAACTTTGTGTTTTAAGCATGTGTATGAAATTGTAAAGCCTTGCGTGATGTAGAATACAAGTGATTACATATTGATTAGATATATTAACAATTACTAGAATAACTGATATAATAATATGCCTCCATCGGTGCCAGAGGAACTCACAGACATTTCCGGTAGCCTGAAGTGCTATCTGGTGTTGGGTTGGAGCAGACAGTGGGTTTTTAAACCACCAGTTGAGTCTTATTTGCTCTTGCAGCTAAGCACTGAGGTGCTCGTCGCTCCAAACTTTATGTCTTCTTGTTGTAGGCATTCTTGTTTCCTCTGGGCAAATACTCACAACAACAGTTGTCATACATATTGAAATATAAGTAGGAATTCCACAATTTTCTACTTGATTAACTCAATCAGGGTGTTTTACAGAAACCTCCCTCTATACTATTAAATCAATGGATAACTGTAATAAAAGAACAAAAAGATGTCATAATAATAAGCAAACAAAAAACATATGCATAATGTAAAGGAAAGTACAATTACCAAGAAATATCCCTTTTTAACAATCACATGAGAAAAGATGTTAAGTACTCTGGTTCTCTTGTAAGCTTCAATATTGCTTTTACTTCCGTTGGCAATCTATTTATTGTGGTTTCAGTATTGTTTTCAATGGCTTTCAAAACTCATCAAGTTCATCTAATCCTTGCCCTAAGCAAAATTGTCTGGGTTCTATACTTGTTCCTGATGGCATCATTGAGACAGTCACCATTTGCCTAGCTACTGTTTGAGTCAATATAGATCTTAGAATGGGAATAACACAGCAGAACAACAAGCTAAATAAAGTCACTCCGACAAGTATTATTATCTTCCATGATCCAAAAAGATCATCAAACCATCTCCCAAACGACTGATCTCGCCCTCCATTGTCTTTAACTTCTGTGCGCAAGTCATGCAGTTTCTTCATTGCTTGGGTAAAGGTTCCTTCTGGAGATGTATTATTTGGTATGTAAGTGCAGCAATCTACTCCAAACATAACACATACTCCCCCTTTATCTGCTAATAACCAATTTAGTGCTTGACGATTTTGCCATGCCATTTTACTAGTTGCTGCTAATTGATCTCCTAACGCCTTTAATGCTTCATCAGTATAATTTATAAATCTCTGCTGGTTATAGAAAATATAATTGATCCATTCTACATTTTTGTTAATGGTAACCCATGGGAGTATCGATTCAAAGCTTGCTTTTATCTCATCTCTGGCTTTAAACTCATGAGGTATTCCTCTTGGTTGGCCAATTGAATCTAGGTAGACCTCAGGATCTGGGGTGTATGCTCTCTTCACCCTTGCTGTGTGATGAGCTATGGTCTTTGGTGCAGCTTGGAAATCAGAGGGGTCCCATTCTACCATAGTTACTTCTTGTATTAGCCTTACTCTAGCGCACAATCCTTTCCAATCTGGAGGTAGTGCGGTTTTCAATTGATCTCCCCCACATAACCAAAAATAATCTGCTATAGTCTCTGTTTGTTCTGCATGTAGCATTAGTGCAGGTGAAACTAGAGTATGATTGTCACATCCTGTAAGACATTTGCCAATAGCTACACCCAAACACCCAAACGGAGTTATGTTCACAGTAAAATTCTGTCCCAATGTCGCTGTTGCAAATTGGGGTCCACTAAACCGGATCACATCATCGGTAAAGTACATATCTACATCTAAATGCCATATTACTGCACAATTTCCCTTAAATTGTCCCACATTTCTTGTCCCTTTGGTTTTGTTAAAGCATTCGTACCTCAGTTGTCGGTTTATTTTATATAACGACGGGCTTTCTTTTTTCTTATCATTCACACGTACATCAAATTTCTTACAGTCAACTCCCCACCTTATCTTCATATAATTTTCATCGTAGTATTATTCATAGTCCGGATTACTCAACAATGCCAAACATTCAGCTGGGCAAAACACAAGTCTATCCGATGTACCACAATTTTTGGCATAATATGTAGCGCAATGCTTATAGTCATACGGATTTGGAACCACTATCAATTCTGTTAGCGGAGAGGGCGAGCACATTATACAATTTGTCATTTTGGCCTGCTTAGCGGTATATCTAGCCCATTTGTACCAGTCATTTTGTTGTGCATGTAGTAACAAGTCCTCTGTTCCTACTGACTCTGCGGGTTCCATAATATTACCTAAGTCGATCTGTTCTGGCATTTGTGGGTTAAGTATCTTGTCAGGTATCTTTTTAGGCTGATTATATTGCTTGGCTTGATAATGTGGACGTTTGGGCCAGGATCCAGGTGCTCGTTTCTGTCTTAGTACTTGTTTCAAGCTATCTAGACCCTGCTCAGTCTGGGAAATAGAATGCAAGTTCTGATGTGTCGATTGTAGGATAGTCTTCATACCATGGTCGTAGTGATGGTCCTGCATCTGAGAGTTCTGGTCTTTCCTGGCTCGTTTCTCCGGTAGGCCCTGTGTGGGAGGCAATATCTGTTCCAAATATGTTAGTAACAGCATCATCCACACCAATACCTTCTTGAGTGTCCAGTCTTTCTTCTGCCTCCCGCAACACCTCGTCCAACGGCTGCGTTTGCTGGCCTGTTTCATGTCCTTCAGATGATTCTGTGTCTGGTTCAGTAAAATGAACACTTTCTGCGTCTCCTTCCGCACTTTCTGGTTCCTGTTCCTCTGCGACATGTACTTCCGTCTCACTTTCTGTGCTTTCCTGCTCCGCTGCGGCACGTACCTCAATCTCTCTTTCTGCCTCAGCGTGCTCTTCCCCTACGTGCGATTGTCCTTCTTCTACTTCCGCTTCTCCTTCTTCCACTTCCTCTTCACTTTCTTCAGATGCTGTAGCCGGTACCTGTGGATCTGCTGCGTCCCCAGGTTCTTGGGCTTGTTCTTGCTGTTCTTCTTCGACTGCCTCAGGTGCTTGATCGTGTGGCAGATTTCTTCGGCGTACTCTGGTACAGTGATTTAAATGATACCACGTGTTACTGCCTCTTACCTTTACAGCTGTTGGGGTTGCCTGCACAACTTCATAAGGACCTTCCCTCCTGGGCTCATTCCACCTTCTTCAAAACACTCTCAGGTACACAAGGTCTCCAGGAACTATTGAACAAGGTGCATTCTCGTCTTGTCTAGGATTTCTTCTTTGTTCCTGAGAACAGATTTTCTCATGTATGGTAGTCAATTGCCTCATATATGCTTTCAGTTCCATTTCTAACTGTTCCAATGAAGGACCCTCATATGGTCCTCTCAGATAAGGCACTGGCATTGGTCTCCCTGTCAACATTTCATGTGGGGTCAGATTAGTAATTCTGTTTGTCTGCATGCGATACTTCATTAATTCTAGCGGGAGTGCATCAACCCAATTAAGTCTGGTTTCCTGGCAGATTTTCACAATTTTTGCCTTGAGGTTCCCATTAACCCTCTCCACCATCCCCTGCGACTGCGGATGGTAGACACATCCCAACCGTTGTTTTATTTGCAACTGTTGTATTACTGTTTTTACTGCTCTCTGAATAAATGCTGAGCCATTATCAGAGCTAATTTGTGATGGTATGCTGAACCTTGGGATAACTTCTCTTGTCAGAAATTTGATTACTGTTTGTGCTCCCTGATCTGCTGAGGGCACAGCTTCAACCCATCTGCTGAACCTGTCTATTATAACCAACATGTATCTTTTCCCTCGAACTGGTCTTATCATGTCCACATAGTCCATGACTAAATGTTTGAATGGCCCCTCTGGTGCTGGTATGTGTCCTATAGGTGCAGTTGTACCTTTTCTGACATTGTGTTTTTCGCAAATTTCGCAGTTGGCTAAGAACTCATCTACTGAGGCTTGCAAATATGGGGACCAGTAGCCCTGCTGTTTTAGTTTTCTCATTACCTCGCCCCTTGCACAATGGTCAAATCCATGTGCATCAGAAATTAGCATATTAAGGAGTGCTACTGGAGCCAATAGCAGCCCTTCATGTGTCCTCCATACTCCATTCACATCCCTTGTCGCCCCCCTTTGTTGCCATTGTGCTTGCTCATGTTGACCAGCTTGTTGTTGTATGCATGCTATATCTGTTAAATTTGGCTGAACCTGCAATATTACTTGTGGAGCCATTATCGCTACTTTGCAACCTGAGGCTTCTCGTGCAAATTCATCTGCAGCATTATTACCTCTTATAACAAAGTCTTTACCTTTTTTGTGGGCCTGGCATTTAATAATGGCCAATTTTCTTGGATGCATCATTGCTGAAATCAATTTAATTATCTGATCATTATGCTGAATTGGAGTCCCATCACTCTTTTTGAACCCTCTTTGTTTCCACACTGCAACAAACAAATGGCACACTCCATGTGCATAAGCAGAATCTGTATATATATTAACTTTTTGATCTTTTGCAAGCAAACAGGCTTTGGTCAACGCTCTTAATTCTGCCAGCTGTGCCGAACATGGCTGTTCACAATGCTGAACCACAACTGGCACAAAAGTGTCACCCTGCTTTTTTACCACTGCAAATCCAGCATGATTTCCCAAGTGGTCCTTAAAGCAGGATCCATCAACGAAGTAGTCTACTTCTGCCTCGACCATTGGTGTTGATTCCAGGTCAGGCCTCAAACGTGTGAAGGCTAACGAATTTGCCACACAATCATGTGGTGTTCCTTCATCTGCCAAGGGAACATAGTTTGCTGGATTAACAGTGATACACCGTTTTATAGTTACATCCGGGTATGTCAGCAGTGTTGAATATGCTAAGCATCTTGCTTGCGTTAGTACAAACTTTCCATTTTCTATTAGCTCTATTATCTTATGGTGAGCATAGATCACCACTGGGTATCCCATAGTCACTGTGGAGGCTTTTTCATAGGCAAAATAAACCGCAGCCAACCCTTGATAGCATGGCGGGTATCCTTGTGCTACACTGTCCAGCTTTGCACTATAATATGCTATAGGTTGTTTTCGTCTGCCACTACAGAGTTCTTGCATCAAAACTGCTGATGCAAAACCACTTCTTCTCTCTGCTACATACAAATGGAATGGTTTAGTGTAGTCTGGTGTGGCTAGTGCAGGTGCTGTTTGCAGTTCTTTCTTTAGTGATTCAAAGGCCACTAGTGCATCTGCATCCCAAGTTAGCTTACTTCTAAGATTTTGCTGTCCTGTTTGTTTCATCAATGCTCGCAAAGGGTTGGTTTTAATAGCATAATCCTCTATCCAATCTGAACTAAACCCTGTCATTCCTAAAAAGGTCATCATTTGTCCCACAGTTTGGGGTTGTGGTGCTTTACTTATGCCTTCCAATTGGCTTGGCGATATTGCCTTGGTCTGATTGTGCAATAATTCGCCCCAGGTACTCCACCTGCGGTAAACAGTACTGTAACTTGTCTTTGGACACTTTATGTCCTCCCTCAGCCAATTTTGTAAGGACTTTAATTGTGTCCTGGTGGCATTGCTCTAGTGTTGGTGAACAGATCAATAAGTCATCCACATACTGTATTAATGTGCTGTCAATTCTAAGATATTCTAGGTCCGCTTTTAATACCTGGTTGAACACATGAGGGGAATGCTTGAACCCCTGTGGTAATCGCGTGTATGTGAATTGTTTACCTTGATAGGTGAATGCAAAGAGCTGTCTGCTTTCTTCTGCTAGAGGAATACTAAAAAAGGCAGAACACAAGTCAATCACAGTGAAATAATTAGCAGCAGGGGGAACATTAGTCAACAGTGTATGTGGATTGGGCACCTCTGCTGGCCAATCCTCAACTATGTCATTTTCTGCCCTTAAATCATGCACTAATCTCCATTTCGTCTTGTTTGCCTTTGCTACCGGTAGTATAGGTGTGTTACAACAGCTTGATGTCTCAACTAGCACACCTGCCTCAAGCAATCCATCAATAGTACTGATCCCTAATTCTGCTTCTGATTTTAGCGGGTATTGCCGCTTTCGTGGGGGATGTGTCCCTGGTCTTATTCTGATTTGAATCGGATTCGCAGACACTACTAACCCTACATCTGTGTCGTGTCGTGACCATAATTGTGCTGGTACCAGTTTTTCCATTTCTGCCATTAGCTCTATCATTTTTGAATCCAGCTTTTCTGCAGGGGCAATAACTACTATTTTGGGCGTCCCTACCATTTCTGTCGTACATAGGATTTTTAAGTACATCTTGTCTGGTGATTCCATAATAAGAGGATTCTCTGTCCCTTTCCATTGTACCCTTTCCGCCCTTTTCATCATTTGTCCTAAGTCTTTTTGCTCCCTGCCCTTGCTCACATAAATTGTTACATGTGGAACAGACTCTGGTATCCGAAACCATGTGTCTATGAAGTTATTGTTGTCTACCTTAAGTGCAGCTCCTTCCTGTCCTACAACAATATATTTCGATGTCAATGAGATTCTATGTTGTTTTGTTTTGTTCAGCCATTCTTTCTCCAAATCTGTATTTCTTGTTTCATCATACATTAGCGTGCAATGATGTTCTGCTCCTGGCACATTTGGTTCACCTAACTGTGCCCTAATGTATTTTCCCCATTTATCTATTGTTTCTTTCACTTCTTGTCATAGATCTCCCAACCAGTACACATTTGCTTGTTGATACTGAGGTTCTGGTTGTTGAGTCACTGTCATTTGTTTCACCCCTTTGTCATCTATATAGATTCCTTCTGGAGTACACCATATTTGTAAATTCATTTTGCATATAGCATCTCTTCCCAACAAGTTCACTGGCATGTTTTCTGATATTAAGATTGGAATCTTCACTGCTTTGCCTTTGACTTCTATGTTTACTGGAGCCGTCATTGGAATCAACTGCGTTTGTCCCGAGAATCCTACTGTCTTCACATATTTTCCAGACTGGGGGAGGTGAGAGGCATAATTTGGACTTATACACGTGAATGTGGCTCCAGTGTCTAACATAACCGGTGTTACTTTGCCCTCTATTTTAACCTGCAGTATAGGTTCTTGATCAGCATCAGTTGATATCATTGGAAGCTGACCCCTCCCCGTAGGATTCTCTGGGCATCCCTAGTAGCCCTGTGGTGGTCCACGCCATGGGTTGAGTGGACCTTGAGCCTGCTGCTGCTGCTGTTGTTGTTGCTGTGGGCCTTGCTGCCAGTTTTCAGTATTTGCCTGGTTCGTCTGTATCCAAGGATTTACTGGACACTCTCTCCTCATGTGTCCCACTTGGTTGCACCCCCAGCATACATATGCTTGCCTGGTGTCATAGTTCTGTCTTCCTCGTCCTCTTCCTCTTCCCCCTTGAAATTGTCGGCTCCATCCTCTGCTCATTTGACCTGGGAAGTTATACACCATTGCTGGCATAGGTTGTTGCATTATCTGGCCCTGGATTGGCATCAAATTTGGAACGTTGGGTGCAGGAATCATTGATGCTGTCTGGACAACTGGTGCAGGTTGATACATGGGCACAGGTGGTGCACATGAGGCCATGGGTGCAGCTGGCACACCTGGAGTCACTTGGGCTTGTGCACCATTCAAAACTTGTGGTGCAGTATTCACTGGTGCCATTACAGTGGTGGATGTTTCTTTTTCTTTCAATGCTGCTTGAAGTTTTTATTTCTTTCCTGTTAGTTCTTCTAGTTGTAGTTGCTCCAGTTTCTTGCGTATATCTTTTTCTTGTTGCTTTATTTTTTCTTCATTTTTTCTGTGTTGTTCTACTGCATGAACCACATAAGCACAGAATTCTTTTGAGGGTTTGGTAGTTAATCCAACCACATCTTCTAGTTTATCTCTTACTGGTCCAGGCATGGCTTCCACTATGGAGATTCGGAACATGGTTGTCAACCAGGGATCTTGCTCTGGGTCTTTTTCCATTTCCAGTTTCCATCTTTTTATTTCCCGATCAATGTAGTCTTTTGGGTTTTCTGTTTCTCCCAGCGGTTCTCCTTTTATGGATTTTGGATCTAAACTGGTGGGAAATTCTTCTCTCAGTGCGGCCCATACATCATTCCGGCATTCGTTGAATGGCACTTCATCATATTCTGAACTTACTGCTGCATTTTCTATTTTTGCTTTTTCCAATATTTCCACCATTTTGTTCCCTCCAACACATCTGGCAAGAAGTGCTTTGATGTCTCCTAGGGCTAAAGTATTCCCTGTTGTTCGTTCTTCAACGTCTCTGATCCATTTTCCTGCTCCTTCGTATATGTTTGGGAGTGATGCCAATAGTCCTTCAAGGTCTCTGTTGGCCCAGGGTACATAACAGTTGTATTCTCCTTTTACTATTATGGGACATTGTTTTTTCACTGCTTTATCAGATCGTTTAAACAGTTGCTTTCTTTGCGGCATCTCTTTCTCTTCGCCGTCATCTGATGATTCTTCACTGAAGTCACTAGGTGCCTTATTCTTGTTTATTAGTCTTTCAGATCTTCTCCTTTTCCTTTCCCCTTTGTTTGTGTATATATATATATATCTATGTTATACTTTATTTTATTTATTATCTCTTTTCCTTATATTTACTTTATCATCTTTTATTTCTTTCTGTTCACTCTTTTTATTATTTTCCCAATTAATTTTTTCTTATTCTTCCATTTTATTTATTTGCTTATATCTCTTATTTTATTGCTTATAGTTTTCATTTTATTTCTTCTCAAAAACAATTATTCATTTATTCATGCTTTATATTTGTTTCAAACAATCTTATTTTGTGAATTACAAGGCTTTTTCTTCAAGCATGGTTATACATCATTTGCTTATACAAACAGCTTGGTTACAAATTCTAAGCTAGTTGACATAAGTGTACATTGCTTATTTCTTATACATACAGCATGATTATATATGTCTAGAATAATACATTCATTCTCCTACCTAAAACTTTATCATGCATTATGCTTTTAAATCTAGTTACACATTTATTTCAGCATGAGTAATACATTGCTTTTACATAAGTAATGCATCATTAACAATGTCTATATAAACAGCATGCACTAAACTCTAACATGTACTTAATGCATATATATGTGTTTCCCCATCCTAGACTACTATCTAGTGGTTATTCAAGGTTTTTCATATATGTCCAGCCACACTTGTTTTAATTCTTTGGGGTGTTGCAGGCAAATTCTTACTTCAAATACTCCCACTGTCCCTTCAATTGTGGTGGCTGGCACAAGTTCACCATTAACTCCTCTTTTGAATATCACTCTGCTCTCTCTCTGCACTTTTCTTATTCTGTTTGAAACCTCTAAGGTTACATTCCTTAAGATTGTTACTCCCTCCCCCTCTGGTTTCCTTAATGTCTCCCAATATCTGGCTACTTCAGCCCTAAGATAAGGGATCGCCACCTCCTTAATTGCTACTTTCATTTTTCCCTCAAAAGTCTCTAAGTCCTCCCAATGACCTGACTGACAAAGTCTGGTTATGTTTTTTTACAAATGGCCCAAGCCAAATGTTTCGTGACACAATTTCTCTCCAATTCACAAAAGGCCATTCTTGTTCAATTTCTGCCAGATTTACAATGTTAGTCAAGCCTCTCAACAACTCCAATTTCTTTTTTCGAGTTAACGTCTCCTCTGCCCTGTGTAATCAACATATTCTGTTTCTCTCCAAAAATGATCATTAATTCCCTTAGTTTCTATCAGTACTTTTCTCAAATTACTCTCCCAGTCTTCGGATCTGTGTTGACCTTCATCCTCTACAAAGCTTGCTTGCCTCTGCATTTTCCCTAGTCTTGTTCACTGCAATGAAAACATTTAACATTTTTCTTTATCTTTTTTCCAATTATTTAATTTCTCTATTCTAAGTTTCCTTTCTCTTTCTCTCCCTCCCAGGGGGCTGTCCGGTCAGCCAACCAGTGAGTGAGAGCAAGGCAAGGAAATAACAGAGAATCAGATACCATTTGTCTCTAATTTTCAACAGTCTTTTTACTCAGTCAATTTGTTTCAGTTTATTTGTCCCATTTCACTCTTGGGCATTTCTTTATTGTATCTGATTCTCTGCTCCACACCGCCTCTGCACACAATACCTCATCAACACTAGAATCATGCATTCAAATAAACACACAAACCCAGCGCAATTAGTATTTGTAAGTACACAGGCACTAACAACATAGTTAGTCATGCACATTATTCATTATTTCAAACACACACAGAGTTCAACAATTCCCCGTTTTCTGCTCAGTCCGGGTTTCGTCAAATCACTGCAATAAATAATCTAATCTAACACCTGGAGGAATTATGACGCGAATTTTCTACTATAAATGCACCCGCGTTTGGATTTTCCACCTGTAGCTACAGGAATTTCACCACTTTTGATTAAATATACCAAAACACGGGATTTTACACGCGCCGTCGCACTTCGACACACCTCTACAGGCCTTTTCTTTCTTCTCTAAATAACTACCCCCCCCTCCCCAATTTTGAGATCTGGAACTCACCTCTATTTCAGCCAATTAGTTCAAATTATTCTATGTTCGGACCGGCAAAAGTCTTAGGGAAGTTACTCACTGGAACTTGCTATCACAGATCACACAAAAACACCTTAAGCAAAACGATTACCTCGATTTTATGGCGCCGGTGATTTTGTGCGACCCGCTCAGCGTCCCGTCAGCAACCTCTGGCCCCTCGACCTCAATGCCGGCCCCACGTTGGGCGCCAATGAATATGTCGTGGAATATTCACGATGAATCTCTCTAAGTTGTAAGAAAACTCTCGGAGTCCCAAGTTCCAGATGCCAAAGTTATAGTTTATTGAACACCAACAAACTACATGAGACCAGTCAGCTGTCTGTTCTGATTTCATTTTTCCAAGTTCCCAGTTATATACCTTTTTGTTATCTTTCTACTCATTATCTCTAGCCAATGGTGTCATTGGCCTTGTCTCTTTCCCTCGCCACCAATATGTTCTTTGTTCTTCATTAATTAAATATTGGTGGAAAGTCCTTCACTTATCTATTTTTAAAAAACATATTTCTTTCATATACAGCTGGTAACTCCTAATTTTTTGACATATGTTTTTGGCCTACAGTTCAGTGTACCCTTAAAAATGAGGCGGCTTCTTTTGTTCACACACAATATTATGACTTTAAATGCAAGCTTTGAAAATACTTATCACACATTCAACATTAAGTGAGACACCACGTCAAAATATGTCATATAAGAGATATCTAACTTATTAAAAGTGTTTTGTAAGAAATACATCAAACAGTTTAATGAGACAAACAACATTTCATGAAAGCCTTCATCAAGGACATATGTCAGAATATTGCTGTATCAAGGATATTTTATCAAAATATATGTCAGGATGTAACTGAATGACAGAAACACCTTTTTTTTCTAAGAACTACATTATTCTCTAAGAAATACACCATAATACTCAGACCCCAATACCACCTGAGGGTTAAAACTTACCAGTTCTGCTCCCTCATTCTTATCCTCCAGGCGATTCTCTAAAGCTTCGAGCTCTTCTTCAGTGTTTGCCGGCTTCACTTCATAACGTGTTCCAGCAGATGAAGTGGCAATGTGAATTGTATCCTTGATTTTGACAAGGAGCTGAAGAACTCTCTTCTGGAATTTTAGCCAAAAAAGAAGCGACCGATTATTATATTTATAATGTAGTGAGTACGCTCTACACCACAAAAATCATAGTTTTTTTCAATTGCCCAATAAAAATGCACTGCAAAAACTCAATTTTACCAAGAATATTTGTGATATTTCTAGTCAAATGTCTAATTTCTATTCAAAATAAATCTCATACACTTAAAATAAGACACCTAAAAAGTAACTTGTATTTAGACAATTTTCAATTGTTTTACGCAAATTTTCACTTAAAATAAATAGAAAAATCTGCCAGTGGAGCAAAAAAATTTTCTTGTAATAATAAGAAATAAATTAAAACCTTACATGTGTTACCATGTGCTCATGTGAAAAATCGGGTTAGTTTGAAGAATCAGCAGTGTGTCATATTGAACTGCTGAGTCTGATTCAACTGAAACTTTGGGGACAGCTAGGGACACTGGAAGACTCCTAATTATTCGTCAGCAAAAATAAGAGAATTACTTTTTTCAGACATCGGGAAGTCTTTCTTCCTCAATTTGTTTGAGTGTGCATGCGTCGACATCGCCTTGGATGCATTTGGGGGATCCTTTCAGCTCTCATAGACTTCTCAGGAGGCTGCCTAAGGCTTCGGTCGATAGTAGTTCTTGGGGTGTCACTGATGGAGAAAATGGGTTGCATACTATGCAACCCATAATGGTCATGTGCAAGCACACCCAAGACAGATACAAGTATCTTAAAGAGCTCCAGTATTTTTGTTCCTATATGCCAGAATATGTTCCTAACAACACCCTAACCTCTTACTGCTCCTTGTGGGATCAGAAGCATTCTGACGCCGTGAGAAGGACTCTGAGGAACTCCGCCTCCGTTTCTGCAAAAGTGACTTGAACAGACTCTTTTGGCTACGGCTAAATTATATGGTAAAAAAAATACATACATTAAAAAGGACATTGCTATGACCGTTATTGCAAATGAAGTCTAATTCTCAAATTAGTGGGAATGATCATTTTGCGTTGCAGTTTTTATTTAAAAAAAGATATCTATATATAAATATATCTCATGTGACATTTGTTGAGGTCTTTTTCTTTTTCTTTCTTACATCTGGAAGATGTGTAGTTCAAACTGCAGCTTTACAGTGCTTCATTTATACTGACAATATTGTATTTAACAAATTTAATTTAAATACCCCTGTCCATGACTGGAAGACCCTGAGGAACTGGACAGACTCTCTTGGCCAGGGCTGAATGATCTGGTTTAAAAAAATAAAACATAAAAAAAACAAAATTATACAGCAGGTATTACAAATGAAGTATAATTCAAAGTAGTGGGAATGATCATTTTGTGGCGCAATTTCTATTTTTACTGGGTCAGTACATCAAACATTCTTACATCTGGAAGTGCTAAAGCACTCAATCAGTGCATCTGGTTTGTCCAGTGTAATTGTGAAGTCCATACCAAATAAAATCTATTAATAATAATAATAATAACAACAACAACAACAGTGCTTCATTTATACTGGCAATATTGCACTTTTGATCATATTTAAATACCTTCGACCATTAGAAAGAGACTCGGAGGGACTCTTGCTACCACTGTGTGCCAAGGATCGAGATTCAGGGCTTGAGGGGATGTCCATTTGAGTTCTTTCTGCGTTTTTAGAGGGTTTAGACACTGGGAAGGGTTAATATGTCAATAATTCAAAATTACTTTACACATATTTGGTTAGTCAACATAAGCAACATTATGTTTACATTAACAGTTTACATTAACATAAAAGACAACTGAAATTTATATTTTGTGGCATTCAATTCAAGTTGTAACCTTTCAGTTCTGGTATGGCATACTAAACTTCAAAATATTTGATACCCAATCAAACTGTGCATCTGTCATTTTGGGAGGAGTTGGAAGAACAAAGTCATCTGTAATAAATAGGCGACAGTCATAAAAAAAGTACTTAACTAGTAACTGTAGTGACTAATTGGCCCGATACTGACAGTCACAGTGGTGATTGAAATGCTTCAATGATGTGTTCTGGATGTGCATACCTTTTGTTATTCTTTTCTTGGCTTGATTCTCATTACTTGTATTTGCAGGGTGCAGGATGCGGCGTCTTTTCATTGTGTTGGTAGTTGTGCCATATTTACCAGACTGTGCATTCGTCATTTTGGGAGGAGTTGGAAGAACAAAGTCATCTGTAATCAATAGTCAACAGTCATCAAAAAGTACTTTCAAAACTGTAGTGACTAATTGGCCCGAAACTGACATAGCCACGCTGGTGATTGAAATGCTACAATGATGTGTTCTTAACGTGCATAACTTTTGTTATTCTTTTCTTGGCTTGATTCTCATTACTTGTATTTGCAGGATGTGGCTTCTTTTTATTGTGTTAGTAGTTGTGCTATATTTATCGAAAAGTGTGACTTAGTTGTGAGTTTGCAGTAAGAACCATTACATCTCTCCTATGATTCAAACATACTGAACACACCCCTGTCTTCATATGACATGATTGTGTGACATGACCCACCACCAAGGTGTCACTGCTCCCTTTTGGTGTGGCATACCCCAAAATGAACCAGTGTTCAAAAACTAAAAGCACCCATTGTGGCTCCAACAAAGACTATTATGTTATTACAAACTCTAAAAATACAATGAAAGCAAAACAGGTAAATTTGACCACCGCACACTGAAAAAACTTCACTGAATCTTTGTTCTGAGTGAGCAACAATCTACAGAGCTACAGGCGATACGTGTTGCTTGCTCACAAAGATTCTGTAAAGTTTTTGAGCATGCGGTGGTCTATTTCACTGTTTTACTTTAAATGTTCCTGCGACCAACCTGCACCTGACAATCACACTGGCTGTGCACAAGGAGATCCTTTTGTTGGTTTACTCTAAAAATACAATGTTACAATGATGTAGCCCTTGGGGCCATATAGACATTGCCTTCAGTGCATTGGGTCCTGTAAATTAACACATACCTTCACAAGAAATACATTTTAGAATCTTCTTCGTAGCCTTTTCACCTAAAATTAGTAATAATCATTCTGTAAGACAGTAGTCATCTTTCAAACAATTAGGCATACCTGTGTTGACTGTCTTAGTTTGAATTGACATTGATTGAATTGAAAAAGGTTAGAAAACCCTACTCCAACCTCATTGTTGTGACAGAGGTATGAAAATAAATGTGAAAACTGAAATGTTTTATTACATACCTGTACTTTTTATCATAAGACCTGGAGAAGATTCTTTTTGACTGTCTTCATTGACAGATGGTTCATCTAAAAAAAGGAAAAAGTCAAATCTTTGATAGACAATTACAAATGTAATATTCTACAACATTGAAAAAAAGTCTTAAAAATGATCAAATTAGTAAAAGTGCACTACATACTCATTTGGTAGTCGGGATAAAAAAAAATTTTGGCCTCCTCTTCGTCGGTAACTCCTCTTCTGAGCAACTCAATTCAGTAGTTGTATTAAAATCACAATTCTCGCATTCATTCTTGTCATCTGAAAGTACATACAGCAATGGTAAAATGCATACACATGAGTAAGTCTTAATATACAAAAGCAACTGGGTAAAAATGCAGGTTTGGCTATTATAAAATACTCATACTATATACTTTATATAAAATATCATCTTGCATGCCAACAGTCAACAATAAACAGTCTATTGAATGACAATATTGTTCTTTTTATTGCATATATGATATGATTTTGTGAGGAAGGGGCAGGACTAAATTAGCTTTTTGCTTCCTCCTGTTCCCTCTGGAATATATTTTGTTTGTTTTTTCTGGATGAGACTGTTTATTTGTGTTGTAAATCTAACATTTAATTACTTTGTTAGCCACTTTCGTATGGTAGACAAACTGCCTTGTTCTTCAGTTTTTTCTCCTCAATCAGCTCTCGTTTTTGGTTCCCTCTTTCATCGCGCAGTACAGCAATGTTAATCAGTTTTGAGTCGCATGGACTGGTGAAGAAACTGTCCAAAGTGTTGAGACTGTACACATCACACACACACATGTCTTTTCTGGCCTTCTTTCCTTTACCAAGGCAAAGGCATGTCCCAAAAAAAAAACAGGAGTCCTTCTTCTTAGTTGACACAAATGTCCCAAGTGCTGCTGGTGAGACATGAATTTTTGCATTGTCCATTTCTGCTATCCTCTTCGATAGTTGTGCAATTGGGTTTTTTGCATTTCTGACACTTTTTTTGAGTTTTTGCAGGTGGTTTTCAAACTGAAAGGCAGAGATGTCATTCAAAGATGTTTCAAAGTGCCTTGCATCTTCAGCCAAGTGGATCAGGGCATGGACATTATAGGATGGAAAGATTGGGCTGTAGAGCTTGGTAGATGTTCTATAAAAATATACTAGAAGCTCTTCAGTGTAGCCAATGGATGACATCCGTGTAATGCCATTGGAGTCCAACAGTACAGACATGGCAACTGACAGTGTCAAAAAGTGATAGTAAAAACTGTCTTGCAGAATGCCTTGGAGAACAACAGGTCCAGTATAGAGTAAAAACTGCCTGCTTTCCGTCGCTAGACGTGTAATCAGTAACGCTGTTTGGCTTTGCAGTTCCACAAAATAGTGCAACGATAAACGGCTCAAACTTTTTCACACTACAAAGAATGGGCCAAATTTGTACATTGGATGATTTAAACAATGGCACACCATCTACACTGAAATTTAGCAGTATCTCATTTTCTGTTGAAAAGAAATCGGGATACTGTGAGCACATTTTCAAAAGTCCCGTCTCCACACCGAAGTATAGGAACTGGCCACCACATAGATTCCTGACTTCTATTTGAGGTGGAGTTCCTAACAGGGTTCTGGCATCTTTTGGCAGCCGGTGGCCATGTTTACGTAACACCAAGAGCAGCTCATCAACCGATGTGCGTGTTGCCTTATTTTTTACAGCCCATTTTGCCAAATCACTTCTTAGATCACTTGATTCCTCCTTGGACAAAGTTCTAATTTCTCAATCACTTTCACCATCACTGTCTGGCGGGTGGTGATCATCTCGATACTCGTCTTCTCCTGTATCAGACTGCTCCTGTGTCTGTATGTCTGTTGGGGTATCAGCAAAAGAGGGGCCTGGATTCTCATTTGAGTCACTAGACTCCACCAATGCGCGTAATTGGGCATTTTGTCGTCTCCATTTTTTGTGATACATCTGGGAGTGAAAATAAGAACTAAATATTTTTAAGCCTAAATGTTTTATAAAGAAAATCATTTGAAAATAACTCGTAAAAACATTCAATCAAATGAGGTAGGCTGTGCTCATCATTTTTTAAATAATATCTTCCACATCAACCTGTATTTAAATTTTACAAAAATGTAAATTACTTTTTTAATGTTAAGGGTCAGTTACTTTCAGATTCAAATAGATGGTTGGGTTAGGTATGGGGACAACTCACCGTTGAAGGAGACTTTCAGGTCGTGTTCTTCCAAATCTCTGTAAAAGAGAAGGAAGAAGAATGTGAAATCTCAACCTTATTTATAAAGTTTGTGGATGGAAAGTGTGTCAATGTGCCACGTTCGACCAACAGAGACATCCCTAACACCCTAGCACACAACGGCGGTTCACGGTTAAACTACTCTGCCAGTCCACGTACGTACGTACGTACACACACACACGCCGGCGGTTGGTGGTTAAGCTAGTCTGCCCATACACACAATATTAATTAACACAATACGTATTAATATATGGGCCAGAATCAGGCACACTCAATTTATTTAGGAATTTTCTAGCTATAAAATGTAACTTCAAAAACTTTGCTTACCGTTTGAGCTGTTACCCCCAAATTCAGTCCAAACTCCGAACCGGTCCAGGTCAGAATCTGCTAGCCTGATGATGACGACACAGACTAACTTCACGCATGCGCAAGCGGGTGTTAATTGTCTGGAACCGTCAGAGCCAATAGAATCCAGTTCTAGTCACCGCCTTTGTGTGATGGACAACCTCCGTCCTCCAATCAAGCCCTTGTATTGAACGTAAATGATCAATCAGACTGGAGTTGCTCTCAAAGTACGCCGGGAGCAGTGTTGCCAGATGTACGATAATTATCGTATTTGTACGATAATTTTGACCTCTGTACGATGTACGATCAATAATGAAAAAAATCCCATAATGTACGATAATTTCAGAGTTTTCAGTCGTTCGTCCAAACACACATCCTACCGCTTCTCTCTCGGACCCCGAATCATTTTGCTGGCTCGCCTGCCTGCACGCAAGCACGTATGCACACACACACACACACACACACACACACACACACACACACACACACACACACACACACACACACACACACACACACACACACACACACAGAGACAGCACAAGTGGATGTGGCATCCGATGACGGCATCCAATCTGTACCGTAAAAGGATTCCCCAACCAAAAACATCTGCCAACACAGCACAAGTGGATGTGGCATCCGATGATGACAGTGACTTAGAGATCGAATTTGAATCTTTTTTGTGTTAATTGTGCACTTTTTTCTTTTTTGTGCACTTTTTTTCGGCATATCTTTTGCACTTTGGAAAAAAAAGTTATTCAGACTTCCTCCAGTTAATGTGAGCGTATTATACAGCTTGTTCAAATTGGATGTAAAATTATTTGGAAAATAAAATTGTTGGAAAATAACTATATTTTATGCGTTTGGTTTGTGTACGATAATTTTTTTTAAAAAACGATAATTTTGAGGTTTTGGTACGATACTTCGACATTTCTAATCTGGCAACACTGGCCGGGAGAAGGAGATGTAGAAAGCGCTTTTATCACAACTCAACTCTTTTCATCCCCCTCCGTTTTCAATAATAACATCGTGCACACAACATCGTTTTCAAAAAAGTTGTCATTTACATCAACCCGTATAAATACGCTGTCGAGCGCCAACTTCAAAACATAGGAAGCTCACATGACGTTAAGCATTTTCTGGCGCGTAATGTGACGTTTGAGAACCTAAAACCCCGTTTCTCCCAGTTGACACGGCAACACATAACCGGCGTTATCAGAAATCTCCACTTTGGCCGGAGTTTTTAGAAATAATCGTTTTCGGTGATAAAAACGGGGTTTTCGTGTAAATGAGAGGCCAAACCGCAGGGAAATATTTGCGTTTTCCCTTTGTTTAAACGGGGCATTGATCAAAGAGTTGATCTTTCAACGTTGTTTCATTATTCATGTATCAACACTTTGTCAACAGTTAATTGATCAGCATTGTTTGGGGGTTGGAACAACGTTATTTTTCTACTGATATATTTTAACAAAATGTTTAAAATTCATGGTTATATAAATAATGTTGATTTGACATACAACTCAAAAATTGTTGATATTTCTATGTTGAATCCGTAGTGAGTTAACAACACAAATTCAACTATTTGGTGTTCAACGTTGCTTTGACGTCGAATTAATGGTTTTTCATAAACTGACATTATTTCAACAACATTTAAACGTTTAATGTCAGTCGAATGCCAGCTGGGATGGTTTGAAAGTGAACCAACACACCGTCCAGCTTGCTTTTTACAACGAAAAGAAAGAGAGATAGTTAAATTGTTTGTAGCTGTTTTTTTTTTTATTATAATATTATTGAATGTATTAGTTTATTTTTAGTAGATGAATGCGTGTGAAGAAACGCACCCATTAAATTACAATATTAATAGTACAAAACATTCATTGAGTAAACGAATTATTGGATGTATATTTAGTTAAAAACTCTTTTATAAAAACTGAATAAAGCAACATTGGTAGATTTGATAGTTTAATCTGTGCTTGAATAATATAAAAGGATTGCCATTTTTGTTGTGAAATATTCAGAGATCAAAGATTTAAAATGACACTTCGAAATCTTGTTAACAAAACACAGCCTTTGTCCGAAACATTTTCCCCAATCAGACACAAACTCCCCATGAGAATACCAGTGGGCTCTTGTCCACATGTTTACTCTGCAACCTGTATGACAGAAAATTCCCATGAGAATACACAAACTTTAATTATAATATTATTGACTGTATTAGATTATTTTTAGTAGGCGATTGCGTGTGAAGAAACACAGATATGGATATTTATTAACCCGATATACAGTACGAAAGTGTATACAGTGATTCATTGAGTAAACTATTTCATGGATGTATATTTAGTTAAACACTTTTATAAAACTGAATAAAGCAACATGGGTATATTTGATATTGACCTACTTCTGAGCAGTGTACTTTGAGTTTTACTTCTATAATTTTCATCAGTCACATATCGAAAACTTGCACTTCGTTTGGCATTCTCTCTGTGAACTTCATTGTCTCTATAACGCTTCAGAGTCATTTAAGTCATCATCGCATTTGCATCACCGCTTTTGTCTGTCATGTATACGACGTGTTGTTAAACACCGATCAGCACCCCTGGGGTCTGACTCATAAATCTCGTGACATGCGCTCACGATTTCGCTCCGGGGTCATTAACTTAAAGCTGTGAAATAATAGATTATACTGACCCCCGAATCTAACAAACCCATGAGATCACGATCCCCCACCGTTCATAAAAAAAGCTGACCATAAGCCACTATTCTGTTGTAAATAGGACTTGATCTGTTCACGAGATGTGCACATAATGATTTAACATACTGCCATCATGAGAGCACGACACTCCACCGGGGTCATAAAAAAGATGACCACAAGACACTGGATTACCATTATCGTTTTGGACGCCTTTGTGGAATGACTGAACAGAAACAATGTAAGATTCTTTGTGCTAAAGATACATTTTATAACGCATACTTTTTCATTTTAAATTTAAGATTTTTTTTAGAGCTACAGCTAAATGAAATATTGTGTTTAGTAAAAATAACCCTGCCAAAGATTAAGTTTGATAACCCATTTTTTCATCATTTTAAAGTGACTTTGTTGTGCATGACAATCTGAACATTTGGTTTAAAATACTTTTTAGCCTCTGGTAAAAGTAAAATAACACTTGTCTTTGTTAACCATTTTTTCTTTGAGGGTTTTTTCAGTCAATATTCACTGTTTAGAAACACATTTTCACTGCTTTGTTAAAAGTAAAGCCTTATATAAGTTTTTTCACCATGCATTGCAACCCATTAAAGACACATTTAATCATTTAAGACACAATCACATCATTTAAACACATTTTAAACATAATAACCAATTTTTATGCCCTATAATAATAAATAAAATGAACCCCCACACATTACTTTATCATGTTTTGAAAAACATCTCAATGATTACATCAATTAATTATTTAATTTTATAGTTGAGAAAAATAATTCTTACACCATTATTTTTGTCATCTCAGTTTCCATTAAACATTGTACATCATTAAAGATTATTTCTGTTCTTAAATAAACCGAATGTAGGCCTTCCTGAAACCCTAAACCCTGTGGTTTACTCTGATGTTAAAATAACACTTCTTCTGCTACAGTAAAACCCTGCTGTTCACTTTCAGAAGTTGTAGGGATGTTTTCTTGTCACAAAAAGAATGTGAAACGCATATGTAGGTTATTTAATTTTAAATATATTTCAAAGATAATTTCAGTTTATTTTACACACATTAAACATTATTGTATCGAGTTATTGCATATCGCATTTTCTTCAGTATCATGCAGCCCTAATGCTTCTATAAGTAAATGCTCAAAGATTTTAATTCTTTAACTCTTGATTTATGCTTTGCAGACGAACCCACCATGTTGGAGTGTGTGGACCTCAAAATGCTTTTGTTGAGGGATTAAAGACTACAGGGAACCTTAAGGATCAGATTGTTAGACTGTGCTGCATTCTGGCACACATTATTTTAGCACCATCTTGTTTTTCAAGACCATGCTTTTGAGGTAGGGTTACCCAAAGCTAAAAAGCCCCCGATGAACATCTATCTTGACCCATTTGTGAATGAGTGCACTGATCTACATTACCATGGCTTTGATTGGGTTACATCTGATGGTGTACATGGTACCAGCAAAGTATATGCTTAATACCTGTAAGTGATTCTGTTGCCCGTACACTCCTACAGAACTTTAAGCAGTTCAATGGGGAGTTTGGAAGTTCTTTTGCCTTCAGAAAGGAACACTCTTCGAACGTGGTCGGGGAAAGGCCAGGGTTTACCCATTTGAGAAAAACATGGAACTTAAATGCCAAAGTCAGACTTTGGAGCTAGTTACGAGGGCTGTTGAGACAGGAACACCTTCAGTAGGTGTGAAAGGACCTTCGGTGTTGTCCCTGTTACCTGGATTTGATATAAGTGAGGGATGCGTCCCTGACTACTGCAGTGTCCTCCTTGGAGTTCCAAGATCTATTACTTCGCTATGGTGTAACTTGAAACCCACCAATCTCCTTGATACTTAGGCAGGTCCATACCACAAATTGACAAACTACTGTTAAAGATAAAGCCCCCAAGTAATGTCTCCAGAACACCTCGATCCATAATAGAAAGACGTTACTGGAAAGCCCATGAATGGCTGATGTGGCTAATTTACTACAGTTTTTCCGTTCTTAAGGGGATTCTACCTGAGAGATACCTTAATCATTGGCTGAAACTTGCGAGTGGCATAGCTTTGCTGCTAACCACATCGATTTCATCTCAGCAGCTTTTAGAAGCACAGGACCTTCTTCATCAGTTTGTATCTGAGATGTCACCTACAATGTTCACCTCTGACTCCATCTCTCTAGAAGTGTCCAGAATTGGGGGTCATTACGGGCCCATTCTGCCTTTCAATTTGAGGCCTATAACATGGAGTCTGTGCCCATCCAAATATGTAAAGTTTTCTGGATGAAAAAAGCACTTCCACTGTATGCCAGTCAAACACTGAAAAATCCCTCCTCAGAGTGTAGTGTGGTTCTTAGTCAGTTATTGAGGGGAAAACAAGAGTGAAAGCATGCAGAGAGGTGTTTGGGAGTTACAGCTTTTGGACCACCCAAGAAAAGAATGATGGCACATGACGACTATATTGCTTTGCTTAGTGTTGGTGATCGGGTAGGAAGCAGGTTGTAGACTATTATGATCGAGTGTTTGTCAATGGTGCGATCGTTCATTCCCAGCGCCGTTCAAAGAAGAGGAATTCAAGTGTAGTTCGTATAAAAACTGACAACTCTTTCTTCTCTGTTAAAACGTTCATGGTGACAGATGTAGAAAATGGCAGTACTTGTTATACTATTGGTCACTTTTTTGAGGAGGGGAAGCACAGCTTTTCTGCTTCTGTTCAAAATCCTCTACACTTTCATCCAGTCAAGAAGGTGCTGTCTCACCTAACTGCTGTAAATGCCTCCGCAATTCAACACAAATGTTTGTACATGCCTTTGGAACACAGATGTGATTATATTATGACTTTTCTTAATTATTATGAAGTAACTGTTTAATTTTTTTTCATGTCTGACATCAGTGACATCAGTTTTTGCAGCTCTGCCAAGCTTTGTTGAAAGCACCAAAGTTTATTTTCTTTTAATGCTAGTGGAGAACCGGTTTACATAGCTGCATCAGTACAGTCTAGAGAAATGTGTTTAAATTATATTTTTGTGTTTGGAGACATATATTAACTGTTTATTATTCTGTATGCATCTGCATGTGTGTGTATGTATGTATTTTCTTACATATAGAAATTGATGATATTGATATATGGTTATTGATGATATGAACAAAATTTAATTTAAAGTTTGTAAATAGAATGTGTAGTATTTGTTTTGTTTTTATGAGCCAGTTAAGATAAGGTAAAATAAGAATAAAAAAAATTGTGCTAATTCTAAAATGGGATAGAAATTGAAATGAAATGTGGCTTGTGTAGACTTGTTAAAAGTTCAAGCTGTTCAAATGAGGAAAACAAGGAATGAATTAAGGAAACCATAAGCATGTAAAATGTATTGTTTAAATAAATTTGCATATATAAATTAAACATATTGGTGACATATATGGTCATAACATACAATATTATATAAACAACCATCATATACATCGTATTAATATATGTCAATATACTCATTTGATATGGACAATTTATATGTTATAAACTTGTATCAACATATATCTACAGATATGTATATATGTGATAGCAATATATTTAGCATATATGACAGCGTCACTTGCAATATAGGGACATTGCAATGACATGACATGTATTTTTTGTGTCCAAATTCATTATTTTCCTAATAAGAATTTGAATAAATTCATGTCATATATCATATGGATCTACAATATCTCCTTTATAAGAAACCCTTTTCATTTTATTGAAATTCAATAGATTTTGAGTTTTGGTGTTTGAAAGACCAAAAATGTCAGGTAGTGCGACCGTCCGAATGTACAAGCAGAGAACAAAACTGAGATATAAATGTTCATTTTCTCAATAAAATTCTTACTCAAATATTTTGGCATGATTTTATATTAAATTCCTTATAAATGAGGGGAAATAGTGTATCGGTCCTATTTCAAAACTATTCTATTACTTAAAAAACTTTTGTCCGAAAAATTTACTTCTACTAATGTCAGGGAGGGCGACCGACATAATAATGCAATTTTATGCAATGTTCCTTTAAGAAAACCATGTGACAGCATATGACATCACACAGAAGACTCCAGAGGACCCCTTTGATGCAGTAACAAGGTTAGTCACCCTCCCATAAATATTAGATAATTTGACATTTTTGAGTAATGATGAAGTTGATTCAACTTATCATGTCAGGTGGTATGACCCCTGGAAAACTTTGAAAATGTGTTGTTATTATAAAAATGTGTATTTGATTTAAAAAATGTATGTATTACCTTGAGCACATGGTCAAACATTTGTATAGGCGTCCAAGTTAATGCCTGTTAGATTCGAATTGAGTTTGAAATGTCAGGTGTCGCGACCAGAGTTACAGTTAAACCAACTAAAAAAAGTCATGTTAATTCATGTTTTTGAATATATTAAATACATTTGAATAAATATATAAAGCTTTTAAGTTGTTTAAAGGTGCAATCTACATATGTAAATATATTTTTTTTTTAAATTTTATTATGGTATGAGTGACAATTTAAAGAGCACATTGTCCATCTTAAAGTCCTATTCTTCAAGAATATAGGACTATATAATTATTGATACTAAAACAATTGCATCTTTAAATTAATCTATTTTAATTTGTTTTTGTAGATGCCATTATCAAGCAAGGAGAAAACAGCACAACATAGAGCTCGTATAAAAAGTGATCCAGTTGCAAGGGCAGAGTACCTTGCCAAAAGAAAAGCAAGTTATTGTGTTCATTATGTATATCTAGATACATTACAACTTAAGTTAATATGGTGTTCTGGTATTTGTTTGTGGTAATTACAGTTATTACATGTTAATAATACATACTTGATAGTAGTGTCATACAGCATTAGAGAAAAGCATAGTTATTAGTCATGAATTCGAATTATTAACAAACCATTACCCATTCTATTAAATATTTAAACTAAAATAATGTATTTTACAAATGATGTAGTACAGTTGAAACTCAAAAATTTGAATGTCGTGCAAAAGTTAATTTATTTCAGTAATTCAAGTTAAAAGGTGAAACTAATATATTATATAGACTCATTACATGCAAAGTTAGATATTTCAAGCCTTTATTGGTTATAATTTTGATAATATGGCTCACAGCTTAAGAAAACCCCAAATTCAAAATTAGAATATTATGAAAAGGTTTTCATAGCTTGAAATATCCAATATCTCACATCTCAATTTTCAAATGTTTTTTTTCTTGACTTACTGTTACTACTGAATCTATTGAACAGTAGATTGAATTCTGCCCTTAATGTTTCTGGGCTCAATATTTGCACTAATTCACTGTTCCATATAAAGATGTTCTCATTTATTAAATGTGTTCCTTGAGGTTTCAAAGTTATATTTTTAAAGAAGCGACGATCAAATGTTATCATAACATGCAGTATTGTTTTGCACTTTCTTGTTAATGAAATTTAATTATATGATTGAGATACAGAATAAATTGGTCAGAGGATTTAAAAAAAAAAAAAAAGTTGAAACCTGAATAAAATGTATTGACATATCTTTCTTTTTATTTTGTGAATATCAATCATTATTGATCAAAACGTCAGGTGGTGTGACCAGTCATGGTCAGGTGGTGTGACCGGTCATGGTCAGGTGGTGTGACCGGCAAATTTACATTTAAATGTATCAATTCCCACTGCAATTGCAAAATGAAGTAAGAAATATAACTGTAAACCTTTATATAACGTATACAAATAATTTTTACAGTTAAAAACAAAACATAAAAAGTCCTTATGGAAAAATGGGTGTTTGAACACACAGAAAAGCAGCCGTTTATATGATTTGGAATAAAAGGGCAATAAATAAAGAAATAGAAAGGGAATTTACCATGTGATATGCATTTTAGACACTACAATGATTCATATTTACAAGTCTCAGTAGTGCTAAGTACATTAAATGTATATTATTTTAAATTAATATATGGTCGCACCCCCTGACATTTTCTGGGTGGTAAAATCAGAAATCTTGTTTAATAATGAATTAATGCTGCCTAAAATGCTGTAAAACCAATATGAATCAACACCATACATTTTTTTGGACATAAAAAATGCATTTTAAAACTGTTTTGCTTAAAATATTTGTTTTTTAATCTTGAAAATCTTATTTGTCATTTACCCATATGTCATATATTACATTTCCGTATTAATGCTTATTATTTAATGCTAAAAAGATGCTTAAAAGAAACTGGAGCACAGCTCATATCCACCATTGAAATCTGCTAATCTGCAGAACCATGCAGATGCCTATTTTGTGATGACAGTAATTCAATCTTGAAATTGACATTAATAATCGCAAATACAATATCAAGGGCAATAATCGTCAATTATTTGTTGTACATACTCACCCTGTCGACCTTTTATTGCAGTTATGATGACATGCCAATATCACAAACATGACACTATCTGAACTGATGTTTTTAAAAAGCCTTTATTGTCTTAGGAAATTATACAAAGATCATGACAAAAAAGTCACCCAACACTAGCAAAATTAAAATATGTAAAGTGTATACAACTCAAGAATCACTGACATTCTGGGTGTTTCTCAATGCTAAGGATGCGTTCTCATTCTTGTGAAAATCAGTATTGCCTAACTACATTTAAAGAACAAACACAGATCTGTGCGAGTTTTGAGATGTGCTTTAGGGTTGCACGGTTGACCAGTGCTACGGTAGTATCGCGATACTAAAGCTTCAAAATACTACCAGTGCCATATTTTTAAACGGCATTACTGTTAATACGGTAGTTCCGGAAGTTATGTTGTATGTGCGGTAGTAAATATTATTTAAATCAGACCTATTTGTGCAATAACATTAAAACGATAGACTTTTGGAGTGGTGTCCCCTTCACACAGTGCCCTTAAGAGCACAAAATGTTGTTTAGAATTTGCCCCAAAATGGTATTGTTTATATTTCAATGTGTGGTTTTCCCATGCTTCAAACATACATCTGAATGTGTTCATTTGGCGGTCGTGTCTCCTAATGGATAATATGGATGTAAATAAAACTGTGGAGAGTAAGAAGCTTTTTACACAACACAATTCACATAGCGAGATTTAGAATTATTTGGGGTTTTGGCTGATGAGACCGGGAAAACCCATCTGCTGTTAATGTCGACAGAGATTTCAAGCCAAAGGGGAAACCCCAACAACCTTATTAAACACCTTCGGACACATCCCACTGCCTCTGCAGAATACGCATGGTTTAGTGCCACTTCGTTTAAGCGAAATGCTTTATTTATCTTAACATTTACCATGTCTCTGAAAAATCGAACGTTCTATTCTTTTTATTATTACAAATGCATAGTGGTGTAAACTTCCCACTTATGATCAGGGCTGCGTTTCCTAAAAGCATTGTAAGCATCTGTGCCAATGGTCTCTACGATCAACTTACGGTTGCGATGAATTAGCCCAGATCGGTTTGATCACGTCCCCGAGGTGTGCAGTCAAACCGGTGTGTGTGTAATCTGCACTCACACTACTGTTTACCAGGAGAGAGGGGCTGAAGCGGTTGTAATAATGAAACAGCTGCTCAAAACAGTCTTTTCAAAGGTACAATATCTTTATTTTTAACATTCAAACAACCACAGAAATAATGGAATCAAAATTTAAAGCCGTTGCAGCTTGTTTTGATGCAGTGAAGATTTGATTTTTATTAGATTTTTATGTCAAACTAAAAATGTATTACGTAACAAGTTAGTCAATTTGAGCCTTCTCCCAGTTCATCCATCAGTTATTTTCACCACTTCTGCAATTAAAGGGCTAGTTTATAAGAACCACTTTGACAAACTGTGTTAAGAAACAACACACTATCATGTGGTATTGTGATAGTTTAGCTGGTATAATATCATAAGATATGATTTATGAGATTGTAATGTCATATGTAGATTAAACAACCTTTTAACTATTTTCTTTTTTTTTTTTTTGTAGGTGGGTGATGACGTCAAACAAGTCCACAAGAACACCGAGAAAAAGCCTCTGTCAAATATTTTAAACACAATAAAACTACTGATACTAAATGACAAGCCTCAGAATAAAATAAAAGTACAGTAAAGCTACATAAAACAGTGTAAATGTTTGAATACATCTTGAGAGTTTTTGAATCATGAGAACTGACATTCACATTAACACATGATTCATCTCAGGACAACTCACAGAGAAAATTGGCATCATGTTGAAGTGAAAGATTTCATGATTTACATATGAAATATGTAACATGATGAAATTGTAGCTCTAATGATGCCAGGTTAAAGATGAAGATCTTGATTCAGTCTTCATGAAGAACTTTAAAATACAGAAAAATGGGTTTTTTAAAAAAATCAATGAAACATGAGAGCAAATATTCTTTTAACAAAGTTTCAGGTGCTGAACATTTAGAAAATGTAACATATTTAATCTAAATTAAACTTTCAGTCAGTAGGGGCTGGTTAGTTTGGGATGAAATGTTGGCTTGTTGAAATTACTGTAATAAATATTATACATTTGTAAAAACAAAAGTCTAAATATAATTTCTTGGGTGTCGGAAATAATTTTTGTAGATATCCAATAGTTTCTCAAATATATAATGCATATATTTGTGTGTCTGTGTGTGTCTGTGTGTGTCTGTGTGTGTGTGTGTTTGTGAGTGGGCATGTTTATGTGGTTTACGAGGACAATTTGTTAGGTTACAAAATGGTAATTACAAGGGTATTATGCTATAAATGTGGTTTATGAGGACATTTCTAGTGTCACCATAATTTAAATAGTTAAAAAACATATTAAACGATGTTTATTGAAAATGTAAAAATGCTGAAAGTTTTTTGTGAGGGTTAGGTTTAGGGGTTGTGTTAGGTTTAGGGGATGTGTTGGGTTTAGGGGTTCTGTTGGGTTTAGGAGTTGTGTTGGGTTTAGGAGTTGTGTTGGGTTTAGGGGTTCTGTTGGGTTTAGGGGTTGTGTTGGGTTTAGGGGTTCTGTTGGGTTTAGGGGTTCTGTTGGGTTTAGGGGTTGTGTTGGGTTTAGGGGATGTGTTGGGTTTAGGGGTTGTGTTGGGTTTAGGGGTTGTGTTGGGTTTAGGGGTTCTGTTGGGTTTAGGGGTTGTGTTGGGTTTAGGGGTTGTGTTGGGTTTAGGGGTTCTGTTGGGTTTAGGGGTTGTGTTGGGTTTGGGGGTTGTGTTGGGTTTAGGGGATGTGTTGGGTTTAGGGGTTGTGTTTGGTTTAGGGGTTGTGTTGGGTTTAGGGGTTCTGTTGGGTTTATGGGTTGTGTTGGGTTTAGGGGATGTGTTGGGTTTAGGGGTTGTGTTGGGTTTAGGTTTTGTGTTGGGTTTAGGGGTTGTGTTGGGTTTAGGGGTTGTGTTGGGTTTAGGGGTTGTGTTGTGTTTAGTGGTTGTGTTGGGTTTAGGGGTTCTGATGGGTTTAGGGGTTGTGTTGGGTTTAGTGGTTGTGTTGGGTTTAGGGGTTCTGTTGGGTTTAGGGGTTGTGTTGGGTTTAGGGGATGTGTTGGGTTTAGGGGTTCTGTTGGGTTTAGGGGTTGTGCTGGGTTTAGGGGTTGTGTTGGGTTTAGGGGTTGTGTTGGGTTTAGGTGTTGTGTTAGGTTTAGGGGTTGTGTTGGGTTTAGGGGTTGTGTTGGGTTTAGGGGTTCTGTTGGGTTTGGGGGTTGTGTTGGGTTTAGGGGTTGTGTTAGGTTTAGGGGTTGTGTTGGGTTTAGGGGTTGTGTTGGGTTTAGGGGTTCTGTTGGGTTTGGGGGTTGTGTTGGGTTTAGGGGTTCTGTTGGGTTTAGGGGTTGTGTTGGGTTTAGGGGATGTGTTGGGTTTAGGGGTTGTGTTGGGTTTAGGGGTTCTGTTGGGTTTAGGGGTTCTGTTGGGTTTGGGGGTTGTGTTGGGTTTAGGGGTTCTGTTGGGTTTAGGGGTTGTGTTGGGTTTAGGGGATGTGTTGGGTTTAGGGGTTGTGTTGGGTTTAAGGATTGTGTTGGGTTTAGGGGTTGTGTTGGGTTTGGGGGTTGTGTTGGGTTTAGGGGTTGTGTTGTGTTGGGTTTAGGGGATGCGTTGGGTTTATGGGTTCTGTTGGGTTTAGGGATTGTGTTGGGTTTAGGGGTTGTGTTGGGTTTAGGGATTGTGTTGGGTTTAGGGGATGTGTTGGGTTTAGGGGTTCTGTTGGGTTTAGGGGTTGTGTTGGGTTTAGGGGTTGTGTTGGGTTTAGGGATTGTGTTGGGTTTGGGGGTTGTGTTGGGTTTAGGGGTTGTGTTGTGTTTGGTTTAGGGGATGCGTTGGGTTTAGGGGTTGTGTTGGGTTTAGGGGATGTGTTGGGTTTAGGGGATGTGTTGGGTTTGGGGGTTGTGTTGGGTTTAGGGGTTGTGTTGTGTTTGGTTTAGGGGATGCGTTGGGTTTAGGGGTTGTGTTGGGTTTAGGGGTTGTGTTGGGTTAGGGGTTGTGTTGGGTTTAGGGGTTGTGTTGGGTTTAGGGGTTCTGTTGGGTTTGGGGGTTGTGTTGGGTTTAAGGGTTGTGTTGGGTTTAGGGGATGTGTTGGGTTTAGGGATTGTTTTGGGTTTAGGGGTTGTGTTGGGTTTAGGGGTTGTGTTGGGTTTAGGGTTTGTGTTAGGTTTAGGGGGTGTGTTGGGTTTAGTGGTTGTGTTGGGTTTAGGGGATGTGTTGGGTTTAGGGGATGTGTTGGGTTTAGGGGTTGTGTTGGGTTTAGGGGGTGTGTTGGGTTTAGGGGTTGTGTTGGGTTTAGGGGTTGTGTTGGGTTTAGGGGTTGTTTTAGGTTTAGGGGTTGGGTTTGGTTTAGGGGTTGTGTTGGTTTAGGGGTTGTGTTGGGTTTGTGTTTAGTTTAGGGGTTGTGTTAGGTTTAGGGGGTGTGTTTGGTTTAGGGTGTGTGTTAGATTTAGGGGGTGTGTTGGGTTTAGGGGTTGTGTTGGGATTAGGGGGTGTGTTGGGATTAAGGGGTGTGTTGGGTTTGGTGTTGGGTGTCTTGGGTTTAGGGGTTGTGTTGGATTTAGGGGGTGTGTTTGGTTTAGGGTGTGTGTTAGGTTTAGGAGTTGTGTTGGGTTTGGGGTTTTTGTTGGGTTTAGGGGTTGTGTTAGGTTTAGGGGTTGTGTTAGGTTTAGGGGTTGTGTTGGGTTTGGTGTTGGGTGTGTTGGGTTTAGGGGTTGCGTTTGGTTTGGGGTTGTTTTGGGTTTAGGGGATAGAATCTATACTTTGTACAGTATAAAAATCATTATGTCTATGTAAATTCTTCATAATGATAGGTAGACCAACGTGTGTGTGTGTGTGTGTGTGTGTTTGTGTCTGTATGTGGCTCTAATGCTTCTAAAAATGTAATACCAACGCATACGGCATTCATGGACAGCACCAAATATATTAACAAAATATAATTAATAAAATAATAGTACCTTCAATTGGTGCAGATGAAGTTGAGTTGTTCAGTCTGAGGACGGCTGATCCAGGTCTGATCTCCTCTGGACTGAATTGCTCCAGCTAGTCCTCCACTGCAGTCTTCCTGTCCATTGCCGTTACCTGCTGCCCAGTTCTGATAGCACAAGATCTCTCCATTCACCCAGAACCACAGACCCATAGTGCATGAGTGACGGAGACCCATCCACACAGTTGTAGTTGAGGCGTTTCTAGCCACATTCATCACACGATGCTGAATCTGCTGAGAATCAACAGACACTAGATCCACATGATTCTCTCTGCAGTATCTCAGAGCTTCATTCCAGGTCTGATTCAGTTGAATCAAAACCAGTTGATCTGGACACAAAACAGACCAAACAACAGATTAAAAACAACAAGCTGAAATATAGATTTCCATTGACTTCATTAGAAAAGATATAGCACACTAAGTTAGAATGGTCTGAACCACATTTGTAGCTTCAAAAATCTAGGAGTTATATTTAGAAATTTGTGTAGAACAAGCAAAACTGTTATTCTACAAACTATGTTTAGGGTTTTTTTTCAAAATCACAAATTGATACCAACATTTCTCAAACTCCTCCGACCAAACTTGAAACAGACCTTCAGACTGCTCTGGGATAGTCTGCAAGTCCTCTTTTCTAACTGATAACAGGCTGCAGTTTTTGCTCAGGAGATTACCAAAAATAGGAAAGATCCCATAGACAAGGCACAGGTATCACACACAGGATGCGATTTTGCGGTGCAGGTAGCAGTCCAAAGTTGTGAATCTAGTCACCGTACACACAAAAGGTTTTTGTACTTCTTACGAATGAACAAAGTGATGATAATGAGTTTGACACTGGTGTAACTGTGCAAACATTATGACTAGAAATGGCGATGCTTATGTAGTTTCTCTATCTGTAACTTTGAATTGTAATCTTTTATTTCTGTCTGTATCTTCCTCTTGCCAGTCGTAAAAGGTTAACTAGTCAGTGGATACAGATTTCTGGTTCCTCTCGAATGTTTACGGCACCCAGCAGCAAGAACACAAATGGCTCCTATGCATACAGCCCATTTACACTAGCGACCAATGATGGGCTGTCTCCATTCATCGCTTGCACATTACATATGTCTACAGGTAGACATAATGCTAGCACGAAAACACCAAACCTCCATGGCCATGCCCACTGACTTTGCACATAAAGCATATTTCACAGCACTGCACTTAAGACTATCACTCTTAAGGCTAATTTATACTTACTGGGTGAACAGGTTTCTTTTATTATTCCTAAAAATGATGACGAAAGGCAGTGACGTGTTGTTGTTCTGCTAAGGTGCTTGTTGGCTGATTTTTTCAATCTCTGGGATGTCACTCATCAGCGTGAATCTGTCTAAACCATTTGAATAGCTTAACAGAGATATTTGCTTGTCATTAAAACAGTCACAACAGGGCAAAATTATAGTTTATCCTGCAATAACAGCATTGAGACGCCTTCACCCACAATGTTTGTGTATTTATTAAATTACTCAGGCTACAAATATTGGGCTGTTTCATTCTAAGTATATAAATAAAAAAAGTGGGTTGCAGTGGGCAAATGGTTGAGAAACCCTGCTCAAGAGTAAAACTGAACACGTTTCATGTGGCCCCAGGCCAGCATATCATCCAGGAACTCTTCAACTCCCTTAATGCCATCAAACAGCTGTTCAGATGAAAGACTTCTGGGGCTGAGCATTTACAAACGGTAATCTCAGAAAACAATGTCTCCCGAATGACATATTGAAAGTGCATAAATTTGTACTTTACTCATCTAGCACAATCTAATGTAAAGCCTAAGCTGCTTCCAGATTTGAAAAGTAGCACACACCAGTCATTGCACTTGTGATGTCCCACTAAGAGGGAAGTCTATAAAGCTCTCGTTTAAAGTGGTCATGACATGAGGAATCAAATTTTCCTTAATCTTTTGACATATAAGAGGACATTGTACTATAAAACATACTGAAAGTTTCAGAATTGAAAACTTCCTCTTTAATAGAAAAAGAACATTTATTTAAACCAGGCTCCAGAAATGGCTCATTTGGAATTTGTGGAACTTGTGACGTCTCAAGGACCAAATACATCTGCATAGGACTGCCTCTTCAGAAAGACATCAATGCCTATTTTTCGTTATTGCACCTTTGACCCCGCCCACTGGTGCTCAGACAGAAACAGTCAAAAGGTGAAGAGAAGGCCTGTCATGGTAGATTCATCCATAGGGGACTTACACAGGACACCTTCATGTGCCTGTCTGTATTTAAATGATTTTCTACACTAGATGAATGACTTTGACCATTATTATTCATCTTGTGCGCCACAAAATATGCCATGCCAAGTTAAGACTCTAAAAAGGAGATCCCCATCTGGTTTCATCTTGCTGTTTCTTGCTGATTTGAAGGTGTCCTGGACCATTTTTGCACCCATCTGTGCTATTTTTAGGTGTTAGTCTTTTGTACACATGCACTATATGGACGTCTTTAATTGTTTAGGTGCATTTCCGGTGATGTGCGGCGTGTTTTAAGACACAACTTTTAAAAACTCGTCCCATTCTGCTGCTGGTACTGACTGTGTAAACAAACACGGAAGATGTGAGATGTGAAGACCAGCATCTCTGCTTTGCCCTGTTGCCAATTGAAGCACCCCACGTCACGACTGGATTACGTTTGTGTATTCAGAGCATTTCTGCGTGGATTGTATCTTTTCAGCTCAGATCAGCGCAGATTGCCTGTGAAACAGTCACAATATGATTCAAGCTTTGCAAAGGAACTGTTTTTAAAGGATGGGACAGTTAAACGTTACCGTAATCATGAGTAAACGGTTTCATTCACAGATGTTTCAAATGTCACGACTGTTTGATAGTTGTTGTGCTTAAGTGAACATTTTGATACATTCAGATGAAAAGTGTTGGGTGTACGTTATGTGTTATGTAATGTAGTTTTATTAATTATAATGTAAAGCTTGTTAATTTTCTTTCAATTGAGTTTTAAATATGCCTGTATTTGAGGGACTGCACGATGTTAGCTAATCAGATTGGAAGGTGTTTACATTGAAGTCTTAAAGGGCCAGATAGCTTTAAACTGAGCGTTTCAGACAGAGGGCCAGAGACAGGGTGGAAATGATCATATATTATTACATTATGACCTCTTTGGTGCAAAATAAATTACAGGAACATTATAAGTGGACCTCAGGGAAGATAATACAATTTTATATACACTCACCTAAAGGATTATTAGGAACACCTGTTCAATTTGGCTGGTGGTGGTGGTGTAATGGTGTGGGGGATGTTTTCTTGGCACACTTTAGGCCCCTTAGTGCTAATTGGGCATCGTTTAAATGCCACGGCCTACCTGAGCATTGTTTCTGACCATGTCCATCCCTTTATGGCCACCATGTACCCATCCTCTGATGGCTACTTCCAGCAGGATAATGCACCATGTCACAAAGCTCGAATCATTTCAAATTGGTTTCTTGAACATGACAATGAGTTCACTGTACTAAAATGGCCCCCACAGTCACCAGATCTCAACCCAATAGAGCATCTTTGGGATGTGGTGGAACGGGAGCTTCGTGCCCTGGATGTGCATCCCACAAATCTCCATCAACTGCAAGATGCTATCCTATCAATATGGGCCAACATTTCTAAAGAATGCTTTCAGCACCTTGTTGAATCAATGCCACGTAGAATTAAGGCAGTTCTGAAGGCGAAAGGGGGTCAAACACAGTATTAGTATGGTGTTCCTAATAATCCTTTAGGTGAGTATATATATATATATATATATATATATATATATATATATATATAAAGAGTAAATCATGACCCCTTTAATTCATTTGTTTAGATCTCTTGGAACTCAATCTCAGATGCCATTTTTCTTTTCGACGATCACTAGCGAGTTAACCCACTCAGTAGATTCTTCCACACATCGGATAACTCTGTCTGTTATCAGCTTTTGCTGACATTTGCAGAGTTGCTTTCAGTCTCACTTTCAAAGCTACATGGACTTTCTATATTTGTCTGGCCCTCCGAATTATTTTTGGTCAAATTTTCTCACCATCTGAAATATCAGAGTGCTCTTTGCACAAAACTCAGCGTTCATAGGCACGAGCCTCAGCAATCAGCGGTGAGTTTAACAATGCTCACTGACACATGCAACAGCATTCAGCTGTCATCAGTTGTCCAGACCGGAGCATGCGTTTAAGCTTTTCTGGTGATAGTTAAGTTACTTACTGCTTTGCTAAACATTATATTGCACTATTTAGATGACCGTTTGATAGCATCTTTTTCAATAATATATTTATATAAAATTGCTTAGTGGAGTGCGGTAAATCTTCAGATGTAAAAAATGATCACCCCAGTTGTGACAGAAATGTTGTCAGCACATTAGGCAACAAAGCAATCAATTATGAAAACTTAACATTCATAGAAAATGTGCTAACAAATTTGCTTTCATTGACTGGTCTTGAAGTGTCAAACGGGCATCTCATCTGTTCAGGGTTTGTAGGTCTCATAAAAAAGTGATAACATGAAACTGAACCTGCAAACATCCTGATTATATTTGGTTCTATACAGCTGTGAGTCAGACCTCTCATCTGGCCCACACAAGAAAGTAGTTGAAGAGCCCTGGATTATGGGCTCAGCATCATCTCTCAGTTTTATCTTGTGTGATTCCTTGGAATACATCTTGGTACTTTATCAGCATGTGTGTTTTCTGCTGTGCTGTCACTATTCACCTTTTGTACACGGGGATGTCACCATCGCTTTGTGTATAACATGTCCTCTTTTTAACAGCCCCATACACTCGCATGTTTTTAATTCAAGAATAGACTGTTCGTCCACTCAACAATCACGAATATGGCATTATAGGCAAAGTGGCACTGCACACCCCTATGTTCGGGATGGATTCATTGTTGTATGCTCGCCGGTTTCATTTCTGTGTTTTGACTTTACTGATAGTCTTCGTAAGTCTTTCAATGGTAGTATGTTCACCTGCACACCCGTGTCCACATTCACATCCATATTTGTAATCCACTCTTCACTGTTACCTCATCGCCATTTTCTGTGCATCTTCCAATTATGTGTACCAGAGTCCAGACATTGCGGCCGAACGCACTGTGTGTACCATGAGCTCTCTGACTGACCTGAGATACATTTACTCAGAATATTTACAGAGTGTGGATACAGTGTAAATTTACCTACAATCAACTGAAAAAAAATGTTTTTTTTTCATATTACATTTTTTGTGTCCACTTGTGCTGTTTTTAAATAGTTTTCAATGTAAACATTCGCTAGATGAATATCTTTTGACAACTATGTCATGTTTCACTGTGTTTTTAGCATCTCTCATGGGGGCGCTGCATTATTAGATGCTGTGTCAAGTTAAAAAGAACTTCTTCAACTGATAAAAACGAGTCTCCAGACATCTGCGTTCTGCTCTATTTTTTTAGCGCAAGAACATGTTTATTCTGAACGGTTATGGGAAGAAATGCTTTAGCCAATAGTTTCATGAACGCTACTCATACTTGAAAATGCAACAAAAAATTAATAAATGCCTCTCTCAACGTCACCAGAATTTAATGCTTTAGTGATGTTTTTGGAAAAAAAAATGAAATCCTGCAAGTGCCCATGGCTATTTTTTTTAAATAATGTTCGTCTTTTCATCTTTTTCTGTGAATTATAACCACATAATTAGGCTACGTGTCTATTTTTCTTAAATGTTCCAACTCAGAGTGCCTAATATTAATTTAATTGCTTGTGTGATGTGGGCAAATAATGATATAGTAGTTTTATTTTAATGCCGGTGCAGTTCACGGTCTTTATGATAAAGGGGTCGGGTACGGAATTAAATTAGTGCTGTTGTCGGATAACAGGTCGGGTGTTCTGTTAAGTATTGCGGGACGGGGTGGGTGTGGGTTTACAAAACAGGACCCGTGCTGGACTCTGTATGTGTTCTGTGCCATATATATCATAAACTTTACTGCAGTTTTGTTTCTTCTTCTGAGAGCTTGCACATTTCTTGCTCTTTGTCTTTGTAACTCTATGTATGGCATCTACTTCATCCATTTCAGAAATATCATAATTACGAGCTCTGAAAACACAAATTACCCAGTGAAGTTGTATTAACGAGTAGGAAACTCAGAACTCTAGATGATACACACATTTCCATGTTGGTACAGTGGAAGGGACTTGTCAACATGACAGATGATGGGAAGCAATGACTTTGCAAAAATTATTTCAACTTCTGTAATTTATTTAAATAATATTCATTTGCTATAGGCAGTCAACTAATGGCTCACACTTCACGGTTTGTTTTACGCAAATTAATGAATAGTTTTTTAGATGTCATGCATTAATAAATCATATAAGTGATGCAGGTTTATTTACTTTACACTCTGGTAAACAGTAAAAGAGCTTTTGCCGTTGTTCATGGCATATTTGTTTAAGATTAGCTTCTTCAATTTTGTTTCCAACTTGAATCGGTGACATGTCATAGTAACGAGAGCATCAAATATATAAGGGAACTAATTACAAAATACAGCTGCAAGCAACAATGCAGATTCCTCCTCAAAATGGCAAATCATTTAAAAATTGATCAGTAGAGGGTTGGGGTTAAACCCTCCCGATGGAGGAAACATAAATATCATGTCTTTCTGTCTGAATCCTAAACAAAATATTATGTATCTGGATTTGAACCTCTGACCCAGCACTTACCAGCACAACATCTTAGCAAAGTTAGATATTCACATTGCTGAGAATTTCTGCTTTCAGTTTCGATATAAAAAAAGAACTAGTCGCTAGAATTGTCAGATTTGGCCCAAGTTCAAACAGCTGTAATTAAGTCATCTTTTAACAAAGCAAGGTGAAATTTTGCATGGTACTTTAAAGTGACGTCATGTTAAAAGCATTTTATGTTTGGAAAAACCATCATTCAAAATTAAATTTGATTTATTGACACATTTATAGAGGCAATGTTGACATTTACATAAATATGTCCCTTTCAGCCATTTTGTATTGTATTCGTTTTTGCTAAGTGACAAATTGAAAGACTTTGATTCTCTACATTGGTACCAAATTTCAAGTCATTTGGATCTACGATTCCAAGAGAAGAGGATTTTTGTAGGTTTTCCCAAATTTTCACAGTTTGGGCATGGACTGTAGCACCCCCCTAAGGGCGAATGTGGTCCATTCTTGGTGTAGTTGTTCCCGCTGGCCTGTAGTATAATTGCACCAAATTAGAAAATTGTTGACCAGAAAATGGGACTATTTGGCATGGCCAAAAATGTGGTGCTGTCCCGAAACTGTTTGAGTCCCTACAGAGCATGGTGCCAAAGACACATACCGAGTTTCGTAATTATACACCAAGCCGTTCATAAAATACAGCATTTTATGAATAAATTCAAAATGTCTGACATCCAAAATTGCCGACATAGGAATTTTTCATATCGTTGGACTAAATATGCCCCACTGAATCTAATGCGATCAATTTGATGATTTCATGACAAACTGTTCAGAAGTTTTTCATATCTCGTGACCAGTAGGGGGCAGTGCAAAAAAAACACAGCGGGTAACCTCAGGGCCTAATGGTTATGACACGTACCAAGTTTCGTCCCAATCCCTGAAAGCATTACGGAGATACAGCCTCAAGTTCAATTTTGCACGTTCTTTTCAAATTCGTTAAAGCGCCATTGGAATACGGTATGGTTTATCAAATTTCTGTGAATAACTTTTTGTCGTGAGTGCCTCTAGATCAGGGGTGTCAAACTCGCAGCCCTGCAGAGTTTAGTTCTAGCCCTGTTCCAAAATGCCTCCTTGAAATCTTCAAGCACTCCTGAAGACCTTGATTAGCTGCTTCAGGTGTGTTTAATTAGGGTTGGAGCTAAACTCTGCTGGACTGTGGCCCTCCAGGAACTGAGTTTGACACCCCTGCTCTAGATGATGGAGGCCAATTTGAAGCCCTGGAATCAGAGGAAAAATAAAAAAGTGCAAGTTTGGGCAGTTGGTGGCACTAGAGGGTTTGAGGTAGAGACCTAACCCTAACCAAATTTGCTGTGGTGACATATAAGACTGTCCTCTATCCGTGTGCCAAATCTAATAACTTTCCCGCAAGTGTTTCTATTGGCTGCCATATACTCAAAAGCGGAAGAAGAAGACGAAGCAGCAGAATGATAATAAGAAAACAAACGGAAACAATAGGGGTCTTTCACCCCTTCAGGGCTTGACCCCTAATAATAATAAGAAAACTAACGAAACCAATAGGGGTCTAATAATAATCTAACCATCCTCCTACCGGAGGAAACTAATAATAATAATAATAAAACCGTCAATAACAATAGTTCCCTATCTGTCACTCACTCAACGTTGTGTCGATGACACTAGGGGTCACTTCTTGGGAGCCCAGACATCTCTGATCTTTGAGAAAAGGCCAATGAGAATTGGTGTGTGGAATTTGCATCCTTCTCAGGGAGTTCTAACCGGGCACTGCGCAGACACCCGTTCAAGATGCTCATGCAGAAACGCATTTTAGCGAGCAACCAGCATCGGGACTGGTTTGCAGAGGTAGACATGAAGGACGTGTACTTCCATGTCTCAATTCTTCCTTGACACAGACCCTTTCTTTCCTGTCTGCTTGGGTGGACAGCGGAAAGGAACCAGTGTTTCCAAACAGAGGATCGCTCACTGGGTCATGGACGCTATTACTATGTTATACCATGCCCAGAATGTGCCGCCCCCTACTGGCCTGCGAGCCCATTATACCAGGGGCATTGCGGCTTCTTGGGTGTTGTCCCATGGCGTCTCTCTAGCAGACATCTTTAGAGCTGCGGACTGGGCAACACCTAACACCTTTGCGAAGTTCTATAACCTCAGGGTTGAGCCAGTATCATCCCGTGTGTTAACAGGTGACACAAACAGGTAAGTTCAGGTCAGCTGGTCAGTGCACCGCTTGCACATAGCGCCTTTCCCCACCCTTGAGGTGAAGATGTGCGCTTTTTTCCCAGTTGCGTTTGCAAAAAGTGTGAACCCTGGACATTCTTCCTCCTTAGCCCAGTGGCCAACGAGTCTTTGGAGAGGTTTGCCGCCGCCCCAGTACGTGTGTCACTTAGGCCCCCGTACTGAGGTAAGTGCTCCACATGTGCTGGTTGTATCCTTATGTAACCCTGTGTGATGTATATTCTGCAAAATGTTTTCCCCGCTGGTAAACCGCGTCTTCCAAGGCCCTCTGTCCTTAGACACTGTGTTTTCAGTAACTCCTCCCCTCATTGGGTAGGACCTACCATGGCGCCACTCCGCACGACATGCTTCCGCTCCGACCCGGTAAGACCATGTGTTGTATTCTACTTAGAAGTCCTCCCCACCTTCTCGGGGCTGGGTGTGGTCTCCGCGGTATCCTCCTCTTTGGAGGGACACCCCCCCAACATGGACCTTATATGGCCCCCAGCTGAACGATTTAGTTCCTTTTTTGGGGAGAACTATAGAGAGAGGTCTATGGCTGGGCCAGCCAGTCCTTAAACTTCTGAGCAGTTAGTCGCTCCCCAAGGTGTAGGGCACTGCTTCATGCCTGCCAGTGTGTTTGGGGTAGTTACACGACGGCTTGCTGCAATGGCTACAAGGCACACAGAGTTCTGCCCGACTCGCACCGCCAGTCTGCGTAACTCAGTTCAGCTCTTGTGGCATTTTCCATTGGGACCCCTAGTGTCATCTCTTTCGACACAATGTCGAGTGTGTGACAGATAGGGAACGTCATGGTTACTGATGTAACCTCCATTCCCTGATGGAGGGAATGAGACATTGTGTCCCTCTTGCCATAACACTGAACCAACCGCTGAAATGGCCAGGTCTTTGGCTCGGCTCCTCAGTGCGAAACCTGAGTGTGTGTTTGAAATCAGCACTCCTTTTATACCCGTATGTCTGAGGGAGTGGCATGTAAATTCCACAGGCCAATTCTCATTGGCCTTTTCTCAAAGATCAGAGATGTCTGGGCACCCAAGAAGTAACCCCTAGTGTCAACTCATCGACACATGTCTCATTCCCTCCATCAGGGAACGGAGGTTACTTCAGTAACTGTGATGATTTCCTCCAACCTAAGGAATCTAATAATAAAATATTCAATAAGACTAGATTTCCTGCTACCGGAGGAATCTAATAATAAAACAGTCAATAATAATAGATTTCCTGCTAGTGGAGGAATCTATCAATTCTCATACACCAGTGGCGGCAGAGCTGCCATGCAAGTCGCTAGCCTGCCATTGGGAGCAACTTGGGGTTCAGTGTCTTGCCCAAGGACACTTCGGCATGTGATGTCGTGTGGGCCAGGAATTAAACCGCCAACCCTGTGATTAGCAGCCGACCTGCTCTACCACCTGAGCTACAGCCGCCCCTCGCCGACATTGCAGACAAAAGCCCGAAATCATAGGCAAATCAGAGATCTCTCCCTTGAGCAACGAACACAATGTATGAACTATCAAAGACACGGTTTGAGAGAAGCGCAGACACATCGCCGATGTCAGTGAGATATCTAGGATGTTAAATATCTGGACCCGTCTGCGATTCCAAATCGTGCAAAGTGAAATATGTTTTGACTGAATACAACTGCAGTGTTGACCTACAGCCAACGAGAGAGCAAGAAACGGGCATGGGAAGTTTCAGTGGGAGGAGTCCCGATGTACCTGCAACAGAACATCAACTAGCAAGGTTGCGGTATCAAGAAAGTCTCATTGGACAAAAGAAATGGAGGAAAAATTTGTGGAACATTGGCAGAAGCACCAGATATGATGTTTTATCTGAACTGTACCACAACCGGGTGGAGAAAGAGAAGAGTTGGATAGAAATTGCCAATTCTCTTGGACAGTCAGGTAAGCAAATAGGTCGATTTTTCAGTAGAAGGTACTCTGACAGGGCGGAGATTGTGATTCTACATGCCCGGTCCCTTAACAGGCAAATCAAGCCTCCGAGAGGGATAAAGGCTGACTGCGGACAGTGGTGCGACAGAGAGCGAGCGTTTACAGCCAGCTGGCCGTCCTATGTGTGTTTGTGTCTTTTGTTTCAGTTTTATATTAAAATTGCCTCCTCGTTGCCCATCTATACCATTACAGGTACTTTTTCATATTGTTACCAATACAATATATGATGTCATTTAGGTGATTAAAAACATACATATTATATTCTGAAATGCATAGTAACATATGATCATGTATTTGTTTTCGTATCTCGTATCACTTCTCGCGTGTATTCTGTAGTGAAACGTAATATGGAGTCCAGGCATAGTCTTCAGGAATTCTTCAATAGTGAAATGTTTTGTAATGTGTTCACCCCTGTCACCAATTCCTCGTGTAATTTGAAAACACTACGACTTCCATGAAAAGACAGACAGTTAATATATGTAATATGAATGGTACCACAATTCGATGTCTTTGCAAGTCATGTTGTGTGTAGGCGGCATAAGTTGAGCTTCAGTGTAACTGGCTTGTGTTGAGCTTTCATAATGTCAGTGTTTCTGCTGCGTAACAGAGCTGCAAATCTGTACTGAAAATACTGCCATTTCTGGGTTACTATACAGAGTTTTTCGTTTGATAACAGCCACCAATTATAAAATGGTTTTACCCAGTGTGTCATTGATAATTATTATGCTACTGTTAACTATTACAAACATATCGTATTGCCATGTTAGGGGGCCACATTTACATAAAAATGGCAATTAAACCAAAAACTGAAGCTATAAATAGCTTAAGTTATCTGGATTCATTCAGATTTACTGAACAGAAAGTGTCTGTACGATCAGCACATTTTCGGCCTACATTATAAACTTGTCCATTTATTTAAAAGTAAATTCTGCCCTACGTTCCTTTTCGAGAAAATGCACTGTGACCATGTCGTACCAACTAGGCGTCTTTTCCAGTGACTTGACCAGTGTCTTCTCAATGGCCAGCAGAACTATAAATAATCTCTTACATTGATCATCTTGCATTTTATTTAAACATAGTTGTGACACATTAACTCGAGCGAATCAAACGACACATTCTCAAAATGCAAAAGTATAACCAAGAAGCGTGTTCTTCAGTGCAAAATGAATGCAACATAAAAGCATCAATGATTATGTATTCATAAACAGAGTAAATTATATTAATAAACCAAGAAAGAAGGATGTGTTCAACCAAACAATATTAGAATCTCAAATAACCACTTGGATGTTCCTCTAAGCTCAGATGTCGTTTAGTTGCATTTAATTCGATGTGACAATTGATGTAAAAATGGACTAACAAACAGTATACATGATGATTTGTTTCAATGTTGTTTTGTACATGAATTTCAAATAAATGTTTTCCCCTAAACTACATTGTTCATAAATACATTTTTACGTAAAAAATTTGCAAACAAGAGAAATTGGTCCTGCTTGCATTTCATGAATGAATGAACGAACGATCTAAAAAAATATATTAAACTTGGTAAAACTGAAACAAGGAATGTGGTGTATAATTGTGTGAAATGTATTATGCAAATTGACAAGCAATTTCGCCAAACAAATATCATGAAATAGGTTGCAGCAGTTTGTCTTTCAAATACACTTGAGAAATCCGCGATGGGACTGAGTGCGAGCTTCAGCGACTTCTTATAGTACAGATTTGCTGTCAGTCAAAAGGAGATGCAGTCTTTCCACAGATCCTCCAATCATTACGCAGAAGCCCGGAGTCCGGGCCAGCCCACTCCTCATTCACCCCCGGAGACGCTGAGCCAGTGTTGCCAGATGTACGATAATTATCGTATTTGTACGATAATTTTGACCTCTGTACGATGTACGATCAATAATGAAAAAAATCCCATAATGTACGATAATTTCAGAGTTTTCAGTTGTTCGTCCAAACACACATCCTACCGCTTCTCTCTCAGACCCCGAATCATTCGCAGGCAAGCACGTATACACACACACACACACACACACACACACACACACACACACACACACACTAGGGTGACCACTTGTCCCGCTTTACGTTGTACTGTACAGCAATTTTACCCTTTGTCCCGCCTCACGCAAATTGAGCATCTGTCCCGCTTTTTCATTGGACCCTGCCTAAATACACGGATGCGTCCATAGGCGTACTGTTAACTTATGTCCAATAGTTCAGAGGAGAGCAAAAAATGCGGTAGTCGATAGGCTGAGTCGTCGTACGTCAATCAAACTGTTGACTGGTGCACGAACGCCTCCTCAACGTTGTCAACAATCTCAAATTGGAGGGTGCGCTGTTCGGTCGGTTAAGCAGCCATGGCCAGTGCGGCCACGAAAAAGAGAAAATGCACTTTTAATAGCGAATGGACCGCAAGATACTCTTGGTTAAGACCTGTAGATGGCGAAGCAGAGAGAGCTTTTTGTATTTATGCAAAAGCAGTTTTTCTGTGGGACATGTTGCATGTGAGTACCACAGAAAAAAAGCACATCATCAAGAAACATACAAATCAGTGCAATCGTTTTTCAATAAACCAAATGACCCACAGGCTGACAAAGTTTCGGCAGCAGAAGTGACAAGCGTTTATCATGCCGTACATCACACACATTCATATCGCTCTACCGACTGCAGTAACAAGTTAGCCCCAGTAATTTTTCCAGATTCTGAAATAGCTAAGAAAATGTCGTGTGGCCGCACCAAAGCAACATCTATTGTAACAGATGTCCTCGCTCCGGTCTCAGTGGAAAAATGAGTGTTTTGTCTTTTATAGGCCTAGGCCTATGCCTTAAGCTGTAGAAACTTTGGGTGATATTTTGGGTCAGGTAGTGTCTTAATCTTTTAGTTGGTGGGTTTAAAAAATGTTTCTGGGTAAATTAGATAGACAATATATCTTAAGTTTAAAGTTATTACGTCTGTCCCACATTGTCCCTCTTTACCATGCTACTTGTCCCACATTTTGTCTGACTGGAGGTGGTCACCCTAACACACACACACACAGCACAAGTGGATGTGGCATCCGATGATGACAGCGACTTAGAGATCGAATTTGAATCTTTTTTTGTGTTGTGCACTTTTTTCTTTTTTGTGCACTTTTTTTCGGCATATCTTTTGCACTTTGGAAAAAAAAAGTTATTCAGACTTCCTCCAGTTAATGTGAGCGTATTATACAGGTTGTTCAAATTAGCTGTAAAATTATTTGGAAAATAAAATTGTTGGAAAATAACTATATTTTATGCGTTTGGTTTGTGTACGATAATTTTTTTTAAAAAACGATAATTTTGAGGTTTTGGTACGATACTTCGACATTTCTAATCTGGCAACACTGCGCTGAGCGTCCCCATTGACGCTACGGGAATGTATGAGAATGAAATCGAGTCAGCCGACCTGCTATATGTAGCTGATTCTGAACAAACTCGTTTTCCAGATGAACATGTTCTAACGCATTTTTAGTCAATAAATTGTTTACACAATAGTACATATTTGACCATAATTTTTTTGACATTATAGGGGAAGCCGAGCTTCCCTTGCAGTCTTAAAGAAATCTTTTCACTTTTATTTTTATTCTATTTTTTATTATCATCTTTGTCTTGCTGTATTGTTTGTGCTCTGGACCTTTCAGTCACCAATACAAATTCCTTGAAAGTTTAAGTGTCCTTGGCAATAAAGCTCATTCTGATTATTGTCGTAAACATATAGTTTAATGCTTTTAATGATTGAAGTGCTATCATAGAGGGGGAGCTTTTACTATTATTGTTATTATTGTTGTTGTTATTATTGTGTACAAAACGGCATAAAATGTTTTTTCTTCATATTTTATAATTTTTTCCATTTCCTCTGGCATATTTCCCCCTTCATTAACAAGTGTCTCCTTGTGGGAAATACCTGATAATGATTTGATATAAGCCTTTGTGCAGTGGACCAAAACAATGCCCAACGAGAAACACGTTTCACTTCTCATAAAACATATTAAAAAAAAAACAAATAACGACATGGTAAGAAATATTTCTTATGTTATGCCAGCCATTCCTAGAAGTGCACAAGGAACACAGTTGATTTGCCTTGGTCATCCATTCGTTTGTATTCCCACTGAAGTGTAGTAGAAGGCCACTGAAGTTTTTTTCTGGAAAATTTTTTCTGGAAAAATCTTGATGCAATAATGTGCGCTATATGTTAATTTATGAGCTTTTAATGTTTTAAATTAGTGAATAAGACAAAGTGTAATAAAAAAAATTTTCTTCCTGGTCATTGATTTGAGTAGCAATAAAGACACTTAAAGTGTTTTAGGACGTCCTTTGAACTCCATAACTGGAGCATAATAAAATCGAGCGCTTTGTAATGCACGTATTTATGCATCAATATAATCAGAATGTGCATACCAAATAAAATTGCTTTTAGTAACTGAATCATTAGTGGATTATCAGCATGTGCATTGTATACACAAAATAAAAATGTCTGTCCGCGTTTGACGTGCTAAGAGAGATTCACAGATCCTGTTTCTCGGCTTCGGCTTCATGGTGAAAAATGAGTATAGCCTAACGAAAGAGTATATATTCAAATAAAACATGCAATACTTTCATACCTTTATGATCATAGTCAGTGATATGAAGATACAAACAGTAGTTTGTTGTCATTGCTGATCTACGGAAGCGTATTGCATTCACTTGAGAAAAAAAAATCTACTCTGTTTTTCTGAATTAACGACTTAATTATCTCAGAATTACGAGATAATTTTTCATTAAACAAAATATTTTGTTCTGTTTTTCTGAATTAATGAGATCCCTCAAAATCCTGCCATGGAGCTCTATTTTTATATTAAGATATGGTATTACTTATATCCGTGAAGCATACCATATCGGTTCAACTGAACCTGGAGAAACAACAGCAATGTCAAGCAGATCAGAATGTTCTTTTCGTCTGAACAGGCGCAAAGTCTTGAGGTGTCTGCGCAAAGTTGACGCACTAATAAAAATATCATTTATATTACTTAAAGACAGCAGTATCTCCCAATGTCTCAGACCCAAAGTAAAATAAAACCGGATTAAACTTGAAAGGCGGGACATGTTTACTTCCATGCAATTCAGCTAAAATAGAGCTCCATGGCAGGATTTTGAGGGATCTCGTTAATTCAGAAAAACAGAACAAAAATTTTTTTTTAATGAAAAATTATCTCGTAATTCTGAGATAATTAAGTCGTTAATTCAGAAAAACAGAGCAAAAACTTTTTTTTCATGAAAAATTATCTCGTAATTCTGAGATAATTAAGTCGTTAATTCAGAAAAACAGAGTAGATTTTTTTTTCTCAAGTGAATGCAATACGCTTCCGTACTGATCAAATCACTTGCTGTGCTTTTTTTTTTTTAGCTGGTTAAAGGTCCCCTGACATGCTTCTTTTTGTAGGCTTTGATATAGGCCTTAGTGGTCCCTAGTACTGTATCTGAAATCTCTTTTCCAAAATTCAGCCTTGGTACAGAATTATAGCCATTACAAGCCAACCCACAATGAGCTTTCCTTCAGACGTGCCGTTTCGGTGTCTGTAGCTTTAAATGCTAATGAGGAGGAGAAAGGCGGGGCAAGGTGTAGGGTGGGTGTGGCTTTGACCATCTTGCGGCAACGGAACCATGCATGTTTACATTGGATATATTGCAATGGCACGCAGACACGCAGTCGTTCAAGCATTTCAGTTTGACCCAGAGTCTGATCCGGATGGAGAAGCAACGGATGAAGAAGTTGCAACTCAGCATCTCCGAATGGTTAGTTTAAAATATTACGTCTGGATACTGTACTATATTCGGATGTTTTACGTATGCGGTTACAGTTATTATCATGTAGCTAACGCTAGTATATACAGCTAACGGTGTATTAGCATCTATATAAGTAATATTTCTAGTTTAGAGAAGACTGTAATGTAGCTTGGAAACAGTCGTCTGTGAAATGTTTGGTGCAGACATGCAAAACTTTGGTGTGTTGTGTCGGTGCATTTCCAGAGTAAATGAAATTAATCCATTGATCCTTCTGGGGATTGGATGAGGGAAGTAAAAAAATACTTTGTTGATCATTTGTGCATCCAATTATTGAGCAACTGTTGTGCTTCGCTCCTTCACATGCCATGATTTTTCTCTAGGAAAAACTAAAATCGCGCGCGCGTTCGTACTTCCTAGCTCGTTTTCTCTGGGCAAAGCAGAGAAAGGGGAGGTAACCTTTCCTCCTTATGACGTCATACGGAGGAGATTCACGATCAGCCCGTCTGAGCTTCATTTTCTCACAGGCAGAGAAAGATAGCCAAAGCTCGGTTTACACCGATTGAAATTTCTAGACACGAGGGGACCAAATACAGACTAGGGGAACTAATATTAATGTTAAAAAACCTCAGAAAGTGAAAATTTCATGTCAGGGGACCTTTAAGGTTGTCCCATGTGAGAAATGGACTCACTGACTAAACCATTAGCGATTGGTGTTTGTTCAAAGAATGAAACGCGACTGCCCTCTACTGATCATGTCTCTCCTGTACCACCTAATGTCGCGTCACACTGCGTGATGTCACAGTATCCGTTTCCCTTTGACGCGCATTCTCAAAGGCAGAATCTGTAAGTCTAAATTCTCCTCCCTGTTCAGTCAATGTCCACATTCACTTTTACATTCTTCTTCTTCTGTTTTTGGTGATTCACATTCTTCATGCATTTCACCCCCTGCTGGCCAGGCAGAATAATTTCTAGCAAAAATGTACTTTCTCACCCATTCCTATCATATCACATCTGAAAAAATGGTTTAAAACACTGGAGTCATATGAATTACTTTTATATTGCCTTTATGCCATTTTTGGAGCTTCAAAGATCTGGTCACCATTCACTTGCATTGTATGGACATACAGAGCTAAAAACCTTAATTTGTGTTCTGCAGAAGAAAGAAAGTCACACACATCTGGGATGGCACGAGGGTGAGTGAATGATGACAGAACTTTGTGAAACAGGCCTTAAACTAAAATATACTGTTTATTATTGTGACAAATGATTGTTTGTGTGTGAGATGATCGACTCACCCTCATAACAGACAAAGGGGAACTTGTTGATTTGATTATCGTGCCAGTCCTGATATTTCCCCCTTTGTTTAATGAGTGAAATCACTGTACCGATTTCAGTATTTCCTGCTGCAGCTTCACCAGGTGCCCAGAATCTGAACGAGGATTCACTGTGATCTGACCACTCCCATGAGTCTCTGAACAGACCGATCCAGGCCTTCTTATCACTTCCTGTCTGATTATTAATGATCTGCTGAATCGTCTGATTCTCATTCTGGTTCCTCACACTGACCAGATCTGTGTGTTTCTCTCTGCAGAAACTCTGAGCGTCTGTCCAGGTCACTTCTGTACTGTTAAAGATGGATTCTTTCCTGCTGTCTGTATGACAGAAAGATTTTGATTAGTTAACAAATAATGTGTCCATGGACTTTATTTCATCAAGTTCGTAGGTTAAGATTTTTGTAAATGGAAGAGTGTATTTTCAGTCCTGTACTGGTCAACATTTGATTTTCATGACTTTTAATCATTTTTTTACATTCACTAGTTCATTTAGGATATATCAGCTTCCCAAAATAATTGTATTCAACTACCCTTTCATTTATATTACTTTATCCTAATAACAGTTATAAATACTTGTGTGTAATGTTCATGTGACACATTTCAGTTTGTTGTGATCAAACGCAGCTGCACTCACCATTATAGCAAATGAAAGATTTAGTCTCAGAACATTGACTTTTATGCCATCCTCCATTATTCACAAAAACACAGTCATGATCATTGTTTGGTTGAGTGTTTTCCCAGTTCTGATTCAGTGAATCACTTCCTGTGTAGAACGCAGGGTCACCCAGAGACCACTTCCATGTTTTATTCTCTGTCTTATGTAGTCCGATCCAGACACGCTCAACACTTGAATCAATCACAGTCTTCATCAGTTCTTCAATGTCATTCTTGTTGTTGATGGTGGCCAGATCTGTGTAATTCTCTCTGCAGATTCTCTGAGCTTCAGTCCATCTGACTGTTTTATTCACAAAGTGATACTGATGTGGAACACATGCAGAGAAACTGAAGACAGCTGAGAAGAGAGAGAAAAAATACACAAAAAAATTACTTTATTATCAAATGTAGTTGAAATGTGTCAAATAAATATCCCGATAAATGAAAACAATTCACAAGGTTCATATTAATAATCAGTTCATCTTCTGTTTCTTACCGAAACAACAAGCTACTCTAAATGTTGCTAAAATACAGACAAGCTAGCTAATAACAAAAAGTAACAAACTACATTGAAGCTATTTAAAAGGGCAGAACCCCCCAAGTCCTCGTGGTGGTGTAGTGACTCGCCTCAATCCGGGTGGCGGAGGACGAATCTCAGTTGCCTCCACATCAATCCGCGCATCTTATCACGTGGCTTGAGCGTTTTACCGCGGACACCTAGCACATACGGAGGCTTCACTCTATTCTCCGCGGTATCCACGCACAACCGAGAGCGAGAACCACATTATAGCGACCACGAGGAGATTACCCCATGTGACTCTACCCTCCCTAGCAACTGGGCCAATTTGGTTGTTTAGGAGACCTGGCTGGAGTCACTCAGCACACCCTGAATCCCCTGGATTCAATCTCACGACTCCAGGTGTGATAGTCAGTGTATTTACTCACTGAGATACCCCCGGGCATTATCTTTTAAAATATGTGTCATTCTTGGGATTCTGTAAGATTTCAGTTCCCCAGACTTTTTAAAGATGTGGTTCAATAAAATGAAATGTTAAAAGCTTTTTACAATATACATCCATTGTAGTAAATTAAAAGAATTAGTGCATTCAAATAACTTTATCATAAAAGAATGTGAGATCTAACAAAAAGCATAATGTTTTCATGTCCCTGAGGCACTTCACTGAATTTGTACCTAGAAAAAAAAGTTTAAATGTGCACAAAAGAGTACAATTGTTTTGTAATAATGTAAACCTTTATTTTTGTTCGTTTGCTGTGAAAAATATTTAAAAAACAAACAAACAAAAAAAACACGTCATTAGTTTTCTAGACATAGAAATACTCATTATGTTACAAATTAATGTATAGTATCATTACACATTATATATAGTAAATACACTTCCATTTTCAGAACACAGACATTTTTGTTCTTGAAAGAAAATGATGCTTCCTTTCACCGAGGATGCATTAAATTGATCAAAAACACTGACATAATCATTAATTGCAAAATATTATTATGATTTTAAATAATAGTTTTAACAGGTATTTCTAAAAAAAAATGTACCTGTGGAGGAAAACATATACTGTGACACCTATTCCTTATGAAAGCATCCTAAAGTGCTAATTTGGTACCCAAGAAAATGTTCTTATTATTAGAACAACTGAAAATGGTTGCGCTACCATGAGGAAATCACAATACAGTAGGGTTTTTCCTCATTTCCTGATGTATTAAGTTCTTACAAGTTGCTTTACACTTCCAAGTCAGGGTTAAAAGGGTTAAAAATAGGCAAAAAGAAACACATTTCTCATGAAATTCTTCTTCTAAAGTCTATTGTTTTAGAGAGATGAAGGCTATTCCATGCATTAATGTTTTGAAAAAAGAATCTAGAACCAGTATAGAGAGGGAAGTGGATGGCCAGATGCACAACAAAAAGACAAGTAAATCACAGTCTCTAGTTTGAGAAACAGACTCCTCACAGGCAGGGACGTCGTTAGGCCTATTTTAGGGGGGCTGAAGCTACCCCAAAATGTTCCTAAGCCCCCCTAAATGATAATAAGAACGACAATAACAATTTGATTTATCAATAACCATATCCTCATTCATATTTATAATTAGACGCAACAAATGATATATATCCAGCTACAAAAAATAGCCGAAAAGTCGGAAGTTGGACAGAAGTACAAAGACTCATTGTGCTATCAAGATGATGCACCGCACCGTCTCGTTGCATTGGTGTGAACTGTGGCAGCTTTCAGAGCGTTGCAGACCGGAGCACTGCAAGTAAATGTTGTTACTGGTGCCCCCCCTCTTACTTTATGCCGTTCTATGGTATCGTGCTGGGAAAACGGGAAAGAACATCATGCTTTGCGAGTTATCAACATCGCTTGTTGGTAAATGGAGTGTACCACATTTTGCTTTGCCGATTGCTAGACATGATTGGCAAACGGTTTGCCAGAATATACCCTGACCCCTGGAGGATTCATCTCGTCTCGTCGTTACTCTAGTTTGGTCTGAAGTTGAACTCGCTATGCTCCCTCCGCCCACACACACCGATACACACACTCCCCCCGCACACACACCGATACACACGCTAATGATGAAAGGAAGATTGGTAAGTGTCGTGATACAGAGTGAAATTGTAAGTTGTTTTTAATTACCTGCTTACCATTAGCTACGTTTTCTTGAGGTAAAGGAAAGGGGATATTTTGGTTTGCTATGGAAAACTGTAGTCTAGCTAGAGTGAACAAGCAAAATACAAGAAATGGTTAACTTAGCAAGCTAATCACAACTCTTTATTCTTTGCCAATAATATAACCTCTCTATAATAGGCATATAAAACAATATCAATCCCCATAGAATGTTGTTGTCACTGAAAACTAAATGTCATAGGGTCCCTGTTAATGCTATTACCGTTGTATCCTTCAATTCATTGAGCAGATAAGATGGATATTCGAAGATATTTTAGCAGAGAGAAAGAGAAGCAGCCGCAGGAGATTGGCAGGCCAGTTGATTCTGAGGGAGCCGGTGTGATTGAGGTCAGTAATGGACTATAGGTCTAAGGATTGTTTTGTTTTCTTCTAACAATAAGCATTTGTTAGCAGGTATAGGCACTATGCACAGCCTAAACTAAATTATTTCATTATATTTATTATATATGCTAGCTATACCAATTTAACTTTCTGCATTCATTGGCTGTGATAAATTAAATAAATACATAGATGTTACCTAAATGTAGGCTAAAGATGAGCAAATGCCCAAAGATACACATGTGAAACTAAAATGAAAGCAATCCTACATATATAGCATATTTTTAAATATAGTATGTTTTTATATCAAAGTACTTATGTGAGTTTCCTGGCCTTGTGTGACTCAGGACAGAGCATTTGAGGTTACTAAAAGTGTTGTTGCTGCAAAAACCACAGAAAGTACCCAGTTGTAACAAGGGAGGTTATGTATAAGGAGTAAAAACAACAGGTGGTCAAATTAATTAAAAAGATACTTTTGGCAAGAGAGATATCTCTCAATCGGTCATGGTGTCTGCCCTAACAAACTGAAAGTATCATGAATATCTTTAGAGCTTGTACTCCTTTTCATTGATCTAATAATATTGTGTGTGTGTGAGCAAAAGAAGCCCCCTCATCAAGAGGGCACACTGACCTGTAGATCAAGGGTTAAGGATATGTGATGAGGACATGGCTGTTTTTCTCGTACACAGATGTTTCTAAATTGAAGTGCCCCTTCTATGAACTATGGAATATGTCCAAAATATGAGCGGTAATTAGCTGAATGTGAAAGATACATGTTTTTTAAAAATAGATGAGCGAGGGATTTTCCACCAATATTTAATTAGCAAAGAATATAAAACATATTGGTGGCGAGGGGAGGGACAAGGGCACTGACCACATTGGCTAGAGATAATGAGTAGAAAGATAACAAAAAGTATATAATTGGGAACTTAGGATAATGAAAGCAGAACGGACAGCTGACCGGTCTCATGTAGTTTGTTGGTGTTCAATAAACTATAACTTTGGCATCTGGAACTTGGGACTCCGAGAGTTTTCTTACAACTTAGAGAGGATCATCGTGAATATTCCACGACACATACAGTACATATATACAGTAATCATTACTCCAAATCTTTTATTCCTTCCACCATCAGGTTATTGTATTTAGACAGTAGCCACTTTAAATAGGATCCGTATCAATAGCTTACATGATAAAGTATGCAGTGATGCCTATTTTTTTCTTTTTCTTGTACGGCTATTTGTCATATTTGTTTAACTTACCAACTTTTTAGCTGTCTGGCCTTTGTTTGTCTGTTTTTGGACATTTTGGATGTTGTTTCATGTGACCAATTTGCATTTTGAAGTCATGAAATTAGCATCAGGGTTTTTTTATCTTAAAGGATAAGACAGAAGGAGAGGCTGAGGAGGAAAATGGTCAACATGAGCATGCATTTACATGAGCAGACAGATAGCATTTAAGTCATTGCTTATAGAATAACTCATCAGGAGCAAAATCTGGCCTAAGTAAATTCCCCCATGCAGCTTCGATGTGTCTAAAAGCTAATATTACAGTAACCTTTCTTACACAGAGTAGAAATGGAAGAAGAGGATATGTCTGTCACGTTTTACTTGTTAACATCTTGGTTTTTTGACTGGTTGTTGACATAAGTGTAACTAGATGTGAGTGGAAAATTTTGCAAATGCAAGTTACAAATACCCTGGGGCTAAGCCCCCCTCTGTCTTCCAATCCTAGTGACGTCCCTGCTCACAGGTCCTAAACTAGCAGCTTCTAAATACCAAAGACCTGCATTGCTGCAAGACGATTCTTGGACAAACAGAACATTACACTCACCTAAAGGATTATTAGGAACACCTGTTCAATTTCTCATTAATGCAATTATCTAATCAACCAATCACATGGCAGTTGCTTCAATGCATTTAGGGGTGTGGTCCTGGTCAAGACAATCTCCTGAACTCCAAACTGAATGTCAGAATGGGAAAGAAAGGTGATTTAAGCAATTTTGAGCGTGGCATGAGTATTTCACAATCTGCTCAGTAACTGGGATTTTCACGCACAACCATTTCTAGGGTTTACAAAGAATGGTGTGAAAAGGGAAAAACATCCAGTATGCGGCAGTCCTGTGGGCGAAAATGCCTTGTTGATGCTAGAGGTCAGAGGAGAATGGGCCGACTGATTCAAGCTGATAGAAGAGCAACTTTGACTGAAATAACCACTCGTTACAACCGAGGTATGCAGCAAAGCATTTGTGAAGCCACAACACGCACAACCTTGAGGCGGATGGGCTACAACAGCAGAAGACCCCACCGGGTACCACTCATCTCCACTACAAATAGGAAAAAGAGGCTACAATTTGCAAGAGCTCACCAAAATTGGACAGTTGAAGACTGGAAAAATGTTGCCTGGTCTGATGAGTCTCGATTTCTGTTGAGACATTCAGATGGTAGAGTCAGAATTTGGCGTAAACAGAATGAGAACATGGATCCATCATGCCTTGTTACCACTGTGCAGGCTGGTGGTGGTGGTGTAATGGTGTGGGGGATGTTTTCTTGGCACACTTTAGGCCCCTTAGTGCCAATTGGGCATCGTTTAAATGCCACGGCCTACCTGAGCATTGTTTCTGACCATGTCCATCCCTTTATGGCCACCATGTACCCATCCTCTGATGGCTACTTCCAGCAGGATAATGCACCATGTCACAAAGCTCGAATCATTTCAAATTGGTTTCTTGAACATGACAATGAGTTCACTGTACTAAAATGGCCCCCACAGTCACCAGATCTCAACCCAATAGAGCATCTTTGGGATGTGGTGGAACGGGAGCTTCGTGCCCTGGATGTGCATCCCACAAATCTCCATCAACTGCAAGATGCTATCCTATCAATATGGGCCAACATTTCTAAAGAATGCTTTCAGCACCTTGTTGAATCAATGCCACGTAGAATTAAGGCAGTTCTGAAGGCGAAAGGGGGTCAAACACAGTATTAGTATGGTGTTCCTAATAATCCTTTAGGTGAGTGTAAGTAGAGTTAAGTTATTGTTACGACCCTGCGTTCTACTTTCTCGCCTGTTGGTGGCGGTGTTCTTCCAGGAGAGTGTGGGAGATCACACACCCCTGTTACCTGTTAACCATTTAATTATGGAGAGGATAAAATCTTGGACTCAACCACTCCTCTTCACTTCGTCCAGGGGATTGATAGCCTCTGGAGAAGTCACTTGTTTTGCAAACCTTTATTTTGTTGACAGCCCATACCAACCATTTCTCCTCCCCATCTGGATAATGTTTTCTTTCCTTTTTTTGATCTTGAACCCTAGACTTTGTTATATTAAGTTATTTGTATTTTTTTTGCAGTCTAATAAAATCTTGCAAGTCATTTCTTCAGTGTACTCTTATACTTTATGTACGGTCGAAACGAGCTGGCCGTAACATAAATTGGAGGCTCGTCCGAGATCCTATGGGGGTAGGAAACGTTGGTAAGTATGGGTTGTATGTGTGTATGTTTTTGTGAATGGTTACCTTTATAAATGAGAGCTCTGGTGAGTTAGTGTTTCCAGCTGGATTGTGAATACAATCCTTCCGACGGAGCACTGTTTGTTGTTTTGTTTTGTTATTTTGCCTTTCTTGTTTTTAGAGGTTATCCTGGGTGGAGATTAACTCTCTGTAGGGGGTACGCTTCCGGACTTTCAGTTTGACTGATTGTCACGGAGTTCAGCGTTTAATGCCGCCCCGAGCCCGGTACATCTCTGAAGACCAGGTAGGATTTAGTTAATGTTTTCTGAGTTAGGAGCTGGAGTTTTCTCATATTGTAAACGGTAAAACCATTCTACAAAAATAAATAAAGGTAAATCGTTGCGTTTGTGTGTATAGTGCGGTTTATTTTCGCGCTTACACTGTGTTTTGACTTGTGGGAAGTCTTTGGAAGTTTTTGTGCATGAGCATAAGTTGCGTAATACGGTGACGTAGTGTTTTTTTTTTTTTTTGAAGCAGTGGCTTATGGGAGTTGTATTTCGGGTAAACAGCGTTTCACGTGTGTTAGTTAGTAGTTTCGTTTGTGTTATTGTGCGTATACATATACGAACAAAATGTCTTCGGTGATCGAGGATTTTTTTGCGTGTCCATCAGAAGCTTTGCTTGAGAGTTGTACAAAGGAGCAGTTGGTGCAAATCGCCGAACGCTTCAGTGTCGATCTTACTTCTCAAGAAAAGAGGCTGAAGGAAACTATTGTGACTACTTTGAAGCGGTCATTGGTTGATAGAGGAGTTATAGAGGTATGCACTGAGTTAGTTACTCCCAGTGAATCGTTTGTGTCTACTCCTGTAGATGTTTATAGTGAAAGTGAGACAAAGTTTCCACAATTGTCTTTGCAAGAGAAGCAATTGTGTTTAGAGGCTGCGAAAATTCGTGCTGAACGTGATAATCGCGCTGTGAAAGAGCGAGCGGTAGAAAGAGAATTTGAAGAAAGAAAATTAAATCATCAGTTAGCTATGAGAAGAATGGAGCTTGATTTAGAAGAGAGAACGCTTCAGTTAGAGAAGGAACGTGACGAGAGAGTGTTTCAAATAAAAAAGTTGGAGTTAGAATTGGCAGTAAAGACAGTTGAAGTTTCACAAGCGACTGTGCCTCCTGTTCCACAACAGCATGCGAATGTAGGTGAACCTGTGTTTGATGTTCACAGAAATATGAGATTAGTGCCGCCATTTTCTGAAAAAGAAGTAGATAAATATTTCTATCACTTTGAACGTGTTGCTTTATCCATGAAATGGCCGAAAAGCTTTTGGACTTTATTGTTACAGTGTGTGTTCACAGGTAAAGCTCAGGAAGTTTATTCTGCACTCTCATTGGAACAGAGTGGTGAGTATGATGTTGTGAAATCTGCTGTGTTACATGCATATGAACTCGTGCCTGAGGCATATCGTCAAAAATTTAGGAATTTGAGTAAAGCTGATGAATGTACTCATGTTGAATTTGCAAGAGAAAAAGAGAACTTATTTGATCGTTGGTGCACTTCAATGAAAGTTACAACTAAAGAGCAGTTAAGAGAATTAGTGCTCTTAGAGGAGTTTAAACATTGTGTTCCTCATGCTGTAGCTACGCATCTCACTGAACACAAGGTGAATACACTTTCTGAAGCTGCTATCATGGCTGATGAATTTGTGTTAACCCATCGTGGGTCATTCAGTTCAGTCATTCTTAAAACCCACAATATGAGTAAGTCTAAGTTTTGCTTTCAACCTAAGACAAAGTCTCCTGTGATAAATAGGAATATTGAGGCGACAGTTGCTGAACATTTTAGTAAACCTGTACTCTCACTAGACATGGTTTGCTTTTATTGTAAAAAGCCTGGTCATAAAATATCTGACTGTCTTACACTCAAGAAGAAAGAGAGATTGTCGAAAACTGTTGCTTTGGTTTCTACCTCACCATTTACTATTGACATTTGTGATGAGAAAGATCGTCATTTATCTAGTTCTAGTGATAAGTCTGTTGATCAGTTTATAACTTCCTCTGTTGATTATACACCCTTTATCACTGAGGGAAATGTGTCATTGCCTGGTTCAAACGAAACGGTGCCAGTACGTCTTCTTCGAGATACGGGAGCTGCGCAGTCGTTTCTTTTAGAGGGAATTTTGCCTTTAACTTCTGAAACCGCTACTGGAACTCAAGTATTAGTGCGAGGTTTTGAGATGAGGTTTGTTGAAGTGCCTTTGCATCGAATCCATCTTTCCTCTGCCATTGTATTTGGTGATGTAGTAGTTGGTGTTCGTGCTGCACTGCCAGTCCCTGGGATTACATTCATTCTGGGAAATGATTTAGCTGGTGGGAATGTTTGGGGACGGAGTGGTGTGGCAGCTCCGCCCATAATAGCATCAATACCTAGGAAATCTGATGTTGGAAATTGTAGAGAATTTCCTGATTTGTTTCCAGCATGTGCAGTTACTCGATCAATGGATAAACCATTATCTAAAAATCAAGTTGAATTTCCACTGCATGACACCTTCTTTTATACTGTTAATACAGGTGAGTCAGGATCTGATGTGTCTAAATGTACTGGGCAAAGAGACCGGAAGTCCTGCTCTTCGTTGTCTTCTGACCAGAAAGATTCGACAGTGCTGCAAAGTGAATTTGCTGATACATCTAAGGCTCTGTCCACTCCTGAGAAAATCAATGTTGATCTCTCTGATGTTGGTGACTGTTTTTTGACTTCTTTGTTACAGATCTCTCGAGAGGATTTAATTAGAGCTCAACAGAGTGATGACAGTCTTAGACCTTTATTTTCTGCAGCAGGGTCTAAGAAGTGTTCTGGTTCTCTCTCCTCTTCGTACTTTCTTGATGATGGTCTGCTTTGTCGGACAGTGGTCCTGCATAAAGATGTTTCTCTAGAACCTAAAACTCAGATTGTGGTTCCTTTTACAGTGAGGGACTCTGTGTTGCATTTGGCTCATCAAGGACTTGCTGGTCATACTGGAGTTTGTAAAACTTATGATCGGGTCTTGCGACAGTTCTATTGGCCTAAGGTGAAACGAGATGTGGCAAAACATATTCGATCTTGTCATACATGCCAGATCACCGGTAAGCCGAATCAAAAAATACCTGTTGCTCCGTTGCAACCTATTTCTGTCGTTTCCACTCCTTTTGAGCATTTGGTAGTTGACTGTGTTGGTCCTTTGCCCCGGTCCAAGACTGGTCACCAATACCTTCTAACCGTTATGTGCCAGACTACTCGTTATCCTGCTGCTTATCCGTTAAGGTCCATTACTACAAAATCTGTCTTGAAGGCCCTCACTAATTTTATGTCGACCTTTGGAATTCCCAAAGTTATTCAATCCGATCAGGGTTCGAACTTCATGTCAAAACAGTTCTCAAAAGCCCTGCGTCAACTTCGGGTAGACCACAATATTTCTAGTGCCTATCATCCGCAGAGTCAAGGAGTTCTTGAGAGGTTTCATCAAACCCTGAAGTCCCTTTTAAGGTCATATTGTGTAGAACTCGATGCGGATTGGGAGGAAGGTCTGCCGTGGATGTTATTAGCGATACGTGAGGTAATCCAAGAAAGTCTTGGGTTTAGCCCAAATGAATTAGTGTTCGGACATGTAGTGCGAGGACCTACGGCTGTGTTAGCTGAGGAGTGGCGAATGTCTAAACCTTCTGAAAACATTTCAGATTATGTGAGTGGATTCCGGCGTAGATTATATGAGGCACGAGCTCTCGCTAAAAAGAGGTTGAGTAAGTCTCAAATAAAAATGCAACAACGTTTTGACAGAAAAGCTAAGTTAAGAGAGTTTCAGGTGGGTGATCAGGTACTGGCTTTGCTGTCTCTACCTGCCAATCCGTTTCAGGCTAAATTTACAGGCCCCTACAGTGTAGTTAAACGTCTTTCCGATAATAATTGTCTGTTGAATACTCCTGACCGGAGGAAAAAAGTACAAGTCTGTCACAGTAACCTGTTAAAATTGTATATAGCTCCTGTTCGTTCTGTTACTGTTAATGTGGTAAACTCTTGTGACTCTCTTTCAGAATCATCTCCTCTCTTTCACAACACGAGTGGGGATTCTTTAGAGAATGCTGACGAGGATGATAGTTTTCTTTCTCGAGAAAAAGTCGACGGGCGACTCAAAAACTCTGAGATTCTTCTTAACCTGTCCTCTCATCTTTCTTATTTGTCAGAGAAAGAGAGGAGTGATGTCACTGAGTTGATGTCATTTCCCTCTCTTTTCCTTGATGTTCCTGGTCGCACTTCTGTCATAGAACATGATATCGACGTAGGAACCTCATGTCCCGTTAAACAGAACGCCTATCGAGTCAGTCCTTTTAAAAGAGATTTGCTGAAACAAGAGGTGAACTATTTGCTTGCTCATAATCTGGCTGAATCTAGTTTCAATTCATGGAGTTCTCCTTGTGTTTTAGTAAATAAACCTGATGGCTCATATCGATTCTGCACAGATTATCGAAAACTTAACTCTGTGACAAAGCCGGACTGCTTTCCTTTACCTCGAGTTGATGACTGCGTCGATCATGTTGGCTCTGCCTGTTATGTTAGTAAATTTGACCTCTTAAAGGGGTATTGGCAGGTGCCTTTGACTAGTCGTGCGAAGGAATTATCTGCCTTCGTTACGCCTGATGCTTTGCTGCAGTATACGGTTATGCCTTTCGGAGTTCGAAATGCACCCGCGACTTTTCAGCGACTCGTAAACCGTATACTGTATGGAATGTCAGGATGTGAGGCATATCTTGATGACGTCGTGCTGTATAGTTCCTCCTGGTCTGAACATCTTAACCAGATTAAAGAACTTTTTTCTCGTTTAGCAAAGTCTAATCTTACAGTTAATCTCGCTAAGTCCGAATTCGCGAAGGCAACCGTTACCTATTTAGGTAAGGTAGTGGGAAATGGTTGTGTAAGGCCCATTGAGACTAAGGTAGAAGTCATTTGTAACTTTCCAGCGCCCACCAATCGTCGTGAATTGTGACGATTCCTCGGTATGGTGGGATATTATCTTAGTTTTTGCGAAAATTTTGCCAGTGTAGTCTCACCTCTTACCGATTTATTGAGTCCGAAATTATCTTTTCAGTGGTCTGAGCCCTGTCAGCAGGCTTTCGAAAATTGCAAGGCTTTGCTGACGTGTGCCCCTGTTTTGACAGCTCCGAATTTTGAAAAGTCTTTTAGTCTTGCAATTGATGCAAGTGCTTGCGGTGCGGGCGCTGTTCTCTTGCAGGAGGATTTGAACCAGGTTCAACATCCTGTAAGTTACTTTTCTAAGAAATTTAATCGACATCAACAGGTATATTCCACTATTGAGAAAGAAGCTCTTGCCCTAGTGTTGGCCGTACAACATTTTGAGATATATCTAGGGTCAATTGCTGCACCGATTTTCATTTATATGGATCATAATCCTTTGGTCTTCTTGAATCGGATGAGGAATCGAAATCAGCGACTTATGCGATGGAGTCTCATTCTACAACCTTTCCATCTCGAGATTAAACATATACGAGGAAAAGATAATGTTATAGCTGACACACTTTCTAGAGTGTAACATAATTTCTGCATTGTCCATTCCTTTTCCTTTGCATCTCTAGGGCCCAGAGGTGACGAAGAATGAAGAGATGACGTTCCTCTAGACCACCAGAACTCTTATCGTGTTTGTTCTGGGTAGTGCTTAACTGTCTTTTCTTTGTTTTTGTTTTTAGATTCGTTGCCGAATCTTTTTTTTTTTTTGGAGGGAGGTGTTACGACCCTGCGTTCTACTTTCTCGCCTGTTGGTGGCGATGTTCTTCCAGGAGAGTGTGGGAGATCACACACCCCTGTTACCTGTTAACCATTTAATTATGGAGAGGATAAAATCTTGGACTCAACCACTCCTCTTCACTTCGTCCAGGGGATTGCTAGCCTCTGGAGAAGTCACTTGTTTTGCAAACCTTTATTTTGTTGACAGCCCATACCAACCATTTCTCCTCCCCATCTGGATAATGTTTTCTTTCCTTTTTTTGATCTTGAACCCTAGACTTTGTTATATTAAGTTATTTGTATTTTTTTTGCAGTCTAATAAAATCTTGCAAGTCATTTCTTCAGTGTACTCTTATACTTTATGTACGGTCGAAACGAGCTGGCCGTAACATTATTTAAATAGAAATAGCCATTTGTAACATTCTAAAGTCTCTAAATCATCTCTAAACTACATAATGTGCATTGTGAAACACATTCCTATTTCAGGTTTATTCTCAATCACGTATGTCCAAGTATTTTGGCTATTAAGTTAACATACTGTACAAAACTAATACAATGCAATATCATAGAGGAGGAAATGCATCCTCTGTGATATTACAGCAATTATCCAGATGTGGAATAAGATTACGCAAACTGTTAGCAATTCCTACAACTGAATAAAATAAGGCAAAAATTAACATTTCACACAGTGTTTAGTGAAAGATCTGATTGATTCAAACACTAAAAGTGGTTGTTCTGTATTATTGTATTATAGCTGTAATAATAAAGTCTTAATTAACATTATGGTTATTTAACAAATTGAGATATTATTATTATGAAGTAAATTGTAGCATTTGGTTACATTATATTTTTGTGATTTCTCTTACCTTCTTTATATAACATCCATTCTGTGCACACTTGACCTCTAGCGGGTGAGACAGGGCAGGTAATTACAGTACAGCACCGTGAGTGAGTGTTATTACCTATAGTTTATTTTTAACAAGAGGGGTGTACGGTTACGGAATTAAACGCGGGAGTACAATACCCCGTGATTGATGCGAATTGATAGAAGCGGAGATCCCGTCTGTGCGCGAAAAAATTAATGTTCAGTGAAAAAATCAAAAGAAGATCACAATGTATGCAGCTGTAACTATATCAGATATTATAAATAAAACATGGGAACATATTTCAAACATATTTAGAATTTCAGGGATATTTTTGTCAGTTTCAGTGGACAGTTATGTGCTCATGATACTGTGCCCTGTGATTCTGTTGTGACACACAGCACATTTTAGTTTATAAAAAGATTTAGATTAGCCCTTATAACGTGCCGATATCTTCTTCCCCAAACACTTTCCAAAAATTCAGAGATATTTGTGTGTGTGTGTGGGCATGTGTGTGTGTGTGTGTGTGTGTGTGTGGTGAAAATAACTAGCGCAGTTGAATACTTTTTTAATACATTTTTAATCAACTCAAGTTATTTATTATTTTATTATTGTATTATTTATTTATTTATTTAAAAAAAAAACAATTTTTTTTAAATGTCCTCAAGTACTGTAACAAGAGTAGTTGTACTTCATTACTTTCCACCGGTCTATATGCAACAGCCAGCAGTTGTGAAGCTTCTAATATTACCAACATCTTCAGACATACAGAGAAGTCGAGAAAATTGAAGCCAATGGCTCATAGACAGTTCAGATTCACAAAATGTAACCTTAACCTGGGATTATTTTACTTGACGTTATAAAGAAGTTTAAAAAAAACTTCTAAAATATTTATACCGGTGCAGCTCACAGGAACGCTAAGTCCAGACAAATAACTAACAAACGGCTGATGATCAAATTTGTTCAAATGGAATACATAGACAATTAATTAATTGCCAACAAAAGTCTTCATCAGGCAAATATGAAAGGACAATGCATCTACATGTACAGTATTTCCACAGTTCATTCAGGAAGACTTCAAAGACTTTATCACCAAACTTATAAAGTATATTAAATCATTTTGTTTAAACATTGGCCCCCAACACTCACTTAGTTTGCTCATTTAAACCATGACTTTGTAAAGGGATTCATGGAAAGGAGGAATCTCAACCTAAATTCGAGGTGTAAAACAACTGGAGTCAGATAAAATTAATAATGGAGTCAGATTCAGTCTTAACGAAATCAAATAGTTTAATACGCAAAAAACAAAAGCTTTTCACAATTCTCCATATTAACAGAGTGTATCAATGAAATAAAATATTGGATGGCCAGAAATTTCCTCCTATTCAATTCTGACAAAACAGAGGTACCAATTATTGGACCAAAAACCTCTAAAAATAAGCCACTACAATATAATTTGACTCTCGATGGATGTACTGTTACATCATCTTCAACAGTGTAGAACTTAGGTGTTATATTTGATACCAATCTGTCCTTTGAAAATCAAATTACCAATGTTTGTAGAACAGCATTCTTCCACCTAAGAAATACTGCTAAATTAAGGCACATGCTCTCTGTTGCTGATGCTGAAAAACGAATTCATGCATTCATGACCTCAAGACTAGATTATTGTAATGCATTACTGGGAGGATGTCCAGCAAGATCAATAAATAAACTTCAATTGGTTCAAATGCAGCAGCCAGAGTGCTAACGAGAACCAAGAAATATGATCATATTAGCCCCATTTTATCATTGTTACATTGAATACCTGTTAAATTCCATATTAATTTAAAAATTCTCTTAACTACATACAAAGCTTTGAATGGTCTAGCTCCGAAGTACTTAAGTGATCTTTTATAATGCTATTGTAATGATTACCCTGGCGACCACTTGGGGTTGCTACGTCTATATATTGTTCACTTCTTGTCTTTTGTTTGATTATGGGTTTCATAGTCCTTTTCCTTATCTTTCTTCATTGTTTCTTGAGTTTATTCTTTCCAGGTGTTTATTGTTTTCTCATTATTTCTTTGTGCATTTAATCCCTGTGTTCTCCTTTGTTCTTTGTCAGATCTTGTCCTTCAATTGATGTTTGTAGTGTTTCAGTTCTAGTTTTTGTCACGTCTGAGCTTTTCTTTGTGTTGTACTTTACCCTTTCATTAATAAGCCTCAGCCTGCTCCATGCCATGTCAGGAGGAGGAGGAGGATGAAAAAGGCTTCCCTTTCCAAGACTCTGCCAATGTTCATGACCACAGAGGTCATTTCCAAGTCTCTGCCAGTGTTCATGACCACAGAGGTCATTTCCAAGTCTCTGCTAGTGTTCATGACCACAGAGGTCATTTCCAAGTCTCTGCCAGTGTTCACTACCACAGAGGTCATTTCCGAGTCTCTGCCAGTGTTCACTACCACACAGAGGTCGCTCCCGAGACTCCGCTCATGCCCACGACCACTGAGGTCTTTGCTCAGTCATCCTGGACTCTTAGCCTCAAGCCTGCCAATGGCTCTGCCTTCTATGGCTCCGCTCTTTGGAGTCTTTCACTGCTCCTCCCGCCCCCCCCAGAGACTCCTCCTCCAGCGGTTCCACCGCCTGGCCCAGTCCCTGTCCTGTGGCCGCCTTCCTGGCCTCCTGATCCAGTCCCTACCCTGAGGTGGTCTTCTGGGTCTCATGACCATCTGACTGATCTGCTCTGGTCTCCCTGGCCTCCTGATCCAGTCCCTACCCTGAGGTGGTCTTCTGGGTCTCATGGCCATCTGCCTGAGGCTCTGCTCATGGTCTTTGCTCAGTCATTCTGGACTATTAGCCTCGAGTCTGTTCCACTTCCACTGCTCTGCCCACAGAGTCTTCCACTGCTCCGCCCACAGAGTCTTCCACTGCTCGGCCTGCCCCCCCAGAGACTCTTCCTCCAGTGGCTCTGCTGCCTTACCCAGTCCCTGTCCTGTGGCCACCTCCCAGGCCTCCTGATCCAGTCCCTACCCTGCGGTGGTCCTCTGGGTCTCCTGGCCATCTGCCTGATCTGCTATGATCTTCTGAGTCTCCTGATTATCTGCCTGATCTGCTCTGGTATCACTGGTCTCATGGCAATCTGCCTGATCTGCTCTGGTTTTCTGGGTCTTCTGGCCATCTGTCTGTTCTGCTCTGGTCTCCTTGGTCTCCTAGCCATCCACCTGATCTGCTCAGGTCTTCTGGATCTCCTGATCATCCACCTGATCTGCTCTGGTATCCCTGGTCTCATGGCCGTCCGCCTGATCTGCTTTGGTCTCCTTGGTCTCCAGGCTGTCCGCCTGATCTGCTCTGATCTTCTGGGTCTCCTGGCCATCCACCTGATCAGCTCTGCTCTCTGACAATTATATACTGAGTTATGGTTCATTTTTGTGACAAGCTCCAAAAAAGTTTATGGAGATAGAGGCAGCAGAAAGTGCATTCTGTTTGTTTTCTGTATTTTACAACAGCACAATGTGTTATTTTAATTTTAGACTATTTACAGTTTCTAATGATGTCTTCCTCTTATCTGTATGATCATAAATGAATAAGTATTTTAAGTTGTTGCTCTTGTTATAAGAAAAAAATTCAAATGATTGCACCATCACCTCCATCAACTACAAAGACATTGGTCATTAATCTTACAGTTCAAACAAAATCAATGTTTAAACACTGACCCTTAACACTTACTTAGTTTAATCATTTTAAACCATGACTTGCACAATGCATAAGTAATATTTACATTATATTCATGATATTAGCCAGAGGGGAACTGGCCATCTGTCACGATTCCACTGTTGTCTGGCCTGTGTTTCTCCCCTGTCATCTCTCCCGGACTACACCTCCCATAATTCCCTGCTCTCATCACTGCCATCTGTCTGTCATTGTCTTCACCTGTGCTTAATTTGATCGTTATCCTTTGTGTATAAAAGCCCTGTTGTTTTATCAGTCTTTTGTCAGTTGTTAAATGTGAATGTCACGTATGCCCTTGACCGTGTTCCTGCCTGTGCCCTTCGTGGATGTTTCTGTTGTGGTTATATTGGTTTTCCCATCGTGGATGTTTCTTTTGTTCCCCGTGTCTTTAGTTACTCTGTTCACCGTTTGTTTGTCTTCAATAAAATCTGCACGTAGATCCTCACTATTCGTCTGCCCTTTCGTAAAAGATCAACTGATCAACTATGGATCTAACAGTCCAACAGGCGAACTACAAACTTCTCTGCCTCAAACAAGAGGATTGTCCAGTGGAGGACTTCCCAGAGTTTCCCTTGGTGTTGTTCTTGAGGGGAAATCTCAACAGTTCACTAAGGGAGCGGTTGCCACCAGTGACTCCTTGCTGGACGCTCCTCCGCTTCATAGAAGAGTCTCTGCGAGTTAGCGGATTGTCTTTCCTGGTGGGTGTAGAGGAAGAGGGCTGTACCTCACCTCCCGCAGTGGTCACCTCCCAGCCTTCCATAACTCGTACCTCCATGCCAGCCACGGTCAACGAGCCAATGCCCACGCCTGCTACGTCCAACGTGTTGCCTGCCAGCACCGGTAGCCTCGATCGTCCTAGAGCCAGCACCTCTCGAGCCTTCCAGGGCTCCGCCTCCCGAGCCAGCCAGGGCTCCGCCTCTCGAGCCTTACACGGCTCCGCCTTCCACGTCTCCAGAGCCTTCCACAGCTTCACCTTCCACGGCTCCGCCTCCGGAGCCTTCCACAGCTCCGCCTCCAGAGCCTTCCACTGCTCTGTCTCCTGAGCCTTCCATGGCTCCGCCTTCCAAAACTCCACATCCTGAGCCTTCCATGGCTCCGCCTTCCACGCCTCTGTCTTCGGAACCTTCTACGGCTCTGCCTCCTGGGCCTTCCATGGTTCCACCTACCATGGCTCTGCCAACTGAGTCTTCCACGGCTCCGCCTTCCAAAACTCCGTCTCCTGAGCCTTCCACGGCTCCGCCTTCAGAACCTTCTACGGCTCTGCCTCCTGGGTCTTCCACGGCTCCGCCTTCCATGGCTCCGCCACCTGAATCTCCCATGGCTCCGCCTTCCACGGCGCCGCCCTCGGAGTTCTCCCTGGCTGTGGTCCTGTGGCCACCTCCCAGACCTCCTGTCCCTGTCCTGTGGTCACCTCACAGGCCTCTTAACCCAGTCCCCGTCCTGTGGCCGACTCCCAGGCTTCCTGACCCACTCCCCGTCCTGTGGCCGCCTCCCCGACCTCCTGACCCAGTCCCTGTTGTGTGCCCCCCCCCCACTTGTGCTGCCTGTTTGCCCCTTGTGCCCCCCCCTTGGACTGCCTGTTTGCCCCTTGTGCCCTCCTTGGTCTGCCTGCCCACCCCGAGCTCCCCCTTCACTCCTTGGACGATTTGTTTTTTTGTTTTTCTGTTTGTTAGGAGCGTCTAGTATCCGCTCCTTTGGGGGGGGGGGGGGGTCATGTCACGATTCCACTGTTGTCTGGCCTGTGTTTCTCCCCTGTCATCTCTCCCGGACTACACCTCCCATAATTCCCTGCTCTCATCACTGCCATCTGTCTGTCATTGTCTTCACCTGTGCTTAATTTGATCGTTATCCTTTGTGTATAAAAGCCCTGTTGTTTTGTCAGTTGTTAAATGTGAATGTCACGTATGCCCTTGACCGTGTTCCTGCCTGTGCCCTTCGTGGATGTTTCTGTTGTGGTTATCTTGGTTTTCCCATCATGTATGTTTCTTTTGTTCCCCGTGTCTTTAGTTACTCTGTTCACCATTTGTTTGTCTTCAATAAAATCTGCACGTAGATCCTCACTCTTCATCTGCCCTTTCGTAACACCCCCACAGTGAGTCTGGTTTAGGGTTAGGGTGGGATTAGTCAGAGGGGAACTGGCCCCCACAGTGAGTCTGGTTTAGGGTTAGGGTGGGGTTAGTCAGAGGGGAACTGGCCCCCACAGTGAGTCTGGTTTAGGGTTAGGGTGGGATTAGTCAGAGGGGAACTGGCCCCCACAGTAATTCTGGTTTCTCCCAAGGTACATCTTATGGAGTTTTGTGTCCCTTCCCACAGTTGCTTGCTCACTGGGGTTATTAATACAATTAATATGGAATTACTTATTTTTAAACAAGGTTAACAATCGTATCTTATCTAATTACACAATGATGATTCGTCGACATTATAGTTTTATCGTCTGTTAATGTCTGATCTTCTGTAAAGCTGCTTTGAAACGATGTGTGTTATGAAAGGCGCTATACAAATAAAATTTACTTGACTTGACAAAGTGATGCCCCTGGCACGGGAACATATGCAGGAGGCCTAGCATGCCCAACAGTAAGTATACAATCAACCCACACTGAAGACCGCAATTTGATCCTAATTCCCTAATAATGCGTGCTGTAATTAAAATAAATCTTACTTCACACTTCACACCAGATGCACTGGAGGACATATATAATGTGGCTTTTAGATGTTTCTAATGATCGATTATTATAGTCGCGATCGCACTTGCCGGTTATGCGTGCCACAATATTTTCATTGCAGTGCAAGATGGGATTCTGAGTCTGTATTGTCATAGAAGCATACAAAAGGAGGAGCAAAACAGGTTCTAAAAACCTAGCCCTTTCACTCTCCTAGCCCCAGAAGTGGTTGTGATGGACAGAATGGAAGAAGGCTCATAATGGTTCATTATGACAACCCCTTCAGTCATTATGACATTTTGCTGCACAAGCATCCAGGGCCACCGCTGGCAAAATTGATGCCCTACGCAGAGTTCCGGGGGGTGGGGGGTGATATACGAGTATGAGCGCGAAGCGATCGTCCTTTTTTGGCAGCTGCTTTTGGGTCCTTGAGAAACATAGAAAGTGCGAGTAAGGGCAGCCGATGGACTTTCAGGTGATCTCCTAGTGGTAGCAGCGGTACTGTACGCATCTGAGACCAGCCTTGTGTAATCACACCAGTTTGACTGTAAGTGCGAAAGGGTTAAATCTGCACTATGTACGTTTGTGTTCTCTAGCGACATCTGTGGTTGAAATTTAAAACTGCAAGCAATTTGCAAAAGAACACTTAACGTGAGTCGTGTTTCGACACTGCTCTTCTGGCCGATGAATCTCATGATTTGAGGTTACCTGGACATCACCAGTGTGATCTTGACTGGAAGATATACAGAGCCAGAGTCAAAACATGCTATTTACATGTTGATATAATTCTGTTATAAAATTAACATTTAAAAAATGAAATATTTCTTGCTTTGATGAAGATAAACAACACTTTTATTTACATATTTTGAATGAATGAATTGTTGAACGTGCTAACACCGGCAAAATGAACCGCTTTAAAACGGGGTAAATAGCTCATTCAATCTCATCATATTTATACATGAGATTCATTAATATATCCACAACGTTTATAGAACAACTTGCATCTGCTCAACGAAACGACTGAACATTAAACTAAACTTCTTTAACTTGATGTGGCAGCGGGGGCGTGGTCATGCGCCCGTCCGGAGAGGGGGAGCGGTAAAGGCGCTTACACCTGAGCTAAAATATGTCTAACACCTGTCTCTAATTTCAGTGAGCATGGGGAGAGCGGCATAAAAGAGCCACCGCACCACCAGTCAGGACGCCAGTCCAGTGTTGGCAGCCCCGAGTAGTTCTAAGTTAATAGAAAGTTTTGAGTTTTGTTATAAGAAGAAGTTTATGTTGAACCCCTGTAACTTTACTTTGAGAATTAAAAACACCCTTACCTGTGAGCAGAAGCCTGTCCTCGTGTCCTCTCGGAGCTCAAGCAGGGACTGATGGTGGCTCTGATGTAGTGCTGCGAGGGACTGGAGGACTTCGGCCAGCTGGGAGGACTCTACGGGACGACCCTCCATATCTGAAGATCCTGGGTTTCGGCACCAGTGTAACAAGATTCTCGACAGGGCGGGGAAAAGGAGGACACGAGGACAGGCTTCTGCTTACAGGTAAGGGTGTTTTTAATTCTCAAAGTAAAGTTACAGGGGTTCAACATAAACTTCTTCTTATAACAAAACTCAAAACTTTCTATTAACTTAGAACTACTCGGGGCTGCCAACACTGGACTGGCGTCCTGACTGGTGGTGCTGTGGCTCTTTTATGCCGCTCTCCCCATGCTCACTGAAATTAGAGACAGGTGTTAGACGTATTTTAGCTCAGGTGTAAGCGCCCTTACCGCTCCCCCTCTCCAGACGGGCGCTTGACCACGCCCCCGCTGCCACACTTGAATTAAATGATGCGCTAGTCAGAATAATCGTATGGCCTGGGCGTGATAAGTCAACGAAATGGCATCGACGACCCAGTGGGAAAGCCTCTGTTTGGAGACAGCGTTCCCTTTCCGCTGTCCACCAAAGCAGACAAAGAGCTGCTCAGAACGTCTAGAGCTCTGCGTGTGGTCCAAGTAGGTTTGCAAAGCATGTACCGGACACAGCAACGAAAGGGCTGGGTCTGCCTCCTTCCGGGGCAGCGCTTGCAGGTTCACTACCTGCGTGGTAGGAACCTTGGGCACGTAGCCCGGTCGTGGTCTTAGGATCTTATATGTGTCTGCCGGACCGAACTCCAGGCAAGTGTCGCTGACAGAGAACGCTTGCAGGTCCCCGATTCGGCAATTATTTTTATTTTGAGTGCATTTTTTTTCTTTTGGAAAAGATGTATTCTAGCAAATATACAGTGGGATTCACTAGTGACGGGATGCGACATCACCAGATTGTAGTGTTCCCCCACCTCCGAAATAACAATTTAACGCCTGGCTATAGGCTACATATTTTATTCTTCTGACAAACAGCCATAACATGGAATGTGAATTACAGTATGTATGCAACCATTTTAAATTGCAGATTACGTTGTTTATTTTAAGGGGGCAGAGCTTTCACAACGCTCTACTCATGACTGCATTTAAATATGAATGCGCAATGTTTGTATTCTTTATTGCAGAAAAAGTGGAATTTTACATATAACTATGTTCATTATTTTCAATAAAGATTTCAAACTCATCATAAAAGAGGAATATTCACCTATAAATAATGTATTATTTTGTAAAGCTACAATTCCATCAAGATTCATTCGTAATATTCCATATTCTCTATGAAACTTCTCTATTAAACTTTTGGTGGGTATTTTGATTTACCCCAGTCACTCAAGTCTTTTGAATCCATTCACCAAAAAGTTCTGATTCATTAACTGAAACGTTCAGTGACCATTTCTTCAGATATCATTTCCTTCTTATGTATGCCAGTAGGTGGCAACAAACGACCATCTTTCATTTGTTGTTAGTCATAAGCCGCTTTTTCAAGCCAAATGGTTACAGTTGACACAGTTACAGCTTCTTTTTCCATAGACATTTTTCACACTTCCACATTTACCGCTATTGGAGTAATCTGTTACTATGTGAGAATAATTCCAGTAACAACAATGGTCAGTCCAACAAGAGCAAGATCTCCTGGAATCAAAGTCTTCAAACAAATGAATTAGCATTTAAATGTATGAACTGGTTTAATGCCTTATTGGTGACTCTAGGGCTCTAATTAAGATGCTAATTTTTGAACAAAAACATCCTGGCAACTATAAATCAAACTGAAATCCGGGATCCTGCACATTTACAATCTGAAATATTTGAGCAGCTACGAACTCTTTTGGTCTAATACTAGACTACACTGTAATAAACGACGCGTTCGTTCTCTGTCATTTCATTCTCCATGTCAGTCTGGTTTGGCTCTGAATATCACAAGAGAAAATCTTCTCCTGTACAGCTCCATAATCACGTCTGACCAATCGCAAACTTGATACTTTCTGTTTCAGGCTTAATTTTTTATGGTAATTTGGGGGACACTTTTGTAATCTCTCTTTCTCTTCAATATTTTATATCATTTAGATGATCCTGACATCATCAGAACTGAGTGCATTAAAGTTCAGATTTGACATTTGAGATGATATCCATTGAACAGTCTGTATATTTCACTTCATGAAGCCAAACCATCTGAGATATAAATATTTTTCTCAGAAATCTGATTTTCCCTATTAATAAATAAATATACATAATTTATACGTAACTGATGTTGGCTGGTCAAACACATGCACACCAAAACAGATGAAAACATCAGTCATAGAGATGGTAGAAGTGTTTTAAAGCTGCCAATTCAGAATATTCGCCTTTGCAAAGTACTTTATGCAACCAGTTTAAATATTTTGTCCATCATAACTAGACATTTGCCGATATTCAGTAATAAGTTATACCGTGATAATGAACATGCAGATAATACTGTTATCATGAGCACTTACATTTTCTAGATAACCTATTAATCAAATTGTTTCGATTTTTCTGAATGCACTGTATCATTTCCATCAATAAATCAAGATTCCCAGCACTCTAACTCTTACTTTAATAGGAAGACATACCAAATTACCAGGAAACTCAAAAATGAATGTTTCTTTTTTTAATTAAACTTTTCCCTCAAAATGTTACTATTGTTGTTACTTGTTCATTTGCAATTAAATAAACTATAATCAATTAGATAAATGCCATATAGAAGCATTTGACTCATGTCTTTTTGAATCTTATATCATTTGTGAAAGTTGCAAAGTTACTTTCTTTGTGATAATTAACATTATTGATGTAATAAAATGTTCATAATGTAATAATGTTTTTTGCATAACATAATAGGTTATTGTATGAGAAATTTGTTACATTATGAACACACTGTAGCAACTTATAATGTAATCACAGTTTATAATGTAATAGCAGCACATAATGTATAAGTGAAACAGTCTTTACAATATAATAATTTCTCTCAACATATTAATGTTGTGGGAGGGCGGGGGCAGGTTGTGATTACACCCGGTCCCTTATCAGGCTAATTAAGCCTCCGAAAGGGATAAAGGCCAATGGCTGACAGTGATGCGACGAGAGAGAGATCATTTACAGACATGTCCGTCATGTGTGTGTTTTGGCATTAAACTATTATTTAAATTGTCAAGCCGGTTCTCGCCTCCTCCTTTCCATTGAAGTACGTTACAAATTTTATGAGCACAAATAATAGTAATAACAATAATATATATATATGCATAAATATGCATGTATGCGTGCATGTCTCTTTAAATGCAAATGAGCTGCCGCCCCCCGCCCTCTTTCCGGAAGAGGGCTGGGCCTTTACAGCTCCTGCTTCAGACACTACAGCACCAACAAATCAGAACCAATATGATTGACAGCGTAAATACCGGAGTACAGCCATATATGTATATACACTCACCTAAAGGATTATTAGGAACACCATACTAATACTGTGTTTGACCCCCTTTCGCCTTCAGAACTGCCTTAATTCTACGTGGCATTGATTCAACAAGGTGCTGAAAGCATTCTTTAGAAATGTTGGCCCATATTGATAGGATAGCATCTTGCAGTTGATGGAGATTTGTGGGATGCACATCCAGGGCACGAAGCTCCCGTTCCACCACATCCCAAAGATGCTCTATTGGGTTGAGATCTGGTGACTGTGGGAAAGATTGCCCCACAATATCCCTAACATTCGTGTATGCTCAAGTGTAAACTTTTCAAATGTGCTTAAACTCTAAACATATTTGTATATTAAATATATTTCACTCAGTTTTGATTAGCTTTTGACACTGATTATCATGCTAAAATACTGCCTTATGCGTAATGTATCTTGTTTGCGAATATCTGCTTGGGCAACACGATTTAGTGCAAATATATTTCCGGTAAAATATGTGATAGGCCTAACGTTACTCTCTATGCAATATATTTGTATGGGCCATATAGACCGCGCGCATTTAGTGATACACGCAATGAACGGATCGTTCGCGAACGACACATCACTAGCCTACATTTCAAACATTTACACATGTATTCACAAACATCTGTGCATATGTTCAGTTTTGGCTAGCCTATGACACTACTTATCATGCTTACTGCCCTATGCACAGATGTTTGTGAATACATGTGTAAATGTTTGAAATGTAGGCTAGTGATGTGTCGTTCGCGAACGATCCGTTCATTGCGTGTATCACTAAATGCGCGCGGTCTATATGACCCATTAATTGTCCATCAGTTTACTTTGGATAATGCATGCTAACAGTTCTTTTTTGTTTAGTTTTTTTTAGGAATGTGTCTGCATCACGCTCTCCTTCAGCACCTCGCAGAGGAGCACGCAGGTGTCGTTCAGTTCTCAGTGCGATCGAGAATCATACTGAGTAAGTGCATAAATGTAATATTTTACAGATGAAATGTAGCCTAATTGTGTTTACATCGTCATAATATAAAAGTACATATTCTTGTGTGAAATTACAAAAAACTTATTTTTTTATCCATGGCAATTAGTGATTGATAATGATACAGTTTCTTTGATTGTGTTATCAGCATGCTCACGTTTTGTTTTTAATAGATGTGACAATGAACATGTCCAAGCACCTGTCCGAAGAGAGCCAAGGCAAACAAGCAGGCAAGCAACAGGCAGTCCACTCTGTCATGGAAAACAGAGACTGATGTTGACATGGTTCCACAGACACTGCGATTCCTGCCCGCACGGGAAGCTAGACCGCAACTGAGCTCTGTAGACTCGCATTCGCCCATGACTCTATTCAAACAATTTTTTTCAGAAAGCGCTGTGTCGACTCTGTGCCACAACACCAATGCTCAGGCTGCCAAGGCAACTGCAGAGGGCTGCAAATATAAATGGACAGATGTCAGCATCCGTGAGATGTACCACTACATTGGGCTGCTGTTTTACATGGCCATGGTGAAGGTCAGCTCCATCAGGGACTACTGGCGGCAACATCTACTCTCGTGTAATGGAAATCTCGTCTCTCCATATGTACACAGGCTTCTTTACCACCACATGTTGTTTCTTGTGTAAATTCAAGTATATGTCTTAAGTTTTATGCAAAGTATTTTTGTAAAGTATAAGTCAGTTGACTTGTATATGTAGCACTGTGGTCTTGTGAGGCACAACATTTAGTTCCTTCACATAGAGGAATTACAATAAAACAGATTGAAAAACAAAACCTTTGCATCTCATGTCATTCTCAGTTCAGGCTGCCTCACAGCACCTTGATGGGGCATTAGCCTTTGGGGGAGTGTCTTTTGTCTCCCCTGGTGTGAATCTCATTGATATTCATGGCCATTGACACTCCCACGCATACAGCAGTGCTGACACAAAAACTGACTTACAAAATTTATATTGTTATATTGTTGTTTGTGAAAGAGTGGTCAGAATGATTTTCACATCATTTTGTAGTAAAAATTCTAGCCTACAAGAATGGTAACTCAAAAGTCTTGTGGACAACTGTTCAGTATGTGTTATATGGCCTTATTGCGGTGACAATTTTTTTTCCCAAACTTACTAACCATGCGTAATATTTTTTTTCTATAAAATGCAAACATGTACATCTATTTTGCTTATATATTATTGTAGCAGAGTTTGTGCTGAATACAGCCAAATTACATGTTGGCCAATGGTATGTTGTAAGTTGCTGAAATAAGCACAAATGTCAGGGCATGTCAAAACATCTCAAGGGCCCCAAAAACACCTGAGTCCCCAGAGGGTTAATAAAAGATAATCAAATAAAAATAACGGGTAGACACAGGAGCAAATAAAACATCCACGATGGGAAAACAGGAACAGGATCAGGATCAAAACACGGGTGGTCTAAATACATACAACAACTGACAACGAATGATAAAACAACAGGGCTTTAAATATACAAAGTATAATGACTAAATGAAACACAGGTGAGGACAATGAAGGATAGCTGGCAGAGATGAGAGCAGGGGATGATGGGAAGTGTAGTCCATGGGGGACAGATGACAGAGGCAAAACACAGGGCACACAACAGTGAATCGTGACAGTACTGATCCATGCTCGAGAATCACATTTTTGAAGATCCCGATTTATATTGACACGCATTCATGAAGCATTCCGGTGTAAAATGATTTGCACAAACATACACACATTATTGTATGTTTTGGGGCACATTCCCTTCTAAAACAAAACTGTCCACTGCATCTTCAGCGGCTCTATGCTGGGAGTATATGAAGACTCTCATGCTCACTTTTACAGCTGGCAACAAAACCCGTATGAAGCTGAGACATTATTCTTCTCACCATATTTGCTTCATCTCGAGGAAGGAGACAGAGGAGGGAAGAAGGAAAGAGAAAAAAAACACAAAAAAACACATCTCTCGAATTTCTAGGCATCACACTCTATTCTCTAAACATGCAAGCTTCCCCCCTAAAGAAACACGACACGATCAGGTCTATTTGGACGTTGTTTTCTGGTCAGTTCGGGTCTCATAACGCAATCTCCAGTCCCTATCAGGCCACCTCAATTTTGCCATGCTTATCATTCCTCAAGGCCACTCCTTCATTTCCCGCCTCCTCACACTAGCACATTCCATAGACAACCTCTCCTACCTATCAATCGACGATGGCTGCCGCGAATCTCCGAATGACAGATCTCCATTCTTGGACTCAGCTCCCTCCATAGGATTCAGGGGTTACTGTCTAGGATCATGGTCCACAGGGAAATGGCCAGAATTCTACTTTTTTTTTCAACATAGCTTCCTACGCTCCATCCGCTCTCTTCGAAATGAATCTCATTGTTAGATATTTCGTCATTTAATGTATTTAATAAATCTTTCTCGATCTGCAATCCCTGTCTCAATGCGGCCCAGTGAGGGAAGAAGGAAATGACACCGAGACCCAAGCCATCAAATCCTTCCACGCTTAGTCGTGCAGCACTTCATTAAATGGTCCAGCAAAACCGAATTCCCCTATACCCTCCATGAAATATCTCCTTACCCTATATGGGGTAAAATATACGTTTGAGTACAGAAATAAGGAAATACATTCCCAGAACCACCGCATATGCGTTTTGTGATTACACAGCAAGCTACATCAACAAGAGAATTTTAAAAGAGGCTTTATTCATCACAGCCAGCATTATATGGGTTCCCTTCAGACATGCAAACCCATCGTAGCCATTTCCGCAGTCGTCACTACAATCATAAAAGCTGGTCCTCCTCAAGCCATCATGTCCCTTACAAGACGTCTGACATGGCAGAGCATTTCCTCTAACTTCATTATCCCAGCCAGACACATTCCTGGGTTTTTCCCATGTAATCTCTGACTCCCTCCTTCGTTTCACAGGGGTTCCACAGACCAGCTTCAACTGGCAACCTTCGAGGTATAATGGAATCCACAATGAAGATGCTCGGCCGCTGGTCTCCCCAGTCATACCTGAAAAAGTCAACCTAACCCAAATTATCAAACAAGCTCAACTCCCCATCAGCCATTAGTTCTCATGCATATCTGGTGGTGGTTGGTGGCTCTCTCCCAGCACATCCTTCCCTACACAATGATTCAATTCAAGCACACCCACTGTTCGCTAGGATAGCGCATAACTATGTCTACCCCCCTTGCCAGGGCTTCCATAATCTCAAGCATGGTCCCTTTACATAGGTATTGCACAAGCCAGCCGCCCTCGATGGAAAGCTTGCACCATAACGGGATATCTTTCAACAAGGTACGAAAGATCGCTATTATCGTAGGTGTTGTGCATGCTGTTCACCTTGGCAAAGATGACCATTAAACAACGGTTGCCATCGCTCAAGGGCTTGAGCCCCATGGAATATATGTGTATTGCACGCAACGTCGCCATTAACGTATGGCTGTACGCATGTTGTTCACCTGCAAAGATACCTCAAACAACTTTTCCCTCGTCGGAGGGTTTTCATATCTAATGTTGTTTTCTTTCAACAAAGGGATTGCACGCAACGTCGCCATAATCGTATGGTTTTAAGAATGTTGCTCACCTTTCGGCAAAAATACCTCAAACAACTTTTCCCACGTCGGAGGGTTTTCATATCAAATGTTGTTTTCTTTCGACAAAGGGATTGCACACAACGTTGCCATTATCGTATGGCTTTACGCATTTTGTTCACCTTTCGGCAAAGATACCCAAACAACTTTTCTATTGTCAGAGGGTTTCCATATCAATGTTGTTTTCTTTCAACAAAGGTATTGCACGCAACGTCGCCATTATCGTATGGCTTTAAGCATGTCGTTCACCTTCCAGCAAAGATACCTCAAACTACTTTTCCCTCGTCAGAGGGTTTTCATAATCAAATGTTGTTTATCTTTCAACAAAGACACGCACCGCAACGCCGGCCTAACGTTGGGCCGCATACCATGCTGTTCGTCTTTGGCAAAGATTCTACACAACCAGGGGCCCTCGACGGAGTGAGACATTACCTTTCTGTTTTATATTCATCAAATAGATGTCATCTTCAATTTCACTTCAGTCTGCGAGTCTTCATGATAGAAATGTGAGCGCAGCGTAGTTCTAGCGGTAAGACTAGCAGCTGTACATCATCGCACCATTAGCTGGGTAATTCCCAGCCAATCACATGTAAGGCATTGCTCTATAAGTCTGTTCACAATCTATCACATTGCTGTTTCAGTGTGCTAACACAGCAACCTCCGCCACCCCATCACCTCCAGTTGAGTTCTGTCCTGCACAGGGGTAGGCTCCTCGCCCCTGCCTCCTATCTCCGGCAGGATATGACGGTTCCGAGTACTACAACTTCAGACCGCCAAACGGGGCCTACTCCAAAGAGAGACATTACCTTTCTGTTTTATATTCATCAAATAAATGTCATCTTCAATTTCACTCCAGTCTGCAAGTCTTCCTGATAGAAAGACATGGACATTACATCCTCAGATTATGGAAAAAGTTTGGAGGAGGTTTGGTAGAGGTGAAGGGGACCTGTTTGCTTCAAGTGAAACATTGCACTGTCCCCTCTGGTTTTCTCTCTCGCCCCCGGCAACACTGGGCATCAATTTATGTTGACCGTACTAGCCAGTGGCGTAAGTCAGAACAGTTGTTTGTGTGTTTTGACGAACAAAGACCGTCTCATTGGCTTATTGATGTAATTTCGAGTGCTTATGAAGCATGCGGTTTACCTTTGCCTTTGGGTATTCAAGCCCATTCTACAAGGAACATGGCATCCTCATGGGCTTTGGCTGGATGTGCATCCTTGGTGGACATTTGTATGGTGCCAGGGTGGTCCTCTCCGCATACATTTGTTAGATTTTATAATCTGAATGAGATATTGACTACTGCTTCCTAGGTTATCTCTGTTGGAACAGGAGTAAATTCACAAATCCTTATTTATTCAAACACTTTAGTTCAGTTGTGCACTGCTATATGCTTGCTTAGGGCTGAGACAGTTGGCAGCTACTGTTCACAGTGTGTGAATGTATTTGTTCCCCATAGCAATCATACGCAGCTCGAGTTCTCAGAAAGGGAATGTCATTTAGGATCAATGCTTTATTTTAAGAATGTGAAATGTCAGAATAATAGTAGAGAGAATTATATATTTCAGCTTGTTACTTTTATCACATTCCCAGTGGCTCAGAAGTTTACGTACATTTTGTTAGTATTTGGTAGCATTAAACTTTTAAAATTGGGTCAAATATTTTGGGTATCCTTCCACAAGCTTCTCACAATAAGTTGCTGGAATTTTCTCCCATTCCTCCAGACAGAACTGGTGTAATGAGTCCTCCTTGCTCGCACATGATTTTTCAGTTCTACCCACAAATTTTCTATCGGATTGAGGTCAGGGCTTTGTGATGGCCACTCCAATACCTTGACTTTATTGTCCTTAAACCATTTTGCCACAACTTTGGAGGTATGCTTGGGGTCATTGTCCATTTGGAAGACCCATTTGTGACCGAGATTTAACTTCATGGCTGAGGTCTTGAGATGTTGCTTCAATATGTCCACATACATTTCCTTCCTCATGATGCGGTCTATTTTGTGAAGTGCACCAGTCCCTCCTGCAGCAAAGCAACCCCACAACATGATGCTGCACCCCCATGCTTCACGGTTGGGATGGTGTTCTTTGGCTTGCAAGCCTCACCCTTTTTCCTCCAAACATAATGATGGTCATTATGACCAAACAGTTCAATTTTTGTTTCATCAGACCAGAGGACATTTCTCCAAAAAGTAAGATCTTTGTCCCCATGTGCACTTGCAAACTGTAGTCTGACTTTTTTATGGTGGTTTTAGGGCAGTGGCTTCTTCCTTGCTGAGCAGCCTTTCAGGTTATGTCAATATAAGAATTGTTTTACTGTGGATATAAATACTTGTCTACCTGTTTCCTCCAGCATCTTCACAAGGTCCTTTTCTGTTGTTCTGGGATTGATTTGCACTTTTCACACGAAACTACGTTCATCTCTAGGAGACAGAATGCATCTCCTTCCTGAGCGATATGATGGCTGCGTGGTCCATTGTGTATATGCTTGCGTACTATTGTTTGTACACATGAACATGGTACCTTCAGGCTTTTGTAAATTGCTCCCAAGGATGAACCAGACTTGTGGAGGTCCACAATTTTTTTCTGAGTTATTGGCTGATTTCTTTTTATTTTCCCATGGTGTCAAGCAAAGAGGCGCTGAGTTTGAAAGTAGGCCTTAAAATTCATCCACAGGTACACCTCCAATTAGCCTATCAGAAGCTAATTGGCTAATTGTCTAAAGCATTTTTCTGGACTTTTACAAGCTGCTTAAAGGCACAGTTAACTTATGTAAACTGTATATAAACTTCTGACAGACTTGAAATGTAATATAGTCGATTAAAAGTTAAACAATCTGTCTGTAAACAATTGTTGGAAAAATTACTTGTGTCATGCACAAAGTAGATGTCCTGCCAAAACTTATTGCTTGCTAATATGAAATCTGTGGAGTGGTGAGTTTTAATGACTTTACCTAAGTGTATGTAAACTTCTGAATTCAACTTGTATGTAACTTCGTTCCCTGATGGAAATGAGATGCAGCGTAGCTGGTCATACTCGCAAGCAGCTGCATAGGCTTGTGCTTTTGCAGAACATCTGACTCGATGGCATGAAAGCAAGCACTTTTATGGAGCCTGTAACATAGCTCCCTAGGGGGCATCACTTAAGCACCATCAGCCAATAAATTCCCCTCAGAGAACCATGGTTACATAAATATGTGAGAAAGTTTTTTCAGCACTCCCAGAAATGTTGTAGCCTGTAGATTGCATTCTTGTACCATAGATGCATCCTAAATTTGTGGATTTATTTGTTTTTGATTGGTGACTGGTTGAACTGTCCCAGTGTTATTTATATATATATATATATATATATATATATATATATCACTGTGTGTGTGTGTATAACTCCGCTTGTGTTCGTGCCATTCTAAACTAAGAGCAGTATATATCTGTTAAGAGTTAGTCTTTATTTTTGAAATTACATATGTCAGCAGGTGGTGGCAAAAGATCATTTTTTGTGTGTAATATGAGCCAGTTGGTGGCGTAAAGTGAATCCGTTAGTCATTGTTTACATAGAACAGTGCTCCATGATCACTCATATTACCACTACATTACTTAAGCTAGGACATTGTTTTAAACAGCTTTAAATGAACAATTTCAGGTATTAAGGCTCATTGCAGCTGAGAGACAAATAGGACTGTTTGATTACAGAACTCGAGGCGCTTACCGAGTTAAATCAACAATCATCAAATTCAATAGAATAGGAATTATTATCAAAGATAATACATAATTATTAAAATTAATTAAACATTGATTAGACTTAACACAAGCTTATTGGTCCTTCAAATTCAACAATCATCAAAGATAATTGTCAATTATCAAAATCAATAGAATATTAATTAGGATTAATGTCAGCAGGGCACCACACTGGAATCAGGGACTAATAACCAGACAGTATAACAGTTTCAATATTCGATTTTTCTCTTAGGAAAATTGATGTCCGTAGATCATCAAGCTTCAAAAGGAAACAACGAAGGTTTGAATTCGAGCACTGGCATCCCCTACCAGCCTTTGACACATGTGTATGCAAAATAAACCAAAACGTCTCAGGTACTAGAGTGTAACACTTGTTCACTGATAAAAGCGGAACGAGATGCTGTGCTGAAAAAGCGCTTTGGGAACAACTTTAGGTGTGACCAGCTGTGAATATGTGTGCAACACGTCAATGAACATTGACCAGAATTTATAGCCTCTGCCGGTGTAATCATTGGATGCACCTGTAGCAGGTCTATAAATAGATGCGTCACAGGCGCATCGTCATGTATTTTGTCTGAAGAGCAGTCCTGGGGCATTCCAGTGCGGCAATGAAGCGCAGCATCTCGTTCCGCTTTTATTAGGGAACAGGGGTTACAGTTAAGTAACCCGAGACATCCCTTTCAAAAAGCTACACTTATAATGCTGCTCTGAAAAAGTGCTTTGGGAATGAGAATACCCACGCCGCCGCACTGTGGCTGTCCAGACCTCCTACGGTTGTGTAGTGTGCTCACAAGAGCGTGAGAGGTCTCAGACATGAGCTTGAGATGTCGACTCAAGGACATAAGAGCCCGGAGTGGCATGAACATCCAAACTATAAAATCTGATGAATGTGTGCAGAGAGGACCAGCCTTCCGCACCACAAACATGCTGCAGAGGGACACCTCTAGCCAAGGCTTTAGAGGAGGTGTCCCGTCTGGTAGATTGAGCCCTGATACCTACTGGCGAAGCTTGACCGTGCGCCTTGTAGGCCAGGGCAATAGCGTCCCTCACCCAATGCGACATAGTCTCCCGTAGGCCCCCCTGTTGCGGCCCCCATGGCAAACGAATAAGTCTGAAGGGCATGGACTGGACAAAGTCTGTGAAGTCTTTCCTGCTCCGGTGTTGCAAACGGCGGGGAGCAGAAGGCTCCGAGAGTGACCGGATGAAAGTTTGAGAAAGGTACCTTAGGCAGGTAGTCAGGATGAGGGTGCAAAATTGCTTTAGCCATTCCTGGGGAAAATTCTAAGCAGGCCGGCAAGACAGACAGAGCCTGTAGATCCCCAATTCTCTTTAGAGAGGTAATCGCCATAACAAAAACCATCTTGAGAGTCAGAAGTCTGTCAGATGCTGACTCTAGAGGTTCGAAGGGGGTCTTAACCAGACCCTCAAGGACTATTGCTAAGTCCCATGAAGGGGTCCTGGTTCTAGCAGTAGGCCTCAGTCGCATAGCTCTACGAATGAAGCGAACGAGTAGAGGATGTCTCCCATGGGCACCCCGTCCATCAAGGCGTGGCAAGCCGAAATGGCGATCACATAGACCCTGAGAGTAGCGGGGCATATGCCTGCTGACAGTTTTTGCTGCAGAAAGTCCAGAACTGAAGAAATCTGGCAATTAACTGTATCTGCATTTTGTGCACTGCACCATCTTTTTTTATTGGTGTAGATTCTTCTGGTAGAGGGAGCCCTAGCACTTATAATGGTCTCAATAACCTCAGGTGAAAGCCCTGTGTCCCTCAGTTGTTACCCCTCAGGGGCCAAACATGGGGGGGGGGGGGTTACTCAGAGAGAAGTAGAGGGGACATTGCGCTCTCTGTTGAGAGGCTAAGCGGTCCATTTCTGCCCTGTAAAATCTCACCAAGATTTGTTCCACTACCTCGGGGTGGAGTTTCCACTCCCCCGTCGGTATCTTCTGCTACATCTGCTCCCATATTCAGGCATCCAGGGATATAAACTGCCCTGAGTGACAGAAACTTACCCTGGGACCAAAGGAGAATCCAACGTGCCAGAGAATTCAGCTGAAGTGAACGTAGACCTCCTTGATGATTTATGCAGGAGACTGCTGCTTTGTTGTCCACCCGCTCCAGGACATGGCAGCCTCTCAAATGCTGGAGTAAGTATTTCAGGGCCATACGTAAATACCGCCATCAACTCAAGGCAGTTGGGCTGGACGACCACACCTCAGCCCATCAGGGTGTCCTCTGTTGTTAGCAACCTGCGACAACAAGACGCACCTAGAGTGGGACACAAGGTAAGAAACCGGGGTCTGAACCACATAGAAAGGGAACGAAGAGCACGGCGCGTAAACCTTATTTGCCTTAGGGGACCGGCCCTTGGATGAAATCCCCTGGCATTTAGCCACAGCTGAAACGGTCTCATGTGCAGAAGGCCCAAAGGGGTCACCGTGGACTCAGACGCCATGATACCTAGTATTCGTTGATACTGACGAACAGTGCAACCTTGCCTGACTTTGCACAGGGTGTTCTGAATGGACGTAATTCGAGAGGGAGACAATTGTGCCCGCATCGTGATTGAATTTCATATAACTCCCAGATAGGTAATTCCCTGAGTGGGAGAGAGAATGCTCTTTTTGAAGTTGCTCAGACCCAGAGCTAAGACAATATCCCTGTGCTGAACTGCCAGTTCTTGAGACTGTGCTAGTATCAGCCAGTCGTCTATGTAATTCAGAATGCAGATGCCCCGGAGTCGCAAAGGAGCCAGTGATGCATCCATGCATTTCGTCAATGTGCGGGGTGATAGGGCTAGGCCGAATGGAAGAACCCGATACTGGAAGGCTTTGCCCCCAAAAGCGAACCTCAAGAACTTCCTGTGCTGTGGCAAAATTTCTATATGAAATTATGCGTCCATGAGATTGATCGTGATCAGCCAATCGTGATGTTGGATTTGTGACACGACCGTCTTGATAGTTAGCATCTTGAACTTGAACACCCTGACTGAGCGATTCTGGGTGGCCGACGGCCCTGTCCCCTGAGTGGAAGGAAGGAAGAATCTGCCCAAATGCTTCCTCGTGGCTTTTTGCCTCCTGGAACCTGGAGATAACTATATTCATAGCGTCCGCAAATAGGCCAGAAGGCAAAACCGGGGCATCAAGAAGGAAAACTTTATCCTTGTCCTAGGTTGATCCATAGGTGTCTCTCCGTGCTGACTAAAGCAGACATAGACCGGCCAGTGGCATGGGCTGTCTGCTTGGTCGCATGGAGAGATAGATCCGTGGCTTGATGAAGCTCAGAGAAAGCTTTATCGTCGAGCATGGTACCCGCACTCAGGTCCTTCAGCAGATCAGACTGGTATGCCTGTAACACTGCCATAGTGTGCAGAGCAGCACCAGCCTGACCCGCTGCTTGATAAGCCTTCCCTACTAGCGTGGAGGTAATCCTGCTCGGCTTTGTGAGGAGAGAGGGTCTTTTTAGTGATGATGCAGGACCCCGCGAGGGATAACCCGCAAGTGTCTCTTCAACCGGCGGCATCATCAAATACCCCCGTGTCTCCGCACACACAATAGTCGAATATATCGTTGTCGAGGACACGTGGACACGGGAAGTATAAGGTTTCCTCCATGGAGGTCATCAAAGAAGACCTCGTCATGGAGGTCATCAAAGAAGGAAAGGGACTGATGAGGCGTTCCCTTCCCCTGGCCACCAGACAGAAATCTGTCCTCCAACTTGGAGCATTTGGGGGTCTCTTGTTCGCATGGCCAGTCTAATTGAAGCCTGGCCACCGCACGAGTAATCACCTCAAGTAATTCCTCCGATGATTTACTATCATGCCCAGAATGCTCCTCTCAAGTGTCTCTTAAGGCAGCAGACTCAAGAGATTCAAGGTCCCTCTCATGAACCGAAGAGGCGCCGGAGAGCGCTTCAGGATCCAAACGAGAGCCCCATGAATGAAGTGTGGAAGCCGACTCTCAGAAGTAAGCGAGACGAGCGCGAAGCATTTTGACCGAAAGCAGATCACAATGCTCGCACACACCCTGCCCCAACGCGAGAGCAGCATGCTCTTCCCCCAAACAAACAAAACAAAACTGATGCGTGTCCCTCTCAGCCATAGAGTGTAAACAAGGGAACACACATCGTTTGCTCTGTCTTTCAGTCATTCTTTTGTTTTTTTCTTTTCCTTTTTTTGGAGAAAGAAGAGAAAGGTTTTCTGCACACTGTCTAACAAATTCCAACTCCTAACAGAGGAAAGAAAGTTCTGACAGGCTCATGAAGCACACACACAGAGTGATCTGAAGACAAAAGATCTGACGATGCGCCTGTGACGCATCTATTTATAGTCCTGCCACAGGTGCATCCAATGATTACAACGGCAGAGGCTTTAAATTCCGGGCAATGTTCATTGACGTGTTGCACACATATTCACAGCTTTTTAAAGTTGTTCCCAAAGCGCTTTTTCAGCGCAGCATCATAAGTATAACTTTTTGAAAGGGAACACTTCTCTTTGAAATATAACAAAGTTTATTGATGCAGTAATATCAATTAATAATTAATACAATGCAGTTAATAAACTTCAAACTAAACAGTGACGTGATTAGATATGGTAACCAAAATAAGCATATAATGCATGAGAGGACAGTGTGTGTGTGTGTGTGTGTGTGTGTGTGTGTGTGTGTGTGTGTGTGTGTGAGGAGTGACATGCACAAAATGGTGGACGTGACTCTCATGGAGAGTACGTCACATCAGATTTCCGGCCAGAGAGTACGGCCGCGAATGTGAGCGGAGAGAAGCCAGTTAATGGCGTCTGCCCGTTTACCGTGTGTCTCCGCTTGCACGATAACTTGGGTACAAAGCTGAGCTTTATCACTAAGTTATCTTCTAGCCAAATGTTTGTGAGGGGTCGTGCGTGCGTGTATGTGTGTGTGTGTGTGTGTGTGTGGTTAGTACGACAGAGAGAGAGAGAGAGAGTAAAGTGGCAGCACTGAAGCCGGTTTCGCGATCGTGGGAGAGAAGGCAACTGTTAGTTTATCACTCAGAAATGCGTCTCGCGGCCTTTGGTCCTTTAATGGATAAACACAGTTTGCCAGTCTCATCCGCGATGGCGTAAATACACAACAGTCCAACGTGGTTGGATTACAACACAGCAAACTCTCATTTGTGATAACAGTATGTTACATTAATACCTTGAGTATTATTAGCAACAATGAGCGTACTCGGCAGTCCATAAACTGTACAAACAATAAACTTAATCCACAAGAATAACACTCCTAAATATCCTATCTCTGCCCAGACGATTACTCCTTACTTGGATTGCATGGGGACGCATGTAGAACGTGTGTTCATCCGTCGTTTGGTTCCGTCACTTGGTTCCTCGAGGCTTGGAAAATACGGTAAACACATATGACTTTTTTTTTTCACAGAAAGGGAGAAATTGTGAAAAAATGTGTGCTCAATTATGTCATACAATGGCAGTTTATGGTGACCATCTCTTCAAGTTTCAAAAGAACACAAAAGTATAATGCAGAAGTATGATAAATTATTCCATGAGACTCGTGATTGTTATGAAAGCATACGAAGAGGTTTGGTGAGAAACAAACCAAAATCTAATGTTATATTTAGTGAAACTCATTGACCAATCATTGACCTTCTCTGCATGTTCACGAGACTGCACGAGAGCAAGTTCAAGCAATCCCCGCTTGTGAAGTAGAGCCTTCAAGCGACAACTCATTTTGTTTATCTAAAATGAGCTCCACCACAGTGATTGTGTCAACAGAACACAACACAGCCGCAAACAAACCAGAGTAAAGAACTTACTAAATATGTCTGATGAGTTTGTAGACAAAGAATAGATGCATTTCTGTGCTCAGCCTAATTTATTTGAAACAGAATACTTAATCAAACAGAGACAGATCGAGGAAGTGGGAATATCTTTCACCTCTTCTCCATGCTAAATCGGTAAGCATTTGTGACAGACCTCCAACTGAAGAGAGCAATACCTCAGTGAAAACATTCTTGGCCAAAATCAAGTAGTTTTAATACTGTTATGAGAAAGTTTTTGGATCTGTGCCAGCCAATGAGAGAGCATGTCACACCTCTCTTCATCGAACTGCACTGGTTACCCATTGGTTGCTTGCATCAAGTTCAAAGGATTGATGCTAACAGAACAACCACTGGCTCCGCATTCCCTATATACATTCACTATTTTAGAGGTGAAGTGTGTAATTTTTGTGCAACTAGTGGCACGAAACAGAATTACAAAAATAAAGAATGTTTTCAAACATCTTTGTAAATACCTCTCAGGCTCATAATGTCCTTTCACACTCCCTGATTCCCTATGAACATTTAGGCAATACTAAATAAAAGGTGATTGAATGGCAGCTGGTGTGCAGGGGATCCAGCAGATGAGGTAGGATGGTTCTTCTGCTAATTAGTATGTGTAATGATACATATTCCGAGGATCTTACGAATTTATCTGAAGCTCAACGGTAATGAGCAAACTTGTGTGGCAATACCAGAGTGTAGCTTACCTGTTGAGCAACACGACAAGAATCGAACCAGAAAAATTCTCTCAAAGTCCTCAACTTTGTAAATTTTCACTCTGGTTTTACTCCATTTTCTGTCTTTTAGCAAGTCTTAAAAATTTGGCAAAGCTAAGTTTCTTTTCCTGTGTACACATCTGCCATGGACGTTCATATTCGCCCGGCTGAACAAGTAGCCACGCCTCAAACTCATGCTATAGGCTGAGCTAGAGAGGCTCAAAATATAAACATTGATGTTTTAATAGCGCCTGGGTGACAAATCCTCATTTTATGTCACAATAATTTATAGTTGTCATTGAACAATATACTGGGATGGCAGAACAATTTTGAGTGTGTAAAAAAGTTACACACTTCACCTTCAAATCTATGATCAGGAGTGAGCGACAAAATCACTCTCCCAGACCTTCACTTGAACTCGCTGGTGGAATGACCTGTCAAACTCCACCAGAGCAGCTGATTCTCTGGAAACATCTAAAGATGCACTCAGTACTCAACCCAATCCTACTAATACAATAATTATATTATTTCTTCTTCTGTCTCTCACATTCGTTTCTACTTGTGCTTTGCTGAGCAATTTGAAACTTTGTATTACAGTTCTTCTTACTGCCTCCTTAGGAAGAATCACTTCTGTTGTATTCCTGATTTCTAAGTCTCTTTGGATAAAATCGTCTTCTAAATGTATGAATGTAAATGTAATAGTTCGCATTGTGGCAAATAAAATTCAGTAATGAATGATTATCTAATAGTGAACTACCACAGTCACTAGTTCGCTAATACTTACTGATTAGTTAATTAATTCTAGTGAATAAGTATAGTACCTGTAAACAATTCCTGTATATAATTCCTTCATTAAGTTAACCATTAATGATGAAATAATATTATAGATTTACTTTATCAGCATTATTGATCTCTCACAAAAAATCAATGAGGATCACAATTAAGGTGTCAGCATAAAATAGCATTTGAACAGAAAATAACGTTCACGAAATACAACAAATATTTAAAAGCAAAAAACTATATTTAAATAATGGAGTAAAAGAAAAAAAACAACCTCCAATACAACTGAGTTGCCATCATGTTACAGACATTTTAATTCATAGTGTCACTACTTTTAGTTAGTTATGGTCCAACACTGAGACAGTTTCACATAAAAAGAAACACACACACACACACACACACTCACCTGTCAGAAGAAAAGTGATGAACGCAACTTTCTCCATTTCTGCGACAATTAAAGCTGAAACATTAAGAGGTACAAAATCAACTAAATCCACTTTAATCACAAGTATAAATATAGCTGCACGCAGCGATATGGGGGTCAAGCCAATTATTGGCACCATGAGCAGCAAAAGATGCTTTGTGACATGTTTTTGGTTAGAGTCCGTTGAATAGTGTATGAGGAGTTCGAAAAAGTTAACTTTTAATCCTAAAAATAGCTACTTAGAAGTTTTGTCCAGTTTGTGGTGCTGTTCTGAATCTGCTCAGATAGTATCTAGGCATGATGTTATCATGCAGGAAAGCGTTCAAGAGTTATAAGTATCCATTTTAAAAAAAATAATCTTGTTTTCTCTTTAAATTACATTTATTTTGCTTACCCCATTGGCAGATTTATTTTCTTGTTTTGAGTCGAAAGTTCACTAAATTTAGTCAGATTTATCTTAAAACAAGACTTAATATCTTATCCCATTTAGCTTGACAAGTAAATAAATCATGTTTTAAGAAAGTTTAGATAATTTGACAGGAAAACAAGACAAAAATACTTGTCTAGAAAATCATTTTTTGCAGTGTAGAATTGACATTTTCTGTTGTAAATAAATCCTTTGGACCGTTCTTCTGCTTTTGTGTCCCTTTGTCTCGCTCTGACAATATGATTTTATACATGGAGTTTTAGTTTGGTGGTAGAATTCACAAATATGTTTTTGAACTAGTGAAACCACCATACAAATGAGCTGTTAGAGATCACACACATTTGTGTAATTGGACTTTTGACTCAAAATCTTATGGCAGCTGAGATGCAGACATTGTGACAACTTCCCCATATGACTAATAGCCCCAGTCTGTCCTTTAAGATCCTGCTAGAGGAAAATTCTAGTTAAAGCAAAACATGAGAGATTTTCTTACCTCCCGTTTTCACCTGTTTCTGTCCTGATTCCAGCTGATAATGATGCTGATGTTGTTCTGATCATACTGTGTGTCTGAATCACATTTGCATTTTTCCTCTGTGGTTGGACTATGTTGTGCAAAAACAATGAAGATTTTTGCATTTGGTTCTTTGGAAGGGAATTTGAATATGTTCTGGTGTTTATGAAGATAAAATCAGTATAATGTAAATTAAATACAGACGGTATGTGTATGTTGTACAGTATCTCACAAAAGTGAGTAAACTCCTCACATTTTTGTAAATATTTGATTATATCTTTTCATATGACAACACTGAAGAAATGACACTTTGCTACAACGTAAAGTAGTGAGTGTACAGCTTGTATAACAGTGTAAATTTGCTGTCCCCTCAAAATAGCACAACACACAGGCATTAATGTCTAAACCTCTGGCAACAAAAGTGAGTACACCCCTAACTGAAAATGTCCAAATTGGGCCCAATTAGCCATTTTCCCTCCTCGGTGTCATGTGACTCTTAGTGTTACAAGGTCTCAGGTGTGACATTATAAGTTCATCAAATATTCTTCATCAGGTTATCTTTGCAGATGACACTCATCTTTTTTTGTCTCATAAAAATCTTGATATTTTACAAAAGCTTGTTAATGAGGAATTAGTTAAAGTAGATAGTTGGTTTAAACATAACAAATTACCTGTAAATGTATCTAAAACCATATTTATTATATTTCGTTCAAATAGAAGCCGGACAAACATTGAAAGAATACAAATCAAAATACATTATAAAGTAATTGAAAGAGTAGAGAACATCAAATTCTTAGGAATTTACTTAGATGAGTTCTTAAACTTTAAACAACATATTGAGTTTTTAACAAAAGAATTGTCAAAATATGTTGGTCTGTTCTATAGATTAAGATATGATCTTCCTTTTAATGCTCTTCTAATACTGTACCGGTCTCTCTTTGAATCACGTCTAAATTATTGTAATATTATATGGTGTAACACGTATCCAAGCCATCTTGAAAAACTGCAGATTCTACAGAAGAAAGTTCTACGTGTTATATCATGGGCAAATTATGATGCTCCCTCTGGTCCGCTTTTTTATAGGTATAAGCTCTTAAAGCTCGCTGAGTGCAACAGTTTTCAAAATGCTTGTATTATGTATCAAGTAGTTTATAAATTGCATCCAAAACTTTGCCATCTGATCCCAGTCACCTCGTCTACTCATGACCATAACACTAGAAGGAGAACTCTATTACGAGGGAAAAAGCGTAAGCTGAAGTGTACTAGTTTTAGTATAGCATGTAAAGGTCCTGGGATCTGGAATGAGATTGATAATTCTATAAAGGAATTACCTTCTCTTGATATATTTAAAAAGCATTTTAAACTCAATTTGTTACAACATTATGTATGATAGACCACAATGTTTATCTGATCTTTTTTATGTTTGAATATCCCTATTATTTGATTTTGTTTAAGGGAAGGATGAGATGTGCTGGAGGGGGGGGGGGGGGGGGGGGGGTATTTTGTGGTGAATGGTGTTGTTGTTGGTGTGGATGGGTAATGAGTGGGTAGATTATTATTTTTTGTTTATTAGTGTTGATTGTGTCTTGAAGGGCCCTATTTATAAGCCGGTATGGCTTCTGGGAGGTCCTTTTTTACAGAATGGTATCTGATAAATCTGCAAATATGAACTTGTAGTGTTCTGTGAAATAAATAAAAAAAAAAAAAAAAAAAGGGGGAGCAGGTGTGTTAAATTTGGTGTCATCACTCTCACACTCCCTCATACTGGTCATTGGAAGTTCAACATGGCACCTCATGGCGAATAACTCTCTGAGGATCTAAAAAAAAGAATTGTTGCTCTACATAAAGATGGTCTAGGCTATAAGAAGATTCCCAAGACTCTGACACTGAGCTGCAGCACGGTGGCCAAGACCATACAGCAGTTTAACAGGACAGGTTCCACTCAGAACAGGCCTCGCAATGGTCGACCAAAGAAGTTGAGTGCACGTGCTCCGCGTCATATCCAGAGGTTGTCTTTGGGAAATAGACGTATGAGTGCTGCCAGCATTGCTGCAGAGGTTGAAGGGGTGGGGGGGTCAGCCTGTCAGTGCTCAGACCATACGCCGCACACTGCATCAAATTGGTCTGCATGGCTGTCATCCCAGAAAGAAGCCTCTTCTAAAGATGATGCACAAGAAAGCCTGCAAACAGTTTGTTGAAGACAAGCAGACTAAGGACATGGATTACTAGAACCATGTCCTGTGGTCTGTTGAGACCAAGATAAACTTATTTGGTTCAGATGGTGTCAAGCGTGTGTGGCGGAAACCAGGTGAGGCAAGTAAAGACAAGTGTGTCTTGCCTACAGTCAAGCATGGTGGTGGGTGTGTCATGGTCTGGGGCTGCATGAGTGCTGCCGGCACTGGGGAGCTACAGTTCATTGAGGGAACCATGAATGCCATCATGTACTGTGACATACTGAAGCAGAGCATGATTCATTCCCTTCGGCGACTGGGCTGTAGGGCAGTATTCCAGCATGATAACGACCTCAATCACACATCCAAGACGACCACTGCCTTGCTAAAGAAGCTGAGGGTGAAGGTGATGGACTGGCCAAGCATGTCTCCGGACCTAAACCCTATTGAGCAACTGTGGGGCATCCTAAAACGGAAGGTGGAGGAGCACAAGGTCTCTAACATCCACCAGCTCCGTGATGTCATCATGGAGGAGTGGAAGAGGACTCCAGTGGCAACCTGTGAAGCTCTGGTGAACTCCATGCCCAAGAGGGTTAAAGCAGTGCTGGAAAATAATGGTGACCACACAAAATATTGACACTTTGGGCCCAATTTGGACATTTTCACTTAGGGGTGAACTCACTTTTGTTGCCAGCGGTTTAGACATTGATGGCTGTGTGTTGAGTTATTTTGAGGGGACAGCAAATGTAAACTGTTATCAAGCTGTACACTCACTACTTTACATTGCAGCAAAGTGTAATTTCTTCAGTGTTGTCACATGAAAAGATATAATCAAATATTTACAAAAATGTGAGGAGTGTACTCACTTTTGTGAGATACTTTATATGTTTACTCATCAGAATATTCATTATCAAGAGATTCAGTGTGAGTCTTTTGGTTAACAAATAAATATCATATGGGCAGTGGAGACTTTGACAGTTTTGAGGAAATGACCTCAGTTTGATTTTCCCAGGAGATTTCATCATGTACCGGATCACAATGATCACTGTGTTCAGATTCTGCACTCCAGACACTTTGCATTTTATCTGCCACGTTCTATTTATTCTTATGTAAATTACAGTATATTTTACTTGTACTAATTTTTAATCTGTTCCCATTTTCTCTTTTTACCCCATGAGACATGATATGTAACTAATAGCTCCACAAAAACAAACAAAAAAAATGTCAAAAAATCTAGAGCAAATAGTTTTCCTAAAAATGAATGACCACATATGGGGACCACAGGACTAAGTTGTGAAATTTTAGACTGAAGTTATATACAGTCAGATTTTTCTTCATCAGATAGTTAATTATGTGTCCAGTTGTGTTGGTTATTCATGTTTTTGAGCTGTACAGACATTACAGCTGATATTAAATACAGTTGAATACATAATTCTGATTTAAAATATTGACCAGCATCATCACTGCCAACCATGTTTAAATACTACAAAAAAAATTACATATACGATCAGAGCATTTCTGATGTTATGAGAGGGGCGGTCGGTCTCTGTGCTCACAATCTCACTTCAACACACTGCGAATCTGTCCAATCTCTTGAATAGCTCATCAGAGATATGTACTCGTCATGACAACAGTATTTACAGGAAAAATAACAGTTTGTTCTGCAGTTACAGAATTGAGACGCCTTCATGCAAATGCTTTTTAGCGATCTACTTCGGCGCAAAACACTAAAGCAGCTAACACGTGACGTACCAGTTACAGAATTTTTTTTACATTTTTGGTAATTTCATGACTTACTGGCAACGTAACTACAACGTTCCAGACCTGTAATTTCTTTACCATTGGATGACCAACTCACACCATCGTCTTTAAGTCCTCCTAATGTCACAAGCTACCCAGAATGGCCCAGTTATGTAATATATTCGTAATTTTGTGTGCAATTCTATGACTTACTGGCAACATGACTGCAACGTCCCAGGCCCATAATTTCACCTCCTTTCACGTAATACCTTCACATGTAAGAGTGCCCACTGACATTTTTGTGCATTCCCACACACATTAATGGTTAAAGAATGATAAAGATTTGACTCACATTTGGAAGACTCAGGGACCATCACACAAACAAATAGTAAATAAATAACAACTAAGACAAAACAAGTCTTTAGAGGTATTATATTCATAGGTGATTCACAAATATAAATCTATATTTGGTTTCATACATTTTAAATAGCTTTACATTGGATTGGGCCAATGAGCCGAGAATAAGGTACGGCCATTTACAGTGGTAGGTCTAGTGCTGTGGCAGAAGGGACACAACATCTCATTCCCTCCCTCAGGGAACGGAGGTTACGACAGTAACATGACGTACACCTTCTGTCACTCACTCGACGTTGTGTCGAATGAAGTGACACAAGAGGTCCCATTCAAAAACGACACACACTAGTCCATGTTACATGAACTGACGAGACAGGTGCAAGCAGGCTGCTGCGTGCTAGAAGCAACTGTGTCGGCTGCATGTAGCCCTCCACAACGCCCCCACAAAAGATGTCATATACAGAGCTTAGGTTCCCTGCACCCACGAGGGGGAACAAGTGCTACATGACTAACATGGGAGCAAGTCCGGCAGCCACAGCCTTTTCTCTCTCTATGTCTCTCACATAGGATGTGAAGCAGCTGGGGCTATCTTAGCGCTATGAATGCGTCGGGGAAGTCGGTCATTCCCATTCCTATTCTTTCAGGAGGAAAAGACCCTGCGGAGGCCACATCCTGCCTGAGGTAGGGGGAGGTAGTATGTGGCAAATACACCACGTGGGTCATCCAGGAAGCTTAGTGGCTAACCTGGGACAGAAGATGCACTGGATCAACTTGGTGAAGGCCGCTGTGTGCAAGCGGAACACCCGCTCGGTTGTGCCCTATGCTCGAACCCGGAAGGGGGTGGGCACAGCCTGGGTGTGATAGGCTAGGGAAATAGCATCAACAACCCAGTGAGCTAACCTCTGTTTGGAGACGGCGTTCCCTTTGCGTAGTCCACCAAAGCAGACAAAGAGCTGCTCAGAGCATCTAAAGCTCTATGTGCTGTCCAAATAGATACGCAAAGCACGTACCGGACACAGCAAAGAAAGAGCTGGGTCTGCCTCCTCCTGGGGCAGTGCTTGCAGGTTTACGACCTGGTCCCTGAAGGGGGTCGTAGGAACCTTGGGCACGTAGCCCGGTCGCGATCTCAGGATAACGTGAGTATGTGCCTGACCAAACTCCAGGCTGGAGGTCGCTTGCAGGTCCCCAACCCTCTTGATGGAAGCGAGAGCAATCAGGAGGGCCAACTTCAAGGAGAGGGCTTTGAGCTCAACTGAATTAAGCGGATCAAAGGGGGTCTCTGAAAGCCTGCGAGGACCACTGAGAGATCCCAGGAGGGGAACAGGCTTGGCCGGGGAGGGTTCAGCCTCTGGGCACCTTTAAGGAACATGATGATCAAGTCGTGCTTACCAAGGGACTTGCCATATACTGCATCGTGGTGGGCTGCGATAGCAGTGACATACACCTTCAAGGTGGAAAGTGACAGCCTCCCCTCCAGCCTCTCCTGCAGGAATGAAAGCACTGACCGAACTGCGCATCTCTGCGGGTCTTCGGCTCGGGAAGAACACCAATTTGCAAAAATCTTTAGGAGGAGATACACTCTTTTTGGCAATGAAAAGTGCTGTCGAAGTGCCCAGGGGCGTGGACTGCACAGCGGACAGAGAGAGAACGCCAGCTTAAAATGCGCCGTAGATCCAACAGCAGTGCTTCTCGCCAGTAGAGATGAGTGGAACAGTGGTGAAACTCAGCTTTGCTGTTGCACAACCGTTCGGCTCCAAAGAAAAATTCTGATTGACAGACGCACGCCCGCTTCCCTTTATACCCATATGTCTGGGGGCGGAGCATGCAAATTCTGTCTGCCAATTTCACATTAGCCTTTTCTCAAGTTCAGAGGTACGCGAGGCTCCTGAGGAAGATGGCTATCAAACACATATTGAGCTACACAACACATAATCTACACATTTCTATTTTCTCAGGCATTTACGGAGTCTAAACACAACATACATAATTTCAGTAGCACACCCAAATGACAATAGTCATATCATACTGCTCATGTGTTACTTGCTATAGTTTACTTCCATGTTGTTTCTTCATCAAATCTCAATGTTAAATGTAAATCAAGTCAATCTGTGAACCATCAGCACCACCCTTGAGTAAGAAATAACACTTGATTTGTATGAATATAGTAATAAACAAATAAATAGATATCCTATGATATTAAACTTTAATAGATACCAAATAATCAATGTGCGAAAACAAACAAATCACATGCTCTTACATAACTAGGGTCTTTACTGACCCTAAACATTTTTGGTTCTTAAGCCATTATAATGTTTAGTTTGTTGGCGTGTTACACTATTTAAAAGAGAGATTGAGGAATACTAAACCGGTGTGAGCACAACTCCAAATAATGGATGGTGAAATGAGTTTAAGGGTTAAATCAGCTCAAATGACGTATGGTAATTAATGTTATTAATTATTAATGAGTAAAGGTGTTCGTTCTCATGACAACGCTTCTTTTGAGGGCATCTTCAATTGGGAAATCATGTTTTTTTTTTAATTATTATTCTAAAAATACAAAAAACGGTAGAGTTACAGATTACCTATAATCATAAATAGCTTTTTGTATAAAAAAACGAGTATGATGTCCTAATTTAGCGTTTGCGCTTGTGCTGCATCACACTTTAATCTGCTGCACCTGTGTGCTCACATAAGTCCCGCCCCCAGCCCCTCTAGCAGCCACTCATCGTCTAATAGCGTGTGAGTGAATTGTAATGAGGCGCTCTGATTGGCTCTTCCACATGCCAGTTTATTTAGCGCCGCTGTTTCCCGCCATCTCCCCCCTTAACGTGCTAGCGCGCGCATCCGTACAAACCTTTTATTAATTCAGCGAAATAAGGTAAGCACTGCGTTTTATTTTATTTTCATTTTTATTTTCATTTGTATTCTTCTATGAAGTTGTTTCCTCAGATATAAGCGTGTGTTAATGTGGCAAGAGCTCCAGACGAGTGTTAAACTTAATCTCTTTAATTATCTTCTTCTGTATGTATTTTATGCAAATTTTTGTCTTTAGTGTTACAGATCGGTGTCTGAAGAAAGTGTGTAGTTTGAAGTAATTCAGTTTACATGTTTAATTAACTATAAGGTTATCTAATTACTACAGTTTGCATGTTTAGTATAACCTCTGTTTACGTATTCTCACCTGTGGTTTAAAGGATTATACTCGAGTTTAACTAGTTTCGGTTAGTTTGCATGTGTTTAGATGTGTATAACCTCTATTTACACGAGTTTAACTAGTTTAGGTTAGTTTGCATGTGTTTAGATGAGTATAACCTCTATTTACACAAGTTTAACTAGTTTAGGTTAGTTTGCATGTGTTTAGATGTGTATAACCTCTATTTACACGAGTTTAACCAGTTTAGGTTAGTGTACATGCGTTTAGTTGAGTATAACCTCTATTTACGAGTTTAACTAGTTTAGGTTAGTTTGCATGTGTTTAGATGTGTATAACCTCTATTTACACGAGTTTAACTAGTTTAGGTTAGTTTGCATGCGTTTAGATGAGTATAACCTCTATTTACACGAGTTTAACTAGCTAGTTTTAGTTTGCATATGTTTAGATGTGTATAAGCTCCATTCACACGAGTTTAACTAGTTTAGGTTAGTGTACATGCGTTTAGTTGAGTATAACCTCTATTTACGAGTTTAACTAGTTTAGGTTAGTTTGCATGCGTTTAGATGTGTATAACCTCTATTTACACAAGTTTAACTAGTTTAGGTTAGTTTGCATGTGTTTAGATGTGTATAACCTCTATTTACACGAGTTTAACCAGTTTAGGTTAGTGTACATGCGTTTAGTTGAGTATAACCTCTATTTACGAGTTTAACTAGTTTAGGTTAGTTTGCATGTGTTTAGATGTGTATAACCTCTATTTACACAAGTTTAACTAGTTTAGGTTAGTTTGCATGTGTTTAGATGTGTATAACCTCTATTTACACGAGTTTAACTAGTTTAGGTTAGTTTGCATGTGTTTAGATGTGTATAACCTCTAGTTACATGAGTTTAACTAGTTTAGGTTAGTTTACATGTGTTTAGATGAGTATAACCTCTATTTACACGAGTTTAACTAGTTTAGGTTAGTTTACATGGGTTTAGTTGAGTATAAGCTCTATTTACACGAGTTTTACTAGTTTAGGTTAGTTTGCATGTGTTTAGATGTGTATAACCTCTATTTACACGAGTTTAACTAGTTTAGGTTAGTTTGCATGTGTTTAGATGTGTATAACCTCTAGTTACATGAGTTTAACTAGTTTAGGTTAGTTTACATGTGTTTAGATGAGTATAACCTCTATTTACACGAGTTTAACTAGTTTAGGTTAGTTTACATGGGTTTAGTTGAGTATAAGCTCTATTTACACGAGTTTTACTAGTTTAGGTTAGTTTGCATGTGTTTAGATGTGTATAACCTCTATTTACACGAGTTTAACTAGTTTAGGTTAGTTTGCATGTGTTTAGATGAGTATAACCTCTATTTACACGAGTTTAACTAGCTAGTTTTAGTTTGCATATGTTTAGATGTGTATAAGCTCTATTCACACGAGTTTAACTAGTTTAGGTTAGTGTACATGCGTTTAGTTGAGTATAACCTCTATTTACGAGTTTAAAAAGTTTAGGTTAGTTTGCATGTGTTTAGATGTGTATAACCTCTATTTACACAAGTTTAACTAGTTTAGGTTAGTTTGCATGTGTTTAGATGAATATAACCTCTATTTATACGAGTTTAGTTTAGTTTGCATATGTTTAGATGTGTATAACCTCTATTTACACGAGTTTTACTAGTTTAGGTTAGTTTGCATGTGTTTAGATGAGTATAACCTCTATTTACACAAGTTTAACTAGTTTAGGTTAGTTTGCATGTGTTTAGATGTGTATAACCTCTATTTACACGAGTTTAACTAGTTTAGGTTAGTTTGCATGCGTTTAGATGAGTATAACCTCTATTTACACGAGTTTAACTAGCTAGTTTTAGTTTGCATATGTTTAGATGTGTATAAGCTCCATTCACACGAGTTTAACTAGTTTAGGTTAGTGTACATGCGTTTAGTTGAGTATAACCTCTATTTACGAGTTTAACTAGTTTAGGTTAGTTTGCATGCGTTTAGATGTGTATAACCTCTATTTACACAAGTTTAACTAGTTTAGGTTAGTTTGCATGTGTTTAGATGTGTATAACCTCTATTTACACGAGTTTAACCAGTTTAGGTTAGTGTACATGCGTTTAGTTGAGTATAACCTCTATTTACGAGTTTAACTAGTTTAGGTTAGTTTGCATGTGTTTAGATGTGTATAACCTCTATTTACACAAGTTTAACTAGTTTAGGTTAGTTTGCATGTGTTTAGATGTGTATAACCTCTATTTACACGAGTTTAACTAGTTTAGGTTAGTTTGCATGTGTTTAGATGTGTATAACCTCTAGTTACATGAGTTTAACTAGTTTAGGTTAGTTTACATGTGTTTAGATGAGTATAACCTCTATTTACACGAGTTTAACTAGTTTAGGTTAGTTTACATGGGTTTAGTTGAGTATAAGCTCTATTTACACGAGTTTTACTAGTTTAGGTTAGTTTGCATGTGTTTAGATGTGTATAACCTCTATTTACACGAGTTTAACTAGTTTAGGTTAGTTTGCATGTGTTTAGATGTGTATAACCTCTAGTTACATGAGTTTAACTAGTTTAGGTTAGTTTACATGTGTTTAGATGAGTATAACCTCTATTTACACGAGTTTAACTAGTTTAGGTTAGTTTACATGGGTTTAGTTGAGTATAAGCTCTATTTACACGAGTTTTACTAGTTTAGGTTAGTTTGCATGTGTTTAGATGTGTATAACCTCTATTTACACGAGTTTAACTAGTTTAGGTTAGTTTGCATGTGTTTAGATGAGTATAACCTCTATTTACACGAGTTTAACTAGCTAGTTTTAGTTTGCATATGTTTAGATGTGTATAAGCTCTATTCACACGAGTTTAACTAGTTTAGGTTAGTGTACATGCGTTTAGTTGAGTATAACCTCTATTTACGAGTTTAAAAAGTTTAGGTTAGTTTGCATGTGTTTAGATGTGTATAACCTCTATTTACACAAGTTTAACTAGTTTAGGTTAGTTTGCATGTGTTTAGATGAATATAACCTCTATTTATACGAGTTTAGTTTAGTTTGCATATGTTTAGATGTGTATAACCTCTATTTACACGAGTTTTACTAGTTTAGGTTAGTTTGCATGTGTTTAGATGAGTATAACCTCTATTTACACAAGTTTAACTAGTTTAGGTTAGTTTGCATGTGTTTAGATGAGTATAACCTCTATTTATACGAGTTTAACTAGTTTAGTTTGCATGTGTTTAGATGTGTATAACCTCTATTTACACGAGTTTAACTAGTTTAGGTTAGTTTGCATGTGTTTAGATGAGTATAACCTCTATTTACACTAGGGGTGTCCATGATTAACCGATTAACCGTTAAAAATTGCGTAACCGAGTGAAACATTTTGCTCGGTTAAGTGGCGTCAATGGCGTGCATTGAATTTAGTTGTAATACATTTTTGCACCACCAGAGACTGAATAAAGGAGGAGACACTGATTAGCAAGACAACTCAGTGAATGTGCTTTCCATTAAATGAATCACACACACAGTAAACAAATCCTTAACAAAAAAACAGGGCTATTCTGGTGGGTGCGGTGACGCGCTCATGTAAGGGTGGCGGCGTGGCGCTGCCAATAAAGCTCCTAAAATGTGTCACAAAGAACCGGCAAAAGTAATGATTATGAATATGTAAAATATAGCAAGGAGATATTTTAATTATTTATTAATAAACAAGTCTTTTCTTTGTCCGTGTCATTTGCAAAGATGAAGTTGACGATGCTGACTCGCGGTCTTCGCAGTAACGCACCAGAGAGAAATGCCCATTTCTTACGGATTACATAAGCAGAGAGCAGTCTGTGTCTGTTTTCTTTAGTTTTGAATTATTTGTGAGGCAAGGCTACCTTATACACTGAGTTTCGGTTCATTTATGAGACGAGCTCCAGTTCACGCGCCGGCGCCTCCGCTTTGTGATTATATCGTCTGCTATATTTAATTCTTATTTATTAAATCCAGGCAATTGGTTGATGAAACATTGATTAAAATTAAGACACAATTAATACAAAACGAAATTCACATTAAAGAAAGGTTTTGTGCTTTCTGTTTGATGTCTCTGTGGAAGTTTTAAAGCATCTTTCAGTGCCGCTTTCAGAGCGCTCACGTCCGTAACATTGTGTTTTCCTCGTATGCGAACTGAAATGAATATCAGTTCATGGATTGTGTGTGTAGGCTATAAGAGAGAAAGAGAAAATGCCAGTATTTCATTGAGACTTGAGATTAAATAAACGGCTTAAGTATTGTAGATCTTGTAGTATTCATTTTCACATGCAGTTACACATTGTCGGTTAAAAACAAGAAAGTGGCTGGTAAAAACATTGAGTGGCTGGTAGATTTTGAAATCCACAGTGGCCGGTGGACAAAAAAGTTAATTTCCATCCCTGGCGCACACTATGGTTAACCGAGTATTAACCGTTAAGGGCCTCGGTTAACGGTTAATGAAAAACTTGAAAACGTGCAGCCCTAATTTACACGAGTTTAACTAGTTTAGGTTAGTTTGCATGTGTTTAGATGTGTATAACCTCTATTTACACGAGTTTAACTAGTTTAGGTTAGTTTGCATGTGTTTAGATGAGTATAACCTCTATTTATGAGTTTAACTAGTTTAGGTTAGTTTGCATGTGTTTAGATGTGTATAAACCTCTATTTACACGAGTTTAACTAGTTTAGGTTAGTTTGCATGTGTTTAGATGTGTATAACCTCTATTTATGAGTTTAACTAGTTTAGGTTAGTTTACATGTGTTTAGATGTGTATAACCTCTATTTATACGAGTTTAACTAGTTTAGGTTAGTTTTACATGTGTTTAGTGGATTTTACATGACTAAGTTGTGTTTGAAATAAGAATCTTAAACAATACGGTCTGTCTGGAGTATTACAATCTGTTTTGTCTCTCCTTTAATCATGTTAGATTAATAATTGTGGTCTAGTTCATTAAAATTCATTTGCGTTCAATCTGATATTTGTTTTTTGAAATGTTTGATAAAAATGAGGTTTTTATTTTAATCTAGTTTAAAACAAAAGCATTTAAAACATTTTCTTAACCAGTCAATGACATTAATGTCATGTTTAAGTCCAAGATTTTATTCCAATTTAAAAAATGTTTATCAAGTCAGGATCTTCTGTCATATGACAAAAAAAGAAACTCATGAATATTAATGTTTCCTCAGGGTTACACAAATGATCTGAACTGTGCCTTTTCCTTAAAGTTTAATGATATGACTAAATAAAAACACTTTGCAGAGTCATGAGGACATGTTTGGTACACTACGAGACAAATGCTTTTCAAATTTTATGCAGTTTTTTTTTAATGAATGTTTATTCCCTTTTTCTTCCAGTTTGGAATGCCCAATTCCCACTACTTAGTAGGTCCTCGTGGTGGCGCAGTTACACTCCTTAATCCGGGTGGTGGAGGACAGTCTCCGTTGCCTCCGCTTCTAAAACCGTCAATCCGTGCATCTTATCATGTGACTCGTTGTGCATGACACCGCGGAGTCTCGCAGCATGTGGAGACTCATGCTACTGTCCACGATCCACACACAACTCACCACATGCCCCATTGAGAGAACCACTAATCACTACCACGAGGAGGTTACCCCATGTGACCCTACCCTCCCTAGCAACCGGGACAATTTGGTTACCCCATGTGACTCTACCCTCCCTAGCAACCGGGTCAATTTGGTTGCTTAGGAGACCTGGCTGGAGTCACTCAGCACGCCCTGGATTCAAACTCACGAGTCCAGGTGTGATAGTCAGTGTTAATACTCCCGATGAGCTAGCCAGACCACATGGAATTGTTTAATTAACAAACAAACAAAATTGTGCATTAATCTAATATACTGTAGTGAACTTTTTTTCAAGAATCTGGATGGTTACACATGACATTTTTACTTTAAGCCCCAGAAAACACACTAAAAACTTCAACCCACCGACCTGCGGATTCGACAGTTGCGTTTCACCCTCTAGTGGCAATCATGTTTAATATTTAATTAGTGGTTATGGATCATATTAGTTATGAGGGAGTTGATGTACGCAGGTCACTATGTCGGAGCATTCGCCTGTCCCGGTATTCAGTCTATCATTGCAGCACAACAATCACTAAAGGAAGCGGCCATTTGTTTAGGGTAACAATATGTCCTTGCCTCTGAATGGGACTTTTTTAAAAGTCACACCAGGATTTTTAAATGTTCTTCAATGCCCGGCATTTATACTTTCATAATGAAGTGCTTTCTGCACTCATTCATGGATGCATGTCATAAATGTGTGTTAGTTTGCCATTTAAATCTAACGTGTCAGTTTAATTTGAACCGAGAGAGAGAGAGAGAGAGAGAGAGAGAGAGAGAGAGAGAGAGAGAGAGAGAGAGAGAGAGAGAGAGAGAGAGAGAGAGAGAGAGAGAGAGAGAGAGAGAGAGAGAGAGAGAGAGAGAGAGAGAGAGAGAGAGAGAGAGAGAGAGAGAGAGAGAGAGAGCGCGCGAGCGCATGCTCTTTATTCAAGTGACCACGAGAGCTCACGCTTCAATTATCACAATTTTGTTTTTATTTACAGTTTCATTTTTTTTGTCTTGGATGTTGTCTGCCTTATTGTATACAACAGACAAACGCTTTTGGACATTGGTTCTGCAATGGGCTATATGCATGGAACGTTAATTACAACTTCCGGAATAATATAAGCCAGCTCAAAAACTTCCGGTGAAACATCACTTGCGGTAGCGGTGTATTACATTTTCTGATAGACATTGTAAAAAGCCTGTATATCAATATTTTTTTTATTTTTTTTATATATATATATATATAATTAGGCCTGACAGTTATTCACTTGTTTAAATAGATTAAAAAAATAAGTGAACGAAATGAAAGACGTTTAAATTTCAGCATTGTGAGTGGACGACAGCTGAGCACTGTTGCGTCCCTTCATTCTCAGCTAAATTCAAAAAAACTAATTCGGCTATTAGTTTTCACACTTTCCCCTCCGACCAACAATGGCCCCCCCATGGTGCTATAACCTTTGTTTCTCCCCTCTTTGCTGGCTCAGTAAGTGACAAGCAGATCTTTGCAGAGTCAGGAATACTTGCATTACTTAGGCAGGATATGGCAATAATGGTGGACAGAGGCTTTCTTGTGGATGACTGTGTGCCCTGTAAAGTGTACAGGCCTGCATTTCTTTCTGGGAGACCTCAGATGCCAGCACATGAGGTCAGGGAGACCCAGGCTATTGCACATCTGAGAGTGCATGTTGAGCGCCTTATTTGCCGTTTAAAGGAACACGCATTCTTTGACACGGTTATCCCCCTAAATGTGTTTGGTAACATTAACCAGCGCTATGTAGTTGCATGCCTTCTGTTAAATTACCAGAGTGGCCCACTTGTAAAAGCTTGGTCTAAATAGAGGCATCACGACCTGTGCGCAGTTCTGTTTAGTGTTTAAACTATTTTACTGTTGTTAGATACTGCTTTTGTTCAGTGATAAAGAAGGATTTACATCTCTACAACTTCCTACAGGGATCTGTATTTTTCCCTCATTTTCAGTTTCATGCTTCCAGTGAATAAACCTACATTTGTTTGTAACTGCCTTTTTTAAATGGCTCCCCAAAGCATTGTGTATTTTACTGTGGCCATTACAAACAGCATTTAAACAATACTATTTTTAGGTACTAATGAGATATAACCTCAAACACTTTATAGGAAAATATGTAATTTAATATATTAATGATGTTCAACTACATAACATAATTTGTATACATTGTACACTATTCTATTAGAATATATTTGGGCAGATGACAATAGTGAGCACATGAAAACTGCTCAGAAATGTAATGAAAACCAAACTATTTGAACTTTGTAAAAAACAAAATGATTGAAAGTTAACCATGGACATTTTCAAGCCAAAAGCATTGGAAAGTAAAAGTAATCAACCTTTTGTTTTGATTTTTTATTTATTTATTTTTTTTTGTATTTTTTTTTTTATTACTCTCCCATCTCTGAATATTTTTTTGAATAAACAATTCAATAAATGCTATTCCCATTGTTGCTGCGGGTGGAGCAGTTTCCCTCGGCATTCCTTGGTAAATCTCATTCACACGCAGAACTGACATGTCTGGAAGGTCACAGGTCTGGTCACAGGCCACTTTGTACAAGTTACTCCTGAAAATATACACAACTGAACAGTTAGACAAGCATTTATGTAATGTTTATTATCATAAATTAATGCTTTTAATGTCAAATTCTACTTCAGTGTTGTGTAGCTCGACGCTACAGGGATGGTGTGTGTTTGTGTATGGACATTCAGTTCAATTAGAGGTTCATCTTAAGTCTAGTAAAGACTAGTCTAAAAATACAAAGTACAATTTTACATTTCAAGTACATATTTTAATTCATGTAGCAGACATACTGCCTACAGATTTCCTGATCCCTTCAGCCAATCTTCTCACCTTGGGCCTAGCTGACAACACCACCATCTCATTTGTTGGACCAGGCTTAAAGCACTGTCAAGAAATGTTGTACAAGAACTTTGTGTAAAAAAAATTTAGCTCATATGATCACATTTTCATTAGGAAGGATGTTGCATGGAGCGTTGAAAGTTGATGCGATTTACATACATAACCAGGAAGAAGTGAGAAACATAATGTAACATAATATGTTAATTGTGGTAGTGTTGAAAACATAACCAGGGTTCTAGGTTTTTGCCACTGCTGCTCAGACCCTGTGCGGCTGTGAGTAGGGGGGGGGGCAGTCATTGCTTCCTGCTGGCTGTAATGTGAAGTCTGGTAGAGCAAAGCTGCAACATGATTGCATAGTGCAAGCCCTGCCACACATGAGCAATGACAGGCCAATAGCTCAATAAGTTTAGAGTCTTTCAGAACAACCTGTAAAAAAATAAAAATTATCAATTGATACTGTAGCTTATGTGCTTTTAGGTTCAGGTAAATAATATTATTGTGAGTGGCTGAGATTACGGAAATACATATTTAATAACAGAACTACATGGAGTCACAGTGTAGCTAGTGATGTGTTTTAAACATGCTCGCTGTGTACAAGGTCAAATGCTGGCAACCTACCTGCCTCTACTCTCTGGGAATTTTTACCTGTGTCCCCAATGTCTACTACATAATAAACATAGAGTGTACTATGTACTGTTGAGTAAAATACTTTTTGAAACGCAGTGTAGGCCCTAGTTGGTGCAACGGTAGGCTGTAGGTCCAAACAGTATTACAGTCACTATCTATTCTTCAGCCTGTTTTATACATGGAATTCCCAGAAAGCAGAACGTATTAACATTATTGAACCTGCTCTCATTCACCTACTCTCAAGTTGTGTGGTCACTCTTTTTCCTCATCGACCTGAAGCAGCTTGCCCTCACAGACACCTCTCCTGCCTCATTCTTGTCAGAAACTGAGAAACGGAGGCAACGAATTAAGCAAGGACCACATAGCAAGACAAAATGTAATTCTAGTGCCAAGCCTGGATATGTCAAGCATAGTTGTGGGAGACATCTCTATATATCTAAATGCTGCCAACTTGGCGGTTTATTCTGTTTACCAATGCTAACGTTAAGCTATCGTTTGCCTTTCAACTTCACAGTAGTGAACTTGCGTTCAACAAAGTTAGCTAAGTTAGCTGTTTATAGCTAGCTTACAGAACGAAAGAATTATAGCGTACTTTTGCTAACTTACCTTCGTAGTCATGGATATAGCTGGATATTTATAGCTTAATTCCCTTTTCACATTTGCTTGATGAAGTCTTTGAATTTGAATGAATCAGGCAGTGTACATCATTTGTGTTGACTTGAGGTAGATTCTGCAGGCAGCGAGTATATAAACATCTTTTTCAGGAATGACAGTTGACTGAAAATGCCCGAGCTGGCTTATCTAAACCAGGAAGTAACAGTGCATATAGCCAATTGCGCACAGAAAACCGGACTTCAAATTCCTCAATGCCGACCCACCGTTTACAAACACGTCAGCGGAGCCCTTTGTCTGGGCAGCCCGACCACAGAAACACAGAAGGAAAAGGGGAAAAAGATCTGGCGTTCTTATCAGATTAAGACGTCGCGTCATCCGAGCGTGCGCAAACCAACTGGCTGGTGTTTTTATGGACATTTTCAACCTGTCCCTCTTTGTCTGTAGTCCCTACATGCTTCAAAACATCAACCATTGTGCCTGTACCGAAGCAAGCCAAAATCACTTGTTTAAATGACTGGCATCCTGTTGCCCTCACCCCCATCATCAGCAAATGCTTTGAGAGGTTAATCAGATCACATCTGCTCTGTGCTGCCCACTTCACTGGACCCATTGCAGTTTGCCTACCGCAACAACCGCTCCACTGATGATGCCATGTTTAAATTTGCTGACGATACGACGGTGGTAGGTCTGATCGCTGCCTACAGCAGATACAGTTGTGTACGGATACAACAGCCTACAGAGAGGAGGTGCACACTCTGACACGCTGGTGTCAGGAGCACAACCTCTCCCTCATTGTCAGTAAAACCAAGGAGCTTGTGGTGGACTTCAGGAGGAAAGACAGAGAACACAGCCCCATCACCATTAATGGAGCACCGGTGGAGAGAGTCAGCAGTTTCAAGTTCCTCGGTGTCCACATCACTGAGGAACTCACATGGTCCGTCCACACTGAGGCCGTTCTGAAGAAGGCTCACCAGCGCCTCTCATTCATGAGAAGGCTGAGGAAGTTTGGAATTAACCACCACATCCTCACATGGTTCTACACCAGCACTGTAGAGAGCATCCTGACTGACTGCATCACCGCCTGGTACCGCAGTAGCACCGCCCACAACCGCAAAGACCTGCAAAGGGTGGTGCGAACTGCCAGAAACATCATCGGAGGTGAGCTTCCCTCACTCCAGGATATATATAACAGGTGGTGTGTGAAAAAAGCTCGGAGGATCATCAGAGACTCCAGCCACCCGAGTCGTGGGCTGCTCTCACTGATTCCATCAGGCAGGCGGTATCGCAGCATCAGGACCCGCACCAGCCGATTACATGACAGCTTCTTCCCCAAAGCAATCAGACTTCTGAATACTTGATCAATAGAACTACAGTATGTATGTATGTATGTATGTATGTATGTATGTATGTATGTATGTATGTATGTATGTATGTATGTATGTATGTATGTATGTATGTATGTATGTATGTATGTATGTATGTATGTATGTATGTATGTATGTATGTATGTATGTATGTATGTATGTATGTATGTATGTATGTATGTATGTATGTATGTATGTATATGTGTGTATATACTTTTTATTGTATGTGTATTCTACATTGTGTATTGTTTACTGTACATTGCATAATAGGATTGTGTTGTGTAAGTATATGTACATTTGTTATGTAAACTGTGTTGTGTAAATATGTTGTTTATTGTAAAGTGGTTTATGTCTCATCACTGTCATGACTGCTATGTTACTCGGAACTGCACACAAGACTTTCACCTACTGTTGCACTCGTGTACACAGTAGTGTGACAAAGTGATTTGATTTGATAAAGTCTGATAAATGTCAGTTTCAGTGAACTTGTTTACATTCAGCTGATGAAGTTTGTTAGTGATATAGATGGACAAAGTAAATACTTGTATGTGTAGGACGTTTGTGTTATAGGGATGTGCAGGCATATTTCAAATATAAAATCAGTGATTGAATGACATGTTTTATATATTTATATTTCTGTTTTCGGAGGATAATTTAGGAGCAGGGTATTTCTTGACGTGTTTTTCAGATTATACAGTGTGTTCTCAGTGTTATTTGTGCCTCTGAAGACTCGTCTCATGTGTTTTATGTTGACAGACGTGACTCTGTTCTTCTGTGATGGCCGTTAGACTGTGTGATGTGGCGTCTCTTCTGAGGAGCGGCTCGTGGGCAGCCGAACCCTGGACTGGGGTCAGTCTTCATCTCCTTTATCATCTGTAGTCATCCACCCCATGTTTCTTTTAGTACTTCTCAGGAAGAAATATTTCTCCTTTACTGTCCTGTTGACAATGGTTCACTGTAGGGCTGCACAACACGGAGAACAAAAGTGATCTGCGGTATGATAATTCTGTGACTAATTCATTGGAGGTCTCTGCTCAAACTGAAATTGATTGCAATACTGAAGAACAGAGCGGATCTATTCCAATGATCACAAATATAGTTCTAAATTGCACATTTATATGAAGTATATATTATATAACATTTTCCCATTATCTATCTGTTATTTCTATTTAATTTTTATTGCGTAAAAAGCATGTGCTTGTGCATATTATGGGATGTCCTAAAATATTTATAAAATATTTTGCTACACTGACTTTTTACACTTACCCGTATGCACACTGCACACACACACCACATGGCAATCGCACACCTGGTCTGTTCACTGCTATATGCCTTATCTGCTTAAATGTGCAGCTGGAAGCAGTGAAGCACAAACATTTCAAAATAAGAGTCCCTGTCATATTTAATATAGGAAATATAGGAGAATTTTAAACATATAACAGTTTTACTGATGATCAATGTTAAGACCATGTTGAATATGTGCCCCTGCCTGTTGAAATATTTTCTGATTGTGTGGGTTTGTTAAGGTAAGGGGATACAGTATTCATTTTGTTCAGGTCTTGAAAAAGATCTTAAGCCTTAAATTTGAGTATTTACATTAATGACTGACGTGGTGTGGGGCATCGTTTCGTGATGTGAATGGAAGACGCCTTTACAGACAAGTCCATCGAGTCCCGTGTAAAACCGCCTTAATAGTGTGTGTCTGTCTGTGTGCAGCAGGTGATCACTGCCATGGAGACACAGCTGTCGAACGGACCGGGCTGCTCCTCCAACAACGGTCCCAACAACGTGTCTACTAACTGTGTGTCACCTGTGGAGATGACTGACGGTGGCAGTGGCGGTGAGGAAAGTAAGACTAACCTGATCGTGAACTATCTGCCTCAGAACATGACACAGGAAGAGCTGAAGAGTCTGTTCGGCAGCATCGGAGAGATCGAGTCCTGCAAACTCGTGCGGGACAAAATCACAGGTACACATGGGGACGGGTCGCCCTCAACCATACCTTTTGATTATTGAGGTTGATGTGTCTTTTTTAGCCAAGTTAGTTTAGCTTCATTTTTACTTCAGTAATCATTTAATATCAGTGTGCACACTTGACACATGATCCGACCGCTGTTATAACACATGATGTGTGGGGTGTAGGTCAGAGTTTGGGTTATGGCTTTGTGAATTACGTGGAACCCAAAGATGCAGAGAAAGCCATCAACACTTTAAACGGACTCAGACTGCAGACTAAAACCATTAAGGTAATGACAAACACAAATTATCTCCGTCTGTTGATCTAGAGTGTCCCAGTTAAATTTAATTCACACTGGTTTGTGTTTGAAGGTGTCATATGCCCGTCCGAGCTCGGCCTCAATTCGTGATGCTAACCTGTATGTGAGTGGCCTGCCTAAAACCATGACCCACAAAGAGCTGGAGCAGCTGTTCTCTCAGTACGGCCGCATCATCACTTCCAGAATACTGCTGGACCAGGTCACAGGTCAGACCACATCACTTGAATCACATTAATGCAACGGCCTGTTTACACTCCATGTGTCTGAGGTGATGGGATTGCTAATGTTCATTTAAACAGACAGTATGGAAATCCTGGAATAGTCATGGAATTTAGAAATGGTGTTTTCCAGGCCTGGAAATGTCATGGACATATGTCAAAGTTTGACATTTTCTAACAAATATTTTCAGCAGTACAAGTGTGCTAATAATTCAAGTTTGACGTAGCAACGTGAATAAGCACTTCTCAGAGCAAAATGCATTGCTGTAGTAGGGGAGAGTGGGGTAAATTAGCCTTTTATTTTACTTAAGTTGAGCTATAGCCAAGGGAATATGAGACGGGAATAAATCTAATGCAAATGCCACAATTTCAGGATGTGTGCCATCAATTGAAAACTTAGCAGCGTGCCTAACTCATAGACGACAAAATTTGTGGCATCTGAGAAAACGGTTAGGCCTACTAACTATTATTAACTATTGTATTAATCAGATTTTAAAGTATAACTTTATTTAATAATGAAATAATGTTTGCTGATATTATTGGTGTTCAAGAAATAAATATTACAACTAATTTGTCTACAGTTCTAAAACCTGAAGATGGTTTGCAGAGTCTCTAGGATTAAGAAATAGACATGGAAGTCTTGAATGAAACTTGTATTATTTTGAGGAACATCCCCAGATTATTTGTTTTATTCATTGTGTAGATTCAACTGTATGTTTGGCACAATAGCAAGCCTTTTAGCCTATAAACATAAATGCCAACATGCCACAATGTTCAGAATATCTGTATAATTGCAAACTTTGTTACCAAGGGTTGATCTATCAGTCTTTCTATTGACTTTTCCGATGGATTTTCCACCCTTGACTTCAGCGACTGCAGTCTTCAACTCCTCTGGCTGTGGAGCCCCAATCTGTTTTTCTCCTGTAATTACGTGGCATGACAGCTAACATGAAATATAATTAAATATAAGTTAATAAGTTATTCATTGTTGGGATGCAACACTCATTTAAACACCAAATATTTGAATTTAACTTCATGTAAACATGAGGGGGTAAGATAAACCACTGGTTGAACTTACCCCCAATGCTCTGGCTCATTTTACCCCACAGCCACCATTTTGTGAGAAGTGCTTAGCCTAGCAACCCTGTGCTACCCTTTTGCTAATTCACTCACATGTTTTTACACTGCCAGTTCATCAACATATCTGATATAACTTTTTAATCTGAGATGAGTTACTTTCGATGCGAGACTGATTATACCTGATTTGCCAAAAAAAAAATTTTTTGACAGGCAATCAGTCAAGTTTTTTGTGAAAAAAATATGCATACCACTTCATCCACATCACTCTTCCTTCCACAGCAAGATGCAAACTAAATTTAGGGTCACTTGACAAAAATGATGTATGGTTGCCCAGATACAGGTGTTGGGTCAACTTACCCACTGGCTCATCTTAACCCTCTGGGGTCCACGGATGCGCCGGCGCATAATGTGCTGAAATGTCTCTTTCTGTCACATTCCTCATTGATAGGCCCAGGGGTGTGGTCTTTTGTCTCCTCAGGTGTGAATGACCTCAATATTCATGATCATTCACGCCTCCTTGCATATGACCTTTCTAACACTAAAATTGTCTTACAAAAGTTAAATTACTGTGTTGTTTTGTATGAATGAGTGATCAGGATGGTTTTCACATCATTTTGTAGCAAAAACTCTAGGCTACAAGATCCAGTTCTCAAAAGGCTTGTGGACAAATGTTTAGTATGTGTTATATGGCCTTATTTCAAATTGACTTAAAATTAGTTTTTTCAAAAACCGATGATAAAACTGATAAAAGCACAAATGTCAAGACATGACAACTTCTCCAGGGCCCAAAATACCCTCAGACCCCAGAGGGTTAACCCACTCTCCCCTATGTGAATATGCATATTGTATGCATTTGTCACATTAACTCTAGAAAAGTTCGCTCATGGTTGCTGAAGTTCATATGGATTGTGTAAAGCAATTAGTAAATTTCATATTTACATAATTGTTTGAATATATTAATGCTTTAAATGTTTGTATGTAATAGTTAATTAAGCTTATGGTGATGTTTGCGGTGTTATTATTCACTTCTGGATGAGCAATCATTAGTGAGCATGAGTGAGAAAGCAAACTGTACTCGAGACCGCACTTGTTCAGGAAGTAAAACGACTTGCGCATGCGTTTTTGCCAATTAAAGCATGATGACATCATCAGTTGCACAAAAACAAACAAACGTGTGCATCATGAGTGGCAGGCAAATGTTGCAGGAGGTATGGGATGAAATTAGACTTAAAATGATTAACAAATGCACGCCTACTTTTCCATCAAGTGATAAATGTTGCAAATGTACCTTACGATCCACAGACAAATGCCTTTCAGCGTATTCATGTGAAATTCAAAATGAACTGAATGTGCTGGAAGTTGTTCAAATCTATTTTGTATAAATGTCCAACCAAAGGAAGATGTTCCAAATCAAACAAACTGTTCTTGTGAAGCATTGAATGTGCATTTGGGGAACAAGAGATACACACACATTCATTGACATCTATTTGTGTCGATTTCCTTTCAATTCATTTGAATTGAGACTTCCTTTCTGCTGGTTTTGCCTTGCATGATCCACACATAACTTTATGTGAGCAAAGCAGCTACCACTAGATGGTGATCCCATTTTACAGAATTACCATCAGGCGGGACAAGGTTTATTCACAAGGTCGATGAGCAAGCGCTGCACACTTCAAGAAAACAGAGGCTGACAAAAGCAGTCTGTTTCTCTTTTTTATATATATATATATATATATATATATATATATATATATATATATATATATATATATATATATATATATATATATATATTTATATATATATATATATATTTATTTATATATATATATATTTATTTATTTATTTCACATTTCAGTATAATGATGTTGACTAAATAATAATAAAACACTTCATTAGGCTCTTAATGGTTTAAGTCATCTCTGAAGACAATAATGAAAGCAAAGCCAGTTTGTTTTTTAATATCGAACATCAATCGAACTGAATTTAAGGATGATGCTGTTTAAAAAGTGTGCATGACAGATGACGCTTAATTGGCACATTATATATGGTTTTTGCTGTTTTCCTCACCAGTGTTGGTTGCAATGTCAGGCCGTTTAAGATGTTTGACTTCCTCCATAGCGCTTTAAAAAACTGAACTCTGTAGAATTCAAATGGGTCTCACAAGTTTTGAAGTCTGTGCCGCGATAGAGAGAAAACGGGTTGAGTAGTGCAAGTGTCTGTGGAGCCCAATCAATAAACATGAATTATTAGTTATATCTGATAGTAAAACTGATCTAAACAACCAGTACCACCCTACAGTGGTATTGGTCCAACAAGCCAAATCAAGCTCCAAAAATGACAAAAGAACCATTAAAACACCATTAAAGCAGTTCATATGACTCATGCTTTTTATTCAAAGCCACTTGAAGACCTGAAATCACAAAAAGCTCTGTTTTATAAGCTTTATTGGATGGTGCTGCACCGTTTACACACACACACACAATATAATGTGAATTGATCAAATTAGCACCTGCCGCGAAGTAACAAACACATTCTGTTGCATTGTGTAGTGCTGAACGATCCATTGAAATAAAATCGAAATCAAGATAAGCTTATGTGACTATTACACCACACAGGGCTGTGATGTTAGTAGAGAGGGGGTGTTAGGTTACAAATGGTATGTAATACCATAATAACAAATTTGTCGTTAAGTTCCTCTTTGCATTAAAATGTTTATCTAGACTTGGAATATATCAGTTGGTTCTCGATTGGTACACATTTGTACCGTTGTTTATCTGCTTTTGTATCGTAGTGATGCATCTGAAATATCTGGTTTAGCAGCATCAAATACAGCGGCAGAGGCACAACCTCCACTAAAGCACCTGTATGGCTCTGTATACGGCTCAATGGACAGAGCAGCATGAACGTAAAGCTCTGAAAGCTCTTAAACTCCACAATCAATTTGAATTCGGCACAGAATTCATCATCACCCTTGAATTTACTATAGTAACACTAACGGTACTTTCATACATTCATAATACATATGATCATCTTGAGTTTAACCAGATCTCAATGCCACTAACAAGTTCATTAAATGAGTAGAGAAATATTACTTAAGATAATATTAATATTGTAATTAAAATACAATGTCGTAATGTAGTAACAATGACCATTTCATATTATAATTAACCCTCTGGTGTCTGAGGTGTTTTTGGGGCCCTTGATGTTTTGACATGCCCTGACATTTGTGCTTATTTCAGCAACTTACAACATACCATTGGCCAACATGTAATTTGGCTGTATTCAGCACAATCTCTGCTACAATAATATGTAAGCAAAATAGATGTACATGTTTGCATTTTATAGAAAAAAAATATTATGCGTGGTTAGTAAGTTTGGGAAAAAAAATTGTCAAGGCCATATAACACATACTGAACAGTTGTCCACAAGACTTTTGAGTTACCATTCTTGTAGGCTAGAATTTTTACTACAAAATGATGTGAAAATCATTCTGACCACTCTTTCACAAACAACAATATAACAATTTAAATTTTGTAAGTCAATTTTTGTGTCAGCACTGCTGTATGCGTGGGAGTGTTGATGGACATGAATATTAATGAGATTCACACCAGGGGAGACAAAGGACAATCCCCCAAAGGCTAATGCCCCATCAAGGTGCTGTGAGGCAGCCTGAACTGAGAATGACATGAGATGCAAAGGTTTTGTTTTTCAATCTGTTTTATTGTAATTCCTCTATGTGAAGGAACTAAATGTTGTGCCTCACAAGACCACAGTGCTACATATACAAGTCAACTGACTTATACTTTACAAAAATACTTTGCATAAAACTTAAGACATATACTTGAATTTACACAAGAAACAACATGTGGTGGTAAAGAAGCCTGTGTACATATGGAGAGACGAGATTTCCATTACACGAGAGTAGATGTTAAAGGGTTACTTCAGGATTTAGCATTAAGCTTTGTATCAGTAGAAAACCAGTATTATTTTCGAATTACCGAGCTCCCCTCCTCATATCCCCCTGAGACGAGAGATTTATTTATTTTTAGTCTGGAAAAAATCCTCCGATGACGCAAAAATCGTCATTTTGCGTCATCGGAGGATTTTTGGTCCAGAGGCTTAAAACTACAGCCAGTATTCCGCATGTTTTCACCACGCCCATATGGGGCGGGATCTCACTCACAGAATGTGAAGATAGTGTCAGCCATCTTTCTGTAGAAGCTAAGAAAACAGGCTCTTGCTCTGTGTAGAAAGTTTGTATACAAGTAGACTAATCACGATGGCTGAAGGTAGTTTTGAAGTTGAAATGGCAGAAGGGGATTTCGAGATCTGTTGCGAGAATCTGATGCTCGCGCTACCTGTACGAGCCGCAATACAGCGATGAACAGAGGCTGGAGCAGCTGCTGTAGCAGGGGAGCAAAACCTGCTTGTCAGGCAGGAGGAAGAGTGTGTTAAATTATATTCAGACTTGAGTTGGGGCGGACTGGTGGTGACAGTGCTCTCGCTGTGCGCCTATGGAAACAGATAGAGAGTCCTATTGCTGTCGCGAATTTCAGCGATACTGGACGAGATCGCTGAATCCGGTGATGAAACTGCATGTATAACTGAGCACCCAAGTTTTGTACCACACATGGACAGGGGAGTCCTGGAAACTTATTTTAGGATCCCGAAGATAAATTGGAAACGCCAGCCAAAGCCCGCAAGGACAAACGGACGGATTAGTGAGTATTTTGTTTGTCTTTCTTTTTTGTTACTAAGATGTCATGTACAGAGTTTGGACACACGGAATTATAATGTTCTTCCCGCGTAGTTAGTCAATTTATCAACTAACTCACGATTTATAGAGTCACGATGTAGCATAGTTGTATCATATGCATTGCGTTCATATTCTGGGCTCATCTTATTTTTTTATACATAGTATGGTTTATTAAGGGGCGTGTTCACAAAAGGGCGTTGAAGAGGAAAAGTTTTTTTTTTTTACTCCACAGCGTTTTCTTATGGTTTTCTATGGGAGGAAAATGCTTAACGTGTAATTAAACGCGTTGCGTTCATATTTTGGACTCATCTTATTTTTTTATACATAGTATGGTTTATTAATATGATGTGTACTGAGTTTGGTCTTTTAATATCACTGTCTTAGTACAGTAAGCCACGTTAAGCGTTTTAGAATGTCCTTATCATATTTTCAGATACTGCCGCCTGTAACCGGTAGGCGTGTTTTGGGAGTGGCCTCGTAAGGGCAGCAAAGCAAGTGCATTCTGGGAGTTGTTGTCTTTCAGCCACATGTGTAAAAAATACATTTTCTGCCTTTTCTCTGTCTAGAATGCTTCAAATTCAAAAATAATTTCACATTTATACTATATAAATGACCAATTTTAAATACACATTCATCTTCCCAGAGGTGAAGTATCCCTTTAAAATGCCACAATCTCACCGCAATCCGACCATACGCAACCCGTTGACTAAGACTGTCGAAGCCCCACTGCCGTCAATAAAGCGGGTTCAGTGGCAAAAATACAGTACACAGGATTGTAATAACTATGCAGCCTGATGGTTAGTGGAAGGTGGTCAACATCTGAACAGTCACACATCGTTATGCCACTCTTGAAAACAGTTCCTATTCAACTGAAGACATAAGTGAACATTGCATACCTGGCATTTCCATGGTGTCAATTGCCTTTTACCACGCATTGTTGTGCAATGCACACAATTGTTTGAATAGAGTCATGGGCGAATGCGAGTCTACAGAGCTCAGTTGCGGTCTAGCTTCCCGTGCGGGCAGGAATCGCAGTGTCTGTGGAACCATGTCAACATCAGTCTCTGTTTTCCATGACAGAGTGGACTGCCTGTTGCTTGCCTGCTTGTTTGCCTTGGCTCTCTTCGGACAGGTGCTTGGACATGTTCATTGTCACATCTGTTAAAAACAAAACGTGAGCATGCTGATAACACAATCAAAGAAACTGTATCATTATCAATCACTAATTGCCATGGATAAAAAAAAAGACGTTTTTTGTAATTTCACACAAGAATATGTACTTTTATATTATGACGATGTAAACGCAATTAGGCTACATTTCATCTGTAAAATATTACATTTATGCACTTACTCAGTATGATTCTCGATCGCACTGAGAACTGAACGACACCTGCGTGCTCCTCTGCGAGGTGCTGAAGGAGAGCGTGATGCAGACACATTCCTAAAAAAAACTAAACAAAAAAGAACTGTTAGCATACATTATCCAAAGTAAACTGATGGACAATTAATGGGTCATATAGACCGCGCGCATTTAGTGATACACGCAATGAACGGATCGTTCGCGAACGACACATCACTAGCCTACGTGTCAAACATTTACACATGTATTCACAAACATCTGTGCATAGGGCAGTAAGCATGATTAGTGTCATAGGCTAACCAAAACTGAACATATAGAAATATATTGCATAGACAGTAACGTTAGGCCTATCACATATTTTACCAGAAATATATTTGCACTAAATTATCATGTTGCCCAAGCAGATATTCGCAAACAAGATACATTACGCATAAGGCAGTATTTTAGCATGATAATCAGTGTCATAAGCTAATCAAAACTGAGTGAAATATTTAATGTACAAATATGTTTAGAGTTTAATCACATTTGAAAATGTGGCGGCGGTCTCAGCTCATTGCAGATAATGAGGGGAGAACGAAAAAACTGTACTCTCCTTGGTTTCAAACGGATTACATAAGCTGAAAATATTTGTTTTTTTTTTATAAATTCATGTAAAAGAGAATGCAAGCTTCATAAAGACATATGTCTCGTGCCTGGGTGACAAGTATTTGCTGAGTTACAGTTAATTTATGGACGCGTTTCAGAATGGACTTCACTGACAGAGAGAACGCAGAACTCGCATCATGTTTGTTTTTCTTTATTTGGCCAAAAGCACAACACTTTGTTTTTATTGTGAGTATCCACAAAAAAACAGACACTTAACAGGATCTAATGATGTACAACACTTATATGTAAGATCAAAATCAACCGAGTATTTTGAGTCTCTTTTGCACTGATAAGAAAAAAAGCGAGACAATCGCGCCGGCACGATTGCAGACCCCAGAGGGTTAATATACATGCAGTGTTAGTTTCTACATCACCAGCATTCTGTGAATGATCCTGTTCATGATCAGATGTTTCTCTGGTGTTCAGGTGTATCTCGAGGTGTTGGTTTCATCCGGTTTGACCGGCGTGTTGAAGCGGAGGAGGCAATTAAAGGTTTGAACGGTCAGAAACCGCCGGGAGCCACTGAACCAATCACAGTGAAGTTTGCCAACAACCCCAGTCAGAAGAGTAGTCAAGCGCTGCTGTCACAGCTGTACCAGTCGCCCAACAGAAGATACCCCACTCCACTGGCTCAGCAGACGCACCGATTCAGGTACCACACAAGGGCAATATTAGGCTAGTATATGAAGATTTTGCCAGTAATTGGCATATAAAATGTCAAAGTTCTAGAGCGTCATAACACTGATTTTGATGTCCTGCCTTGTCTTGCTTTGCTTGAAATATGAGTTAAGATGAGTTGAATTTCAAACCGGTGTTGGGTTGCATTAAGGGAATGTTTTCCATAGTGGACTAACTTTTGAAAACATTGCGTGCTTTTACGTGCACCGATCGTACTTGAGCTGTACTGCTAGAAACATTCATGAAACCCGATGAACCGTAAAACAGTCAGTACACATTGCCCTGATTTCAAAGGAAAATTTTAAAGGAATATTTCGGGTTCAATACAAGTTCATCTCAATCAGCAGCATTTCAAAATGGATAATCAATACTGAAAATCATCGGCAGCAGATTTCATTATCGATTAGTTGTGTATATGCGGCGAGCGCGGAGAAGCTCCGGTAGTGATGTCACTTTACAGCGCAGTGAAAATGTGTTGCATGATGAAACTCATTTAGAAAACAACCGAGACATGTTGAAGAGGTATAAAGTCATCCAGAACAAAGAGCACGTTATAAACGCTTCAAAGAAGATCATAATAAGTATACAGATTCATGTGGAGCATGTGAGGTTTGTTGACAGTGATTGTACTGATACACTAAAACTTTCTTTCCAGCACATCACTTACATGTTACTGCTATTGTCTCTTTTAGAAAGAACATGCGTTATGAATTCAAAATCAGGCGTGTATTTCAGCAAAACTGTTTATCACATGAGAGTCTCTGTTAAACTTCACTGAACGAACGAGTGAGCGCATGCGCGTCAATGTAACCAATCGCAATGGAGAAAGGGAGCGCAATCATTTGGATAAAATGGTTTTGCGGTTAGTGCATCATTACACAATTTCAGTTTCATTGTAATCAATTGTGCATCTTTCATGGATATCACGCTGATGTCTTAGAGGTCAAAGTGAGGCGGTTTTTAAAGTGTTTTAGATGATTTCTCCACATGTAAGCGCATGTCATTAAATGAGCACAAGGATGAGACTTTTCGTCATGAGTGAATCTGCACTGCGTTTACAGATGATTGTACTATATTCAATTATGAATAATGCTGAACACAATATATAATGATGCTATGGGTCCTGATAATACCAAATGTAATGGCTGATATTCTTAGTAAAAAGCAAATTATGGCAAACATTATTTTACTGGATATAAAATAAGCCATACACATATTTGTGCATCAGCGCTGAAAAAAATAACATGACAGCGACGTCTACACGCTGTTTCGGTAGCAGTGTGGACCTCTGGACAATAATTTGCTCCTGATGAATGATACTGAAACTTTAATAAAAACAGACCTTTCCGCCATGACTTACCCTTGTCGTTCAAAATCAGTATTTCTTTTTTCATCAATGAAACAAGATTGAGGGAAGAAAAGGGCATAATTGTGGCTGTACAACACACATAAAAGTGCCGTTAAAGTTGTCCATAACACTCGTGCCTTAGATTTAAATTCTTCTGAAGCTATATGATAGTGTTGTGTGAGTAACAGACCGAAATGTAAGTGGTAATTCACCTCGTCACTCATTTGATTCTGGCACACATGCAAGAATGAGCTTGTTTACATGAGCGCACCTGACATCAACGCTTTAGGCTGTCAAGAGTTGCGTGCACAGGATGTGCTGCTGTGCCATGCGAAAGTTTAAACAAGGCAGAGGAAAAGAAATTGCGCACATTTTTTTTGTGTACTTTTTTTTTTTTTTTTGTTGTATGTGTGGAAGTGACCGAGATTTGAGGATGGGTCAGTCTTCCACGCCCCCTTGTAATACCTCCGTGCCCCACACTTTGAGAACCACTGCAATATGGTAACCATGATTCTACTATATATTGTAACCATGACAGTGACCATGTTTATATTGCAGTTACTATGATTTTACCACAGATGCCATGGAAAAACTATGGTTACTGTTATAAAACAATTGTTGATATTTAAGGTCAAACCTGTTCCCAAATAGATACATTTTTGGATTTGGCTGTAATATTTTCTTTCTGAACAAATCAAATTCCGAAAATGTGTCCCTTAAACCGTGATACAAACTGAACTGAGAAATTCGGACCGTTTCACCGCTAGTAAACATGCTCATTGACATAACTTGAAATGTTTAAATATTAGTTTAGAATAATCACATGGTATGTGCCAGGGGTTTTCAAAGTCTTCAAATCTGCAAGACCATGCCCCCCTTGCCCCCCCCCCCCCCCCCCCCCCCACACCATTTTTTTTTCTTCAGATTTACAAACATACAATAATGATATTTTTTTTTTTTGCCATTTTCTGACCTAATATTGACCTTAAGACATGCCAGTCTATTGAAATGTGCAACTCAAAAACAAAGACAATGTTAAGCCTCATTTAACAAATATCTTTCAACTGTGTTTGATATAATGGCAAGTGATCTAGTATCAAAGGATCAATTTATCATGATTACTCAAGCATAAGGTGTTGGAGTGATGCTGCTGTCTAGATTTGATAAAAAATGACTTTCAAATAGTGATGTGCAGTTTTTTACATCAGTAATATCCTGACTATTCTGTGATCATCTGAATGCTACTTTGGTGAATTGAAGTACCAATTTCCTTCTGAACCAGCAAAATCTGTACATTATTCCAAACGTTTGGCCTCCCAGTGTACCATTCTTTCAATATGAATTTAACCATGTATTATGCAGTATTTCCCACTAAAAAGAAATGTACCAGCCAAATGTTGAGTTGATTACTCAAACTATCTTTTCTCCCTTGATATAACACGTCTGCAGAAGCAGAATATTTGTATGAATGAACAAAGTCAGAGCTGTGTGGCTTCAAAATAGATTTGCAAGAGCGGGGAGATTTTATAGAGCAGCTTATATTTGTGAGCCCGCATCCAGTTTTGAGCGAGAGCCAAGGATGATAACATGCGAGTGGAGATTCGTTTTCATGCATACAGTACATGGATGTGTTCACTACATTAACAGTATTATAATGGCATAGAGCCGCAGTCTGTGAAGATGAACAATGGTCTATAAAGCCAATCATTTTCATTTATCTTACATTTGTATAGTATTTATGTTTTGATTTCACGTGGTGAATTTATCAATCTTCGCGCCTCCCCTGACATGCTCTGGTGACCCCCTGGGGATGGGTGCCTCCCAGTTTGAAAACCGTGGGTATATACACAACACCCCCTACATATAAAAACAATATTGTTTTTTGTAGCTGTATCGCCCAGCCCTCAAACGGTTTGATTTGACTGCGAGTGTTGAGTGTTTTGTGTTTGGGTTTAATGTGTGCATTTGGATGTGTTTCAGGCTGGACAATCTGCTCAACATGGCATATGGAGTGAAGAGGTACGTTTCTGTGAGTTGTGGCTGAATGTATTAAGCAATGACTTTGATTTGTACCTCTGTTAAAAGATGTTAGGAAAAGTGTGCAGTGTGAATGCAAAGAGCATTTCAGTTCACTTTGCTCAATTGCGAAGAGGTCCAAGGTGAGTTCTGGTAAAGCAGGGGTGTCCAAACTCATCTGTAATTTGGGATTACTGTGGTTTTTTGTTACATGTCGTGCTATACATTACAAACTGTAAATTCAGAACAAAAACTCATGCTGAACTGCCGGACTCGAATAATGAAAGGGTTCAGACAAAGTCCCTAAAGTGCTTGAAATTTAGGAAGATCTACAAAGTCCATTTGTAAAACATGTGACTTGAGAGAATTTCTGTTCTTTACAGTCAGCTGATTAAAAAGGAGGAAAAAAATTCTAGTGACAGCACAGATATGGTAAATAAATGATGACTCATCTGGAGTTGACGTGCACTCAAACAGATCACTTCTGTGAGGCGCTCGATGAACTGACACTATGGCTACATTCACACAGTTGGACAATTTTCAATGTCCCGTTCATACAACAGCATGCAGTAGCAGTTTGGTTGTTCATTTATACAGACAGGATTCAAAGTCTTTTGTTGCACGGCTCGTGTCCTTGAGCAGCTGGTTGAAAACGGCGAATGAATCTTCAGATGCTCAATTCCCCATCTCCATGAGTTAACGAAACAACACATGAGACACATGCGTGTACCGTGCAGCATGTCTCTCACTTTACGTGACGTAACTAACGACTAGTTGTAAAGTACGGTTCCGTTCACACAGCACGGGTTTGCCAAGAATGCGGTTGCGAGTACAACCATATTCTGCTGCTGTGTGAAGGTGGTCAGTATCATTCTAGCACTTGTTTTACACATGAATGTGATCTCAATGGAAAAACCTTGTATTAAGTTGTACACGTATCAAACATTGACCACTCTTATCATTATATATGCAATAGCATTACATTGATAGAAAGTGGCATTTGAAAAATGTTTACCTTTTTTAAATATTTTATATATATATTAGTTGAAGTCATTAAAATTTATTTTTTTAACCACTCCACAGATTTAATATTAGCAAACTATATTTTTGGCAAGTCGTTTAGGACATCTGCTTTGTGCAAGACACAAGTACATTTTCCAACAATTGTATACAGACTTTGAATTGACTATCACAATTCCAGTGGGTCAGAAGTTTACTGCCTTTAAGCAGCTTGGAAAATTCCAGAAAATGTCAAGCATTTATGCAATTAGCTTCTGATAGGAGTTGTACTGAATTGGAGGTGTACCTGTGGATGTATTTTAAGGCTTACCTTCAAACTCGGTGCCTCTGTAGTTAACATCATGGGAAAATCTAAATAAATCATCCAAGACCTCAGAAAAGAACTTGTGAACCTCCACAAGTCTGGTTCATCCTTGGGAGCAATTTCCAAATGCCTGAAGGTACCACGTTCATCTGTACAAACAATAGTACGCAAGTATAAACACCATGGGACAAAGCAGCCATTATACCGCTCAGGAAGGAGATGCATTCTGTCACCTAGAGATGAACGTAGTTTGGTGTGAAGTGCAAATCAATCCCAGAACAACAGAAAAGGACCTTGTGAAGATGCTGGAGGAAACATGTAGACGAGTATCTATATCCACAGCAAAACAAGTCCTACATCAACATAACCTGAAAGGCTGCTCAGCAAGGAAGAAGCCAATACTCCAAAACCACCATAAAAAAATCCAGACTACAGTTTGCAAGTGCACATGGGGACAAATATCTTACTTTCTGGAGAAATACTTCTTGTCTGATGTAACAAAAATGAAAGGGGAACGATCCAATGTTATTTTTCAACAAGACTTCCCGCACTTCAAAGACCATTAAGAAGTGGCTTGAGAACAAGCCTGTCGGGCTCATGTTTTGGCCTGGTTAGAGTCCAGATTTAAACCCTATAGAGAATATTTGGTCTTCTCAACTTTTTAAAGCTATCGACATTGGGTGAAAAACATTGACTCTTTCTGTAAAAACTGTCTACAAGTCTTAAACATTTAAAGAAGGGATACACCCAAATTTCGGCCGAAAATTATATATTTTTTGTTTTGGCCGAAAGAGAAAAAAGGCCGAAAATATATGCCTTCCCCGCCCCTCAGTGCTCAGGTTTCACTCTCGATCGGTCCAATCATAATCACGGCGCTACCAAGCAAAGGCTGACGTCAGCGGTGTGGAAATACTATATAATACTAATAAGCAGTACCGCCGCAACTTATACGCATACTATGCAGTCTGCGTAGGGCACCATCTCCCTAGGAGGGCACCATCTCCCTAGGAGGGCACCAGATAGTCCACTGGATGCCCTTCCTCGCACGTTATACGTTATTCAAGGACCCGAAAGCTGCTGTTTTGCATATCATTAGAGTTTTCTAGAACATTAAATTTATTGGACAATTGGTAAAAAAAATACAAAATCTGTTAAATTTGAATGTTAAAGAACTGAATAAAGAAAAATATTTTTAATATTGTTTGAATATATTTTCTGTCCAATTTTGGTGCGTTACTTTCAATAAAAGTGTGATCATTTTATTGATTTGTAATTTTTCAATTCAGATGAATTAACTTAATGAAATTTTATTAAAAAGTATCATTAATACAATTATATTAAAAAATTATCTATTTTTAAATGGGTATTTAAAAAAAAAAAGGCATTTTTGGTTTCGGCCCAGAATTTTCATTTCGGTGCATCACTAAATAATCATAACTTCAGAACAAATTCCTCAAATTAAATTGAAAAATCTTTAATAAATAATAAAAAAAATTCCTTTAAAAATAATTACATTTTGATAAATGTTTTATGAAACTGAAATGCATAAATCTTAAAAAGAGGCTAAAATGTTTTAAGAGTGAAATTATAAATGTAAAATAAGTAATACTGATATTTTTCATCGGGTATGTTCGGTGGCTGTAATATTATAACACAAACAGTTGCGTGCCGATGGGGGGGATCATTCTTATTTAGTTAATATAGATCTATCTATTCATGAGATATAGATATATATATATATATATATAGATATATATATATATATATATAGTGAGGAAAATAAGTATTTGAACACCCTGCTATTTTGCAAGTTCTCCCACTTAGAAATCATGGAGGGGTCTGAAATTGTCATCGTAGGTGCATGTCCACTGTGAGACACATAATCTAAAAAAAAAATCCAAAAATCACAATGTATGATTTTTTAACTATTTATTTGTATGATACAGCAGCAAATAAGTATTTGAACACCTGAGAAAATCAATGTTAATATTTGGTACAGTAGCCTTTGTTTGCAATTACAGAGGTCAAACGTTTCCTGTAGTTTTTCACCAGGTTTGCACACACTGCAGGAGGGATTTTGGCCCACTCCTCCACACAGATCTTCTCTAGATCAGTCAGGTTTCTGGGCTGTCGCTGAGAAACACGGAGTTTGAGCTCCCTCCAAAGATTCTCTATTGGGTTTAGGTCTGGAGACTGGCTAGGCCACGCCAGAACCTTGATATGCTTCTTACAGAGCCACTCCTTGGTTATCCTGGCTGTGTGCTTCGGGTCATTGTCATGTTGGAAGACCCAGCCTCGACCCATCTTCAATGCTCTAACTGAGGGAAGGAGGTTGTTCCCCAAAATCTCGCAATACATGGCCCCGGTCATCCTCTCCTTAATACAGTGCAGTCGCCCTGTCCCATGTGCAGAAAAACACCCCCAAAGCATGATGCTACCACCCCCATGCTTCACAGTAGGGATGGTGTTCTTGGGATGGTACTCATCATTCTTCTTCCTCCAAACACGGTTAGTGGAATTATGACCAAAAAGTTCTATTTTGGTCTCATCTGACCACATGACTTTCTCCCATGACTCCTCTGGATCATCCAAATGGTCACTGGCAAACTTAAGACGGGCCTTGACATGTGCTGGTTTAAGCAGGGGAACCTTCCGTGCCATGCATGATTTCAAACCATGTTGTCTTAGTGTATTACCAACAGTAACCTTGGAAACGGTGGTCCCAGCTCTTTTCAGGTCATTGACCAGCTCCTCCCGTGTAGTTCTGGGCTGATTTCTCACCTTTCTTAGGATCATTGAGACCCCACGAGGTGAGATCTTGCATGGAGCCCCAGTCCGAGGGAGATTGACTGTCATGTTTAGCTTCTTCCATTTTCTAATGATTGCTCTAACAGTGGACCTTTTTTCACCAAGCTGCTTGGCAATTTACCCGTAGCCCTTTCCAGCCTTGTGGAGGTGTACAATTTTGTCTCTAGTGTCTTTGGACAGCTCTTTGGTCTTGGCCATGTTAGTAGTTGGATTCTTACTGATTGTATGGGGTGGACAGGTGTCTTTATGCAGCTAACGACCTCAAACAGGTGCATCTAATTTAGGATAATGGAGTGGAGGTGGACATTTTAAAGGCAGACTAACAGGTCTTTGAGGGTCAGAATTCTAGCTGATAGACAGGTGTTCAAATACTTATTTGCAGCTGTATCATACAAATAAATAGTTAAAAAATCATATATTGTGATTTCTGGATTTTTTTTTTTAGATTATGTGTCTCACAGTGGACATGCACCTACGATGACAATTTCAGACCCCTCCATGATTTCTAAGTGGGAGAACTTGCAAAATAGCAGGGTGTTCAAATACTTATTTTCCTCACTGTATGTATGTATGTATGTATGTATGTATGTATGTATGTAATGCTTAGGGCTGCACGGTTATGAATCATAATTGCGATTATTCATTTCGATTAATACACTTTACAATAAAATAATGATTTTGTGAGGCAGTTGCATGCCGTATTCTTTATGTAGGCTAAACATTAAAACAACCAACTATTTTCCTGCATTGATTTTAATATTTGAACTGCATTCAAACAGAAGTGTTATTGGGATTTTGAATGAAGAGTATAATATAGATAGTGAGTATTACTGATATGCCTTTACACTCTGATTTATCTCTGTATTCATGCTGTAAATACAACATTTTGGCACAATGGGGGTAAGTGACACTTTTCACAGCCCCAATAATGCTGCATCTTAATATATTACACAGCTTTGCTCATCACGTATGTGTACCTTGTTTAAAGGAAGTTCAGATGTTTTTCCCTAGGAGGGCACCAGATAGTCCACCGGATGCCCTTCCTCGCACGTTATACGTTATCCAAGGACCCGAAAGCAGTTGCGGAACACAGACAATCGCTTCATGCTCATATTGCGAACGCAACAATCCTCTTGACTATTGGTACATGACCAAAGATCGCTTTCCATCGCTTGCGCAGACTGCACGCAGGGATTTATCTGTCCCAAGCACCAGTACAGAGAGAGAGAGAGAGAGAGAGACTGTTCAGTGCAGCATCTCATGTTCTTGATGAGAAGAGGAAACGTCTCTCCTGCAAGAAAGATGAGTAACTTTTGTTCTTGACGAGAAACCTGCCACTTTTACTTAAATAGAAAACAGTCCAATACACTGTGTGTGTAGCAGTTACATTCAAATGTTTATCCCTGCAAAACTTTGTTCTCCACTTGAGGCTACATCTGTCGTATGCGACCAAATAACATCTGTTATTATCCACCAGTATGTACATTTTAACATTTCACTCGCCATTGGTAGAGTTGTGTAGTGTCCGAGGCCCCTTTACTGAATGAAAAGCAGGAAAAAGCACATGTCTTATTCAGTTGAACTCCAAACATCTCCGGGAACCGCACCACGGACGTCGCAAGAGCAGCTCTCTTGAGAGTGTGTGAAGATGAACCACTTCTCAAGTGCTCTGATGTGCATGCCGTCTACAGAGGCGTGCGCAAAACTGCTGCGAAAATATAAACTGATTCGTTTTGTGAATGCAAAGTGCTCCAGTTTCATTTTACGGCCATGTAATGTCAAATATCTGTGGTTATTGTGGGTTTATTCATGCGGTGTTAATAACACGCAGTGACACGGAGGAGATGCTCTTTCTGTGGAGATGATCAGATGCAAGAAACACAATCTCAAAGTCTTCCTTCATGAGAAATAAAGGCTTGAGTTCATCAGAGAGCCTTAAAATAATGTGTGAAAGTGAAGAATTTAAGGCAGAAATATTTTAATATTGCATAAAATATATCATATATAATAGCTATACAGGTTGTCTGGGTTACAAAAGAAGCAAAAGAAAACCAAACATTGAAAGTCCAATGGATCAAAAGATATGTCTAAACTAGAATATATTTTGATAAATATTATTTTAATTTTAAAATTTCATTTCACTGTCATTCATACGTTTTAGAAGCCTAAAAAGGAACTCGTATACCCTTATTTTATGACCAATCTGTATTTGTATAATTGACTGTGTGCTTGAAGCACACATAGTGAGTTTGTACGGTAATCAGCATATTCGTGAAACGCCTAAAACAGACAATTATCATCATAGTCCTAAAACAGTAATCATAGTCATAATCACAATTATTTGTTTGACAATTAATTGTCCGCCAAATTTCACAATCGTGACCCCTAATTTTCATTATTAGGTTCCTATCTTGTGAATTTTTTTGTTACAAATGTGTAAGAAATTTCAAAGTGACAACAGCATGTCATTATTAAAAATGCAATTTCATGACATCATATTCATTGATAGAATGTGAAATTTGTACAAAATAATATGTGATTAAAATCAAAGAAAAAAGAAATGACAATATACTATATTGCATGAATGTATATGAAGAGGATTGATTTTCTAAAGGTTTCTGGAGGGATATCAAAACATTGTGCAACCGAGTTTAGCAGTCCAAAATAAAATATTAAAATATTAATGATACAGGTTTTTTATATTTATTTTGGGTTAATTAATTGTAATATTAATCAAGTAATAATAATAATAAAAAATCTTTAGAAAAATTGGCAAATGAATCGTTAGATTTATTGACTAACCGGAAAAATAATCGTTAGGTGCAGCCCTATTTGGAACACTAACAAATAACCCAGTTCTATAAAATATTGTATATACTTTTGAAAAAATGGCAGTAAAATTCTCTGTAATCAATTAAATAAACGATCAAATGAAGAAATGTATATTTTTAGACCTATATATGCCTTTTACACAATCTTAAATGATCCTTACCCTGTTCTGTAGATGAATAAAGTCATCTGAATGACATTCTCAGAATGAAATCAGAACAATTTGTCCAATGAGTTCACTTTCAGAAAACGAACATTTGAACATCTTAAAACGTTTAAATATTTTAAATCAAAACCTCTTTACCTCGATTGCATTAGCTGCTTTCTTCAGAAAATATACATTTGCATTATGACATTAATTTGAGATGATAATCAAGTTTAGATGGTGGTTAAAAGTTGCTGGAGAAATATGCGGGACATGATGCAATTTTTTGCAATTAATTGTTTAAAATATTGAATGTCAGGAATGTATGATATGTAAACCCTGATATAACACTGCAATGTTTCTTTAATAGCTGTGCGCACATCATATACACATCGATGGATGGTCCTTATACTAAGACTGAAAGTTTCCCCCAATACTTGCTGCAGGTTTCCATCTTGAACACGGCCATGACGATTCACTTTCGCAACCTACAATAGACGCAACATCAGCAACGGGCAGAAGACGGGAAATTTCACAAATACATTTGATGCATTTTCACCTTGTCGATAACAAAATAGCGTGAAGTGGATGCAAACTAGGCTAATGAGGTAATGGAACAATGTTGTCTATACATTCTTCGTAGGCAAATGTATTACATTGAGGTCGATTTAAACCGTGTTTTGGGTTACTTTCACTCCCCATGCCCACAGCGCAAATGTACAGCAGCTGCTGAGGACCATAACTGGTGCATGTTAAAAATGAACAAAAGTCTTGTTCATCCTTTTAAATACCCATAATATTGCATTGCATACATTACAGAGACTGATGCGTCACATCAGATCATATGAATGTCAATGGGAGTAGTAATGTCAAAAGTACTTAGTACAAATAATGTCACACTTAGTGTTTCTGAAATACTATTAGTACTGTGCACCAACTCAATTCGATATCCACATACCGACATGCAGACTTTCTAGAATTGAATCGCAGTGTTTGTGCTTTAATGAGCACACTGGGAAAAGTGAAGCCTCCGTTAAAAGCACGCGTCAAGATAAAGCTGGATTCAGAATAAAAATGAGATGCCTCAAATTTAAGAAATTGTGACAAATATATTACAACTGTATAGAAAAATGTAATATTTAGTGTAGAAGTTTAATAAATGATAGTGGTTATTATTACTTATTAGTATTAGTAATATTGTTTGTTAATAATTAAGCAATATATCAGAAGCAAGTGTTGTACTGATACAAGTTTGGCAAAAAAAATGCAGTTATGTTGAAAAGAACTTGTTCTATATTCATTTGTTAATCATTTTAAAGGAATTAATCTTAAAAGACAATATTTTGATTATGAAATGCATCTCAAGCATGGGATTCAAAAAATTTAAATATAATGGGATTCGGGGAAAAATAGTAGGACTGTACTTAAACACTTTAGCAATGCATACTTGATTGAGAAACTTGCACACATGCGAGAACCTTGAAATTTCACTGGTATGTGTACCGACTACTGAAATGTTGGTATTGTGACAACACTAAATGGGAGGTTCAATCGTCTGGGAGCATATCATCCTGTAGTAAACTGGTTACCCACTGAAGCTAAACTGGGCAGGAGACCTGCTGGGGAAAACTGTTACTGCCTGAAGAGGTGTTGGAGAGGCCAGCAGGGGGTGCTCACCCTGCAGTCTGTGTGTGTCCTAATGCCCCAGTATAGTGATGGCAACACTGCACTGTAAAATGACACCGTCCTTCAGGTGAGACGTTTAACCGTGCTCCTGACTCTGTGGTCATTACAAATCCCAGGGCACTTCACGTGAAGAGTAGGGATGTAACTCTGGTGGTTTGGCCAAATTTACCTATTTGCCTCTAGCCATCATGACTTTCTAATAATCCCATATACAATGGCAAGACAAAGTATGTGAACCCTTTGGAATTACCTGCATTTCTGCATTAATTATTCAGAAAATGTGATCTGATCTTAACTATAGTCCTAATTATAGAAAAACATCTGAATTTTGAATCTATAAAATCTACTTAAAGTAGTGACAATTGTAGTTTTCATGTCATGCTGGAAAAAGTATGTGCACCCTTGTATTTAATAACTGATGGAACCTCTTTGAGCAGCAATATTCTCAACTAGACACTTCCGGTAGCTCTTGATCAGTCTACACCACTGAGGAGGTATTTTACACCAGTTCATTAATATTTCTGGGATTTCTTGCATGAACCGCCCTCTTCAGTTTATGCCACAACATCTCAATAGGGTTAAGGTCTGGACTCTGACTTGGCCAATGCAAAGCACATCTTCTCTTCCTTTTTAGCCAATCTGTTGTTGATTTGCTTATTTGTTTTGGGTCACTGTCTTCTTGCGTCACCCAACCTCTTAAGATTCAGTTGGCAGACCGCTATCCTGTCATTCTCCTGTGTAATCTCTTGATTTACTTTTGAATTCATTGCTCCCTAAATGGTTGCAAACTGTCCTGGCCCCGATGTAGCAAATCAGCCCCAAATCATGATGCTTTCTCCACCATGCAGTTGGGATGAGGTTTTTAGTGTCGTCGTGCCTGTTTTCCTCTAAATATAGTATTGTGCGACTCTGCCAAAAAGTTCCATTTGTTTAATCTGTCCAGAGAACATTATCCCAAGACCAAAGTGAAGCATCTAGTTGGTCTTTTGCAAACTTGACACGAGCAGCCATGTTTGTTTTTTGAGAGCTGTGGTTTCCTCTGTACTGTCCTGCCATGAACACCATTTTTGTTCAGTGCTTTTTGTATAGTACTTGAGAAAGCTCAATAGTTTTCTGCAGATCTTTTGCAGTTCTTCAGCACTGCTCATTGTGCACCTGAGGTGATCGTTGCCGGGCACAGTTTTGAATTCCCTCCATTTGAAGACAGTTCGTCGACACTTGATTAACTTTGTTCATTTCTTCTAAGGTTCTCTGACATTGGTTTTGAATGGGACATGGTTCACATACTGCTTGAAGTTCACACTTGTACAGTTCCACACTTGCTATCTCAGCTCAAATTGGCTTTTTTAGGAGTCATTAGCCCACATGTTCTCGTAATCTTTCAACACTATACTGTGAATGTTGACAAGAACGCATGCAATTATTTGTTTGCCATTTACTATAAGCAGATTGTGTTTGCCTGTTATTAGGATTTAAGTGAAGTTCAGACTACGTTTTCTGAATAATTAGTGCAGAAATGATGGTAATTCATGCTCTTGGATGCGGTTTAAGATCCATAAAATGCACGACACCAGAAAAATAAGCAAAATCTCAAGAAAATCATAATAAAAAACTGTCTAGTTTGACACCCTGGTAACTGTAGCAAATCTTCATGAAATGTCGCTCTACCAACCAGAGCCTCTTTGCCCAACTGTATGAGGATGAAGCACATCAGACATTTTCTGCTTTTAATGGAGGTGTGCAGACTGTCACGTTGCCTTGTGCATGTGAGTTTATATTTCTTGGACTTCAAATCATGTTATTCAAATCATGGTATTTCTGTCTTTCAAATAAGTAGGGGGAGCTTCAAGAAAAAATGTTTGGAACCACTAGCTGCCGCTCGTTCACAGGGTGCTGACTAATGCGCTCAATGCAGACTATATTTTAAAACAGCTTTCATGGTTTGACCATTCCACAAGACCATTTCAATATTAATTCAAGCAATCATGCCGCTTTAATGGATATCATACTGATGTCTCGGAGGTCAAAGTCTGCAGGTTTCCATGGATACACCCATTTTAATCCAAGATAGTGAACAAGTGAAATTATTTTTCATTTACACTAGGTTGACAACTTCGTGTTGTGCCCCCGTGTTTTTTTTTTTCCCGCTTTTGTTTTCTTGCACTCAGTGACAAAGTGGTTCCAGGAACGAAAACAGAATTATAATTTTTTTGCAGAACATCACCAAAAACGGGAACACAGTGATTTTTTTTTTAATTGGTCCAGAGTAAAACATTTATTTTTAAATGTTGGTAACGGCTATAACCGGTTAAAAAGTAAACTACTTCATGTTGCCTGGAAAAAAAAATGTATGCTTTGATCCTGAAGGAAACGTTGATTAATCGCCTGTTGTGAATGAAGACCTTTTAACTAGGGCTGTCAATCGATTAAAATTTTAATCGAATTAATTACATGGTGTCCCGATTTACAAATATTTGCTGAGAAAGCCCTTCGTATAACAATAACTCAACATATAATTATACATGGTTATCTTTAAACATTTAAAAATTATATATACATAAATGCATGACATTCTTGTAGCAGAAGAGTTCATCATTAATAAGACAATATAAAAAGTGTCTTTAGAATACAATGTATTGTTTACTATCATATTATTGATCATAAGTCAATCATTGACACACAGTTCACAGCAATCCATTTCACAAGTGAATTTATCAATCAGTTGGAGATTTATTATGAGGGCTTGTTTAAGGACCCGTCAATGAACACCTGCTTTAGACATGCTTGTGTAGCGTCTCGGGTGTGTTGCGTCATAAACCTAAAATGTTTAGGTCACTGTGTCGTTAAATATAGTTTAATACTCAGAACACATCTTGAGATCCCTCAGTTCAAATTTGCGCTCCAGGTGTTACATAAAGGTAACGCATGTTTGTGTTGTGTGTCTGCTGGTTTTCTTCACTGTATAAACTGTGTTGCTCACACAGCTGAAGTTTCACTTACTGCCCTCTGGAGTAAACAGGTGGTACTACAAGCTTGCATTTCTCAGGAATCTTCCTTATTACGGTCCGTGGACGATTAATGGCATTAATATTTTTAACACATTATTTTTAGCCAAATTAATCGCATTGAAATAACGCGTTAAATCAACAGCCCTACTTTTAACAACTATCATTACTACATATACTGTACATGCACAACTAATCCAGATACAAGACAAACATTAGAGGTCAAAAGAATATTTGTTTCTTCATGAATTATTGATTTAGATGTGATGCATTAATACAGATTTGATGCTGTGGTGTTTTGACTCAGAAACAGATCTGTAAATACATTCTTAACTGTTCATGAACTGCTTGTTATGATTTCTATGCCGATAAATCCACCACACAAAGAAAAAAAATCACTACTTTTCACTTATTTTTGGTGACCAAGTTGCTTGTTTCTCTCTTGAGATCTGGCAACACTGCAGTTGGTATTTCACCCTCCCTTAGCTCAGAGTACTGTCATTTTAAGAGGAATGTTATTAACCGTTCTTTTACTTTGTAGTAACCGGTAACCTTTTGGAAAGGAGGCTGCGGAACTTCTGAACAGGAACGAAAAAAATCAAGTTTTTGCTCAGAACGAACCGAAATGAAACATTCAATTTTTCGTCCCTGGTTGCACAGTCATGTTTATAATTATTAAAACTTTGATTTCTCTGACTTGATTGTCTTGCATTCAAATAAAGAATGTTATTTGAGTCATGTTGCAGTTACTTGGCTGACTATTAAGAATGGATGCTGATTTGAAATCAACATGATTTGAAAATCATGTGGATTTCTGTCATGAATCATGAGCGCTAGATTGGGCACCCTTGTTTTTAAAGAATTCAAGTGTGAATGCACAAACATGAAACATGACTTCATTTAAAGTCAGAAGACATTGCTTTTTTGTTTTTGCACACCCTGTTTAATGTGGTTTTAATTATTTTGGCATTTATGAACCTTTCATTGTAAAGTTGCTTAACCATTTTGAATTTTCCTAATCTATTTGATTGACTACCTCTATGCATTGGTATTGCAAAACCACCAGATTTTTTTATTATTTTACTTGGTTTAACTATGGCGGCCATCTTTGTGTCATGGTGCACAACAAATTTTGGTTATACAGCTGTATACGGAAACCTCGATCTCGGCTCAGGGTGGTTCTAGCTCATTAGAACAAAAACGGATCTCAAGAGCATATTACAAGGTACAAGTACATATATGGACATCCTTGGACTCAGAACTTAAGTCCTAATGTAATGATCAAGATCGCTGAAAGTTCCACTTTTAGGTTCCATTTTAGAATGAATGGGAAGGGTTCAAGTCTCAGTTCCCTTTTTTTTTTTAGGGAGTACCTAGGTAAGTATGGTGTGCATGCAGAACATTGAACATGTGCTAGAGAACAGTTTTTGTTCCAAGTTGCTAGAACCATCCTGAGCTAAGATTGAGGTTTCTGTAAATGGATATTTAACCAAAAATTGTAGGTCATGACTAAGATAGCTGCCATTGTTAAACCAAGTAAAATAAAACTGTTGTTTTTGCAATACCAGTACATAGATGTAATCACTCAAAAAAATAAAACTGGTCAAGCAACCGATGTTGGACCACTTGATATGGATTAACCCATCCCACACTTCTGCTGCTTAGATTAAATATACAAAACATCAAACTTTTTAATCATTTATTCAAATTTAAATTGCCATAATAGTCTCTTCCTTTTTTTTACCTAATTGTGCAGCCATTAGACTGGCAACAAATAGTTCAGAGACTTGATGACCTCCAGCGATGGGACATTTCTCATCACTTTTACTGACATGGTCTTTGTTGTTTTTACAGTCGATTCTCGCCCATGACCATTGATGGGGTCACCGGTCTGGCAGGCATCAATCTCCCGGGTCACTCGGGCTCAGGCTGGTGTATTTTTGTGTACAATCTTGCACCGGATGCGGACGAGAGCATTCTCTGGCAGATGTTTGGGCCGTTTGGCGCCGTGACCAACGTAAAGGTCATACGAGACTTCAACACAAACAAGTGCAAAGGATTCGGCTTTGTCACCATGATAAACTACGATGAGGCGGCCGTGGCGATTGCCAGTTTAAATGGGTACCGACTCGGTGATCGAGTTTTACAAGTCTCATTCAAAACTAACAAAACACACAAGGCCTGAATGCATGAAACAGCATCACGCAAATGCAGCTGTTTGCACCAGTGAGCATCAAGGTGACAGGAAATATTTAATGTACGACGACTTCTGTTTGTTTTTGTTTGACCATTCTAAAATAAGTTTACTTTTTAAAAGCATTGGTTTAATAATTTAAGTCGCATAAGAACTGAATGTGTGTGCATGTGAATGAGTGTTTGAGTTTGTGGATCTTTATTTTTATATTTCTATAGTTTCCTCAGTTGATTTGAGTTCTTATGTTGCATTACTTTAAGAGTATATATTTTTTTAAGAGTTTATTTGTTACGTAATGTCACATGTTAATGTAAAAATGAGAAAGGTAAAAAAAATTCTTAAAGGGATACCTTGCCAAAGAATTACAAACCTCTGACGTGTAAAAGCTTCTATTTTTATATAAAAGAAACCTGTAGAGTAATTTTTACTGAAGCTAGCGTAAGTATTTTGACTGACCGTATTGTCATATGACACTTGTGAGCATTAGAAACTTTTGCAGAACGTTTGCTAGAAGTTTAGAAAAGTATGTATAAAAAAAATATCAAAACATTTTGAGGTGTTTTGTATGAGCTGTAGAATCAACGATGGGCCACGTTTCTTTCGCTAAACTGTCTGTCTGTGTGATTTTAGTTGATGTTTTGTTTTTCTTTTGAAACGCAGGCTGAGAAACGCACATCTTTTATTGGGTGTAAAGTGTTGAAAGTAAAACTTCCTGCTGGCAACTCTGCATTTGAGAGTTTGACCTGATCTTGAGCTGGAGGATGAGTATTATTGCACAATCCTCCTTTATGTGTGTAACTTCGTTCATAAGTGGTTTTTTTTTTTTTTTCTTCCCTCTACTGAGTTTGAATCCTTTTGAAGAGGCATTATTGCTGTGGAGCAGGTTTTTGGTTCTTAAGTTGTCTTATATTAAGAGTATGGACCCTTGAGTTTTCTTTTGATTTCTATATACTATGGACAATAAATATTTGTGGGTTAAAACTGCCACATTTTTCCTTTTAGTTTCGTATAGGTTTAAAGAGCAGAAGATTAATGTGGTGTTTAGGAGGTGATGTGGTTATAATAACATCTTGTTTATTTTACATGAACTCAAGCCATAAGGAAATGATCCAACTCCTACATTGACATTTGACCTGCTGTGTTAATGAATATAGTACAATATTGACTTTCAGTTTTGTTTGCTGTATAGAGTATCTTTCTGTTGAGTATTTAAATAAGTGTAAGATATAAGATGTACATGTTCTTTTGTTTGTTTGGTATCTTTTTTCTTTTTTTTTTTAAATGATTATTTTCATGTTCAGTACATCAATAAATCCCTTGAAGGTATGGCAAGCTTCATTTTGGACTTTAATCCTGCTAACTTCTGTTTTTGCAGCTGTTATAGACCTTATTCACAGTAGTGCCATCTTTGATTTTGAATATGAATGAAAACAAGCCTGTGAGAGAGTTACTGTCTGTTCAATGGTACACACGGTATTAAGCCAAGTAAAGCTCTTAGATCACATCTGATTTTTCCACAACTCCTGTTGTCTGAAGTTTTTTTGTGTACTGAGTGTTCTTGGAAAATATTTTTTTTTTTTCAATGTTTTGTCCGCGCAGCAATTAAAATCCTTCAAACTAGAATACAGCCAATTGAAGAGAGTATGTCTATCCCTCACAGCCTTGTTGTCATTCCCATTAAAAATGCAAAGATGCAGATGCTGGGGGGGCATGACGCCATGCGAGGATCTGACGTGTGAACGGCGAGCTCTGCGCACTTTGCTAGGTTTAAATACTTTTTATGACAAACCGGTGAGATTTGATTCACACTGTTCCATAACTGTTCTAGGAGGACAATGTCAAAGAATTCGAAATCCTTGCAGTCGATTTGGTCAGGAAGGTGAGGGTAATGCGGCGTGAGATGCTGAACACGCCGACAGTGCTGACGAAGGTCGTTGCTGACTTGGAGGGTCTTGCTGTGATGCCTCGATCGATCACTGTCATGGAGGCAAAGTTCACTGTGGTTACAAGAGTGGAAGAGAAATGGATCGATTACCTGGAGTCATCAGAGAGGGTATTAGCTGCTAATCCGCTAGCAACCAAGGTGGATTTGGAGCATGTCTGGGAGAAGTTGGAGGACATGGAAAACCGTAGCCGGCAGAATAACATCCGTATCATAGGAGTCCCAGAGGGAGTAGAGAGACCGGATATGGTGAGATTCCTGGATGGGCTCTTTTTGAATCTGCTCGACATAGCAGGCCATAAACTGTAAACTAAATACTTTTTTTGTGTGTGTGTGTGCATGTTCTACCAATCGGCTGGAGTTTGTTTTTATAGATGATCTTTTGCTGTGTAATTTTGTCTCAATTTTTATAGAAACACCAGACTTGGCAAGGCTATCGCAGGGGTTCTCGTAGGCGTGCATGGACTGTTTGAATATGGAGCATTGTCGTGTGTGGGGTTAATAAGCACCTTTTTCTTCCGTTTTTTTTCTAGGGGATGTTCAGGATTTGATTGTGGCACTAATGTTGGAATGTGGTTTTAGAATCTTGTTTTTGACAATCTATTTTGTCAAAAGTTAATATGAGTGGATTGTCTCTCTCCACGTGGAATGTGAATGGGTTGGGGGGTACCCCATAAAAAGAAGGTAGGTTATTTCTCTTAAGCGTAAAATATATATATATATATATATATATATATATATATATATATATATATATATATATATATATATATATATATATATATATATTTATTTATTTTTTAGAAACTTATTTCTCCACAGGAAGTTGAAAATGTTGTGAAGATATGGGGTGGACATGTTTTCTTTAGTGCTGGCTCAAGTAAGAGTAGGGGAGTCATTACACTGATAAATAAACATATACAATTCAAATGTATCAACCAGATAAATTAAGGAAAGAAGAGTCATTATTGTTTTAGCAGAAATTCTGGGTCAAAGTTTCTTAATTTATTCTGAGATAACCTTGGAGGAGCTTGGCGAGGTAATTAAGGCTCCGGGGCCAGATGGCTTTGCCGCTGAAATTTTTTAGATCTTATGCTACAGAACTGGCTCCAGTTTTGCTATAAGATTATACAGAATCATTAAAGAATGGAAAGCTTCTGCCAACCATGACACAATCCTGGATCAGTCTGATTCATAAAAAGGACAAAGATCCAAGTGAGTGTTCGAGTTATCTTGCAGTTTCCCAGATCCAGTTACGTGTTAAAATATTGTCATAATTTTGGCTAACCGATTAAGTTGTGACATCTTTTATACACATAGATGGAAGTTGGCGGGTGCATCATTTCATGAGTGGTGCACAGACTTAGGCAGAGTGTTGGCTTTTGAAAAGATGTTTCATAGGTGGCTGGGAGTGGGGCACTTATTGGGTATGTTGATCAAAGTTGATTTAGAGTGTATCCGGAAAGTATTTACAGAGCTTCACTTTTTCACACATTTTGTTATGTTACAGCCTTATTCAAAGATGGATTCGATTCATTATTTTCCTCAAAATTCTACAAACAATATCCCACAATGACAACGTGAAAGTAGTTTGACAATCTTTGCAAATTTATTTTATTTTTTTTAATAAATCACATGTACATCAGTATTCACAGCCTTTGCTCAATACTTTGTTGAAGCACCTTTGGCACCAATTACAGGCTCAAGTCTTTTTGTGTATGATGCTACGAGCTTGGCACACCTATTTTTGGGCAGTTTCTCCCATTCATCTTTGCAGGACCTCTCAAGCTCCATCAGGTTTGATGGGGAGCGTCGGTGCACAGCCATTTTCAGATCTCTCCAGAGATGTTAAATCGGGTTCAAGTCTGGGCTCTGGCTGGGCCACTCAAGGACATTCACAGAGTTTTCCCGTAGCCACTCCTTTTGTTCCTTGTGTGCTTAGGGTCATTGTCCTGTTGGAAGATGAACCTTCGCCCCAGTCTGAGGTCCAGAGCGCTCTGGAGCAGGTTTTCATCAAGGATGTCTCTGTATTTTGCTGCATTGCTTCATCCCCCCCCAGAGAATTTTGTTTCTCATGGTCAGAGTCCTTCAGGTGCCTTTTGGCAAACTCCTGCTGGGCTGTCATGTGCCTTTTACTTAGGAGAGGCTTCTGTTTGCTTCTGTTTTGCTCCAAACTTCCATTTACAGATTGAGGTCACTGTGCTCTTTGGGACCTTCAATGCTGCAGAAATGTTTCTGTACCTTTCCCCAGATCTGTGCCTCGATACAATCCTGTCTCGGAGGTCTACAGACAATTCCTTGGACTTCATGGCTTGGTTTGTGCTCTGACATGCACTGTTAACTGCGGGACCTTACACTGTAAAATTTTCCTGTAAAAAAAAAAAAAAACGGAATCTACTGGCAGCTGTGGTTGCCAGCATTACAGGTGCTGGTCATATAATTAGAATATCATCAAAAAGTTGATTTCAGTAATTCCATTCAAAAAGTGAAACTTGGATATTATATTCATTCATTACACACAGACTGATATATTTCAAATGTTTATTTCATTTAATTGTGATGATTAAAACTGACAACTAATGAAAATCCCAAATTCAGTATCTCAGAAAATTAGAATATTACTTAAGACCAATACAAAAAAAGGATTTTTAGAAATGTTGGGCAACTGAAAAGTATGAACATGAAAAGTATGAGCATGTACAGCACTCAATACTTAGTTGGGGCTCCTTTTGCCTGAATTACTGCAGCAATGCGGCGTGGCATGGAGTCGATCAGTCTGTGGCACTGCTCAGGTGTTATGAGAGCCCAGGTTGCTCTGATAGTGACCTTCAGCTCTTCTGCATTGTTGGGTCTGGCGTATCGCATCTTCCTCTTCACAATACCCCATAGATTTTCTATAGGGTTAAGGTCAGGCGAGTTTGCTGGCCAATTAAGAACAGGGATACCATGGTCCTTAAACCAGGTACTGGTAGCTTTGGCACTGTGTGCAGGTGCCAAGTCCTGTTGGAAAACGAAATCTGCATCTCCATAAAATTGGTCAGCAGCAGGAAGCATGAAGTGCTCTAAAACTTCCTGGTTGACCTTGGACCTCAGAAAACACAGTGGACCAACTCCAGCAGATGACATGGCACCCCAAACCATCACTGACTGTGGAAACTTTACACTGGATTAATTAAATTAAAATTGTCATAATTTGCTAACCGTTGCGTTGCTCCAAATCTATCTTCCAAATAGTTTTTCAGTGGACCACAAAAGGAAATGTAGGCAGCATATTAGGGACTGACAGCATCAGTTACTATTCACTTTCATTGCATCTTTTTTTCAAAATAATATTGAACAGCCAGTCCCTAGAAAGAAGGTTATATGGGTTTGTTACAACATGCCTGTGTGTACATGACAATTGAACACAGACAAATACAGTCAATTCTAGAGTGAGGGACAAAAAGGTGGATCTTTTCCAGATAATAAAAATGTGTCAGACTGTGAGCTTTGTTTTAGTGAAACAAAATGCAGACATATCTAATATGATATACTTACCAAGCAGGATCAAACGAGGAGTTGCAGGCAGGTTACCAGTCTTCTCAAAGGTAGCAGGAGTTGTAGACATCTATTTGAAAAGATAACAATTTATGAAAAAATAAACCAATCTGCTACTGCTAATACTGTACCAAGGCAATAGGCCTGTTATATTCCAAATAGGAATATTTTATCCAAAAATGCTAATTGTCTCGCCCTTGTTGATTTAAACACGTATGCAACGAAACATGTTATTTTGATGGAGATGTAAATGAGGACCACAATTTCAAACACCAAAATAGATATAAATGGAGGATAAAAGTAATTAATATGAGTCAAGTGGTTTAACCAGTCTTCTGCAGCGATTCAATTGGTTTTGGGTGAGAACAGACCAAACTACACTTTCGACTGTACATCTTACCATTGCTGTCTCTAGGCACAATAAAGAATTCAAGCTTGATTACACTTCCTAGCACTTGATGAATATGCAGAGCGCTAGGAATAGTAATCAAGCTTGAATTCATGTTTGCCAAGGAGACTGACGATTTCTAGCTGTACAGTGAAAAGTTACATTTGGTCTATTCTCACCCAAAACCATTTGAATTGCTTTAGGAGACTTTATGCATTAACTTAATGGTGATGTAATGTAAAGAACAGATAGTTTAACTATGCTACTCGAATCTCAATAAGCAAGTCTTCAGATAATGACTGACACAGATGTGGTGCACAACCTTCTGTCATGCCGCTAATAGTTATGCATTCAAGCCAGTAGGTGTTTGAATATGCACGTTCACATTAATCACACAAGAATTATTAATTTTGTTTGTAACTTCACTTATCTTTTACTCCGATAAAGATTGAGACATGTGCCTGTTGCATGAACTTCAGGTGTCCGTATACCGTCCAGTATACCGTCATCTAATTAAAATGATAAAGGCTTGACTGACCTTTATAATAGGGCTGCACGATATTGGAAAAAACTGACATTGCGATATTTTGTTTTTCTGCGATATATATTGCGATATGAAAAAATACAGGATGACTTCTCCAGATGACTTGAATAGCTTCATTTGAGAAGAATTAATTATTCTAGAATGATTGGGCTGATTTTGTAGGGAACTGCAACTTCATGGAAAATTTTAATTAAAAAAAAATACAGAAAATGACTTTACTTTTTGACTTATTTTGGGCAGATTATTTTATTATACACCGTTTAATTCACCATTGTTAGCCATACGTGCAGCAATGAACGTATAATAAACTCTGTACACAGTACAAAGTTCTGTTCACAATACTCGATACCATATTCGGTATCAAAGCAAAACACAAAAACAGGTTACTGAACAACATGCTTTCTATTGGCATATTGCCAATTTTCCTCAAGATAAGAAATGCACAGTGACATATTATGATTCAATAAATCGCGAGCAATCGCGTTCTAATCTAGCGGGATGAGCGTTCCCGAGGCAGTCTCTCTCAGCCGGGTGCAGTTTCAATCTCTCCCCCTTTGAACGGGACATTCGTGCAACTCATAGAAGAGGCACCGATCACACAGAGAAATGCCAGTTTCTGAGTTTATAGTTATTAACATGATCTGCTTCTGTATTATTTGAACTTTAATAAAACTATAACTGCAATTTAGATGAAATGCATGTTTCCTTTAAAGAGCTCTGGCTCCGCTTATTCCACGAGAGTGCTTCTGAATTAATTAATTTATTTTTAATAATTCCCTAATACTTTGGGATCTACATAAGATGAAACTGTGAAAGTTTAGAGTGCATCTGGACTGATCTGTGTAATTCTTCCTCTCCTCCGTCAGGCGTCAACTGCAGTGCTGCTCTCGCGCATCATCGTTAGTTTAATGTGAGTTCATGTTACGTTAAATGAGATCAAAAGACATATAATGTTGATTTATCGTTCCAGTCCTAATGCAAATGATAATATGCTTTTAAACTCACCTGCTTTAGTTGCTTGAATAAATCTGTGTTTCTGTCTTTCAGGTGCTTTAAGTTTGACGTTTCCTCCTTTCATCAGAAAATTGTAATGCAGCGTTTACAAATAGGTTTTTGCTGATCTATGATGTTTCCCTTTTCACCAGCCTCAAATCCAAAGAATTTCCAAAACTGGCTTTTTCCACTTTTCTTTTCGACAAAATACAGTTGAGACTCCGTAGCAGCAGCTACTTAATTGTCGCCATCTTTTGCTTGTTGTGAGCGTTTGAAAGTTCCCAACTCTGAATGGGAACCGGGTAGACCCGGTACTTGGTACCGGAGTACTGGTATTTTTGACAACACTAGTAGACTATATGTTTATCTTACTACATCACACGTTCTGTGATATGACTATTGCGGATGCGCACATCGCGATGTCGATGCTGAAACGATATATCGTGCAGCCCTACTTTATAATATAATATTAAGAAGTACTTGGTAACTTACATATATTCAAATCATAGGCAGAGTTGCGACTAGTACCGGCAGATAACCCAAAATGTGTCTCATATGTACTATTTGAATGCGCACGTTAAATGTGTAACCGGAAAATAAAAAACATCATTAATTAGATTCATTTTCCACTCATATGTTAATCAGATATAGTTTAGGAAAACGTGCAGGTTGGATAAAACTTCAGGTTACTTACCTTTTTGTGTGTGTGTGTGTGTGTGTGTGTGTGTGTGATATGACTGCGCAGATGCAGCCGTGTGCTTACGAACTCGCTCAATCACTCCTTTACCTGATTAAAACATGCAGTCGAATAATCTGATTTAAATCACAAAAGCTTCATTGGATATTTAACATGTAATATTTAAAAGGAATAGGTAATTACATATAATACAATCATAGGCTGAGTTGCAAAATTACCTCATGCTGACAATCCAGAATGTCTTGCCTCTTCAATGCACATGGAGAAAATATGGTATAATACTATTAAATAACACGTATCATACTTTTGCTTATCAGCATGCAATTTGAAGCGACCAAGTCCTCCCATAAAGCATTGCGGAAAACAGCAACTTACTGCTATTACATGAAAACAGTATTTTGCTGTTAAATTTCCATGTAAATTTACAGGTATTTTTTACAGTGTATATAGACAGGTGTGTGTCTTTCCAAATCATGTCCAATCAACTGAATTTACCACAGGTGAACAATCAAGTTGCAGAAACATCTCAAGGATGATCAGTGGAAACAGGATGCACCTGAGCTCAATTCTGAGTGTCATGACAAACGCTGTGAATACTTATGTACATGTGATTTTATTTATTTTTATAAAAAGGAAAATAATGAATTTAATACATTTTGAAATAAGGCTGTAACATAAAATGTGGAAAAAGTGAAGCACTGTGAATACTTTAACAAAAAAAAAGTTTGCAGAACTTAAATTGAGTTGTGGTTCATTAAAACAAACATTAGTAATTGCATATTTTAATTGGACCAAAATTTTCATTTTAAATAATATTTTCTGAGAAAAACAAGTTATGCAAATTTGAGACTTATATTTTGAAACTTGTGAAAGTAAAAGCTAATTTGTGTAATTATTAGAACTTATACAGGTTTTTTTTTTTCTCCAAAAACTGGCCCCATTACCTCCATTGTAAGTGCGTCACTTAAAGAAAAGAAAGGATGAGTCGAAATAGTTTTGTGGTAATCAACATTGACATAAATGCTTTCGATTGAGCTTGTATTGAACCTGTATTCCCATAAGCTTTGAATGTGGTATGTACAACAGACTTCCGAACTTCCATTAAATGGATTAGTTTCCTGCTGCCTCTGTAGTCTCGTTTGACACTGAAGAATGAGAAAATAGAATTGACATTTATAACGTCATCATACGTTGTTCTAGTAACTTGACCTAATCGACGTGATATAAACATGCAGTCTTAAGACAAAAAGCTTAAATGTAGGAGAACATAACTGATTCATGTTAAATGGAAAACATTCAAGTTAGTTTTACAAGGTTTATATTATTGGGTTTAAATTGATTTGTTTTTTTAAGAGAACTTGTTTCATTCACGTGGAATCCATGATTGAATCATGTACAGCCAAAGTGCTGTTTTTTTCAGTGATTGCTTGGTATTATTTAAAATGTCAGAAGTCTTGGTCTCGCTGTCCACATGAAAATGGAAAACGCACACGGAGGTCACGCTCATGTTTGAGGAGGTTAATTGTTTGATTTATTGATTTTGGTCTCATCAGTGGAAGCCAGTGAATCATTTTTCTTGTTTCAAAGAAATATCAGAACAAACCAATTAATTTTACTTCCCAGTGCTAAAGAGGACATTTTGTTTTGACAAAATCTTACACTTGTTTTAAGTCAAGTTATGCAAGTATTCCTGTTAAATTGATTATTTCAGGCATAGCGTGTGGTGCTGAACAGTTTTGTTTTTTCACTCTAACTCAAATCTAATAATCAATTATCTCACTTATTATTCTTGGGGATTTTGACAAGGCGGATCTGACACATGAACTGCCCAAATACAGACATTACATTACATGCCATTTACTGGATCATTGCTACACAACAATAAAGGATGCTAATCACTCTGTCCCTCAAGCAGCTTTGGCTGATAGTGCCCCTGATCACTTCAAACTCGAGCACTGCCCCCAAGTGTCTGGACCTACAGAGCTGAAATATTCGAAAAATCTTCATTTGTGTTCTGCTGAACATCTGCGATATCATGAGGGAGAGTAAATGATGAATGTTACTGAGTGAACTGTCCCTTTAACTGGTCTCAGAACAGTTCTAAAGTTTTAATCTTACCTCTGTATACAGTCTCTGAAGACAGCATTTTTCAGGTTTCAGACAGCCACTGTCACTACAGTTTTTACATGATGATAAATGTTGAACTCACCAAAAACATTTGAATTAAAGTGTAGTAATTGTCATATTGTAATAATTTCCAATACGATAATATTGTTAATATTATAGGCATAAAAATACATTAGATTTTAAAAACACACAATAAAGGAATAACAGTCTTAAACTACACACAAAATGCACCAGATTTAAATATTAATTTATTATTGTTATTACTGCCAATGTTGTTGATGTTTTTATTGTTATAATAATAATAATTATTATTACTGTACATTGCTTCTAATATATATATATACAGTGCATTCAGAAAGTATTTAAAGTATTTGACGTTGCAGCCTTGTTCTAAAATGTTTTTAAATATACATTTTTTTCACATCAATCTACACTCCATGCCCCATAATGACAAATCAAAAACCAGATATTTGCAAATTTATGTAAAAAAAAAACAACTATAATATCACATTAACATAAGTATCCCAACTCTTATCTAGTACTTAGTTGAACCTTTGGCAGCGATTACTGCCTCAAGTCTTTCTGGGTATGATGTGACAAGCTTTGCACACCTGGTTTTGGGAGTTTTCTGTCATTCTTCTCTGCAGATCATCTCAAGCTCTATCAGGTTGGATGGGGACCATCATTGGACAGCCATTTTTAGGTCTCTCCAAAGATGTTTGATTTGGTTCAATTCAGGGCTCTGAATTCAAGGACATTCACAGATGTCCCTAAGCCTCTCTTGTATTGTCTTGACTGTGTGTGTTTGGGGTCATTTTCCTGTTTGAAAGTGAACCTTTGGCCCAGGCTGAGGTCCTGAGCACTCTGGACCAGGTGTTCATTAAGGATATCTCTATATTTTGCTGCTTTCCTTCAACCCTGACCAGTCCCCCAGTCCCTGCTGCTGAAAAACATCCCCACAGCATGATGCTGCCGCCACCATGCTTCACCGCTGGGATGGTAATGCACAGGTGATGAGCGGTGCCTGGTTTCCTCCAGACATGACACTTGGAACTGAGGCCAAACAGTTCAACCTTCATTTCATCAGTCCAGAGAATCTTGTTTCTCACAGTCTGAGAGTCCTTTAGGTGCTTTATGTGCCTTGCACTGAGGAGAGGCTTCTGTCTGGCCACTCTGCCATAAAGCCCAGATTGGTGGAGGCTTGCAGTGATGGTCGTCCTTCTGCAAGTTTCTCCTCACATGATCTCTGGAGCTCAACCAGAGTGACCATCTTGGGCACCTTTCTTACAAAGGCTCCGTTTGGCCAGTCAGCCAGCTCTAGAAAGAGTCCTGGTTGTTCCAAACTTCTTTCATTTAAGAATTATGAGGGCCGCTCATGGGAACCTTCAGTGCAGCTGAATTTTTTTTGTGTCCTTCCCCAGATCTGTGCCTCGACACAATCCTATCTCTGAGCTCTGCAGACAGTTCCTTTTGACCTCATGGCTTGTTTTTTTCTCTGATATGCATTTACAGCTGTGAGACCTTATACAGACAGGTGTGTGCCTTTCCAAATCATGTCCAATCAACTGAATTTACCACAGGTGAACACTATTCAAAGTGTAGAAACATCTCAAGGATGATCCAGAGGAATGGGATGCGCCTGATCTTTTTTTTTTGCTTTGTCATTATGTGGTATGTATTGTAGATTGTGAAAAAAATAAGCATTTTAGCATAAAGCTGCGACATAAAATGTGAGGGAAAAAAGGTTCTAAATACTTTCTGAATGCACTGTGTGTGTGTGTGTGTATGTGTGTGTGTGTGTATATATATATATATATATATATATATATATATATATATATATATATATATATATATATATATATATATATATATATATATATATATATATATATATATTAGGAGTAATGTACAGTAATAATTATTATAATATCAACCACCTTGACAATAATACTAACAATAATAATAAAAGCATGAATATTTAAATCTGGGGCATTTTGTGGGTAGTTTAATACTAGATTTTAGATTTTAATATTGCTCAAAGGAATATCTATGTTTTTAAGCCCTAAAGATATTTTGTTTGAGAAATTATTACAATGACAATTACACTTTAATTCAAATGTTTTTGGTTAGTTCGTAATATAAACTGTTGAGAATTATTACATTATGATCATTGTGTTGCTGCAGAGTGTAAGGACTCACGACCTGTCAGACTTTGGTGATCTTGCAGTGGGAGACTCTTGAGGGGAAAAAAAACAAAATGATAAATGTCCTTCATCTGTCACAGTAGTACCGATTTGTTGCCCACAAGTCACCATATGATGACATGGTGACTTCAAGGACACATCTGGGTAATTTCCTGCATCCTCGGTACCTGCGTTCTTAAGGATTGGAATCGAACTTTCACAGTGGTAGATGACGTAGAATGAGTCCACGAGAACACAAGAACGCACACTGAGAAACGGCCACACAGAAAAGGGACAGAATACAGAACCGTTTGTGGGCAGAGGATCCAGCAGATGTTCTGGAGAAACAAGTGTAAGTATTGCCATATATACAAATTATTAATTTATATTTAAATGTATATTGACAAATACATGAATATAAACTGAGAAATTAATCTCTTACCCCGTTTTATCTCCCAAGTCTTCTCTGAATGATTATTTGTGATATTGTCATCAGTTGAGGCATGTCCTCAGCACTTTCTGAACACTTATCCACGAACATACAGATGCAATCTTGGTTTATTACAATAAGTTATATTTGGGTGAATTAGAAACCAGTATGTCTAAAAACTAGATGTAAAAAGTCACCACTAGACCAGTCAGTCATGTTCTTGATTAAATTGCTGATCTATGTGTTCATCTACTGACTAACAAAATCTCAAGACTGACAGAGGCAGCTGTAGAGATTAAATTACCATTTTATGTCATTAAGAACGACTTTTTATCAAAATGGGTGATTTATCTCTTATTGTGCGTCAAATAATGAATGAGTTTTGCAGCACTGCCATCCGAAGTACAGTTTTCCTTTTTGTTATACCTTATTCCAGCTGTTACAAAGTTGTTAGGCCTACAGGACATCATTAGCACAATAACATTGGGTATGCATGCACTCTCCATCTATGGGTACACTTAACACAAAAAAACTATTTGGCTGCATAATGTGACGGTTATTCCAGATTGCCAGTTTTATGCCGAGCAAAGGAACGTTTAGAATTTGTTGATGTGTTTAACAGACAATGTGTTGGTAGTCTGGAGATTATTTGTATTTTATGTTGGCAAATCAGTAGCAAAATGCTTACTATGTCTAGTGCCTGTGGAAATGCAGTTGTATTGCAAATTCATGGACATTTATAATTTGATAACTCCAATTAATGAACTAGTACTTGTTGCAATGAAGCTTGGTACCTTAATCCATAAGAACTGCGCATGGGTGCTTACTTTGGTGTTGCCACTCGGTCTGCATGCCACCCCCTGAAAAAATGTCTAGATCCGCCCCTGTAAGATGATATTGTTTATAGTTCTGTCTTGCATTTCTCCGGCCCCTGCTGTGAATGAAAATGAGGACAGAAGTTCTTCAGTGAGCACATGTTGTTCATAATTACTGTTATCAGTGAGAAAACAAACATTACATTCAAGAAGTGCATGTGTACCTAAACCTTTCTTTGTAGTGTCCCACAGAAACATTAGATTATACCATTGTTTCCACTTATGTCTTTTTTAGGGCTGTTGATTTAACAAAATTAACGACATTAATCGCAATGCCCCCGGATTGTAATAAGGAAGATTCCTGTGAAATACAAGCTTGTAGTGCCACCTGTTTACTCCAGAGGGCAGTAAGTGAAATTTCAGCTGTATGAGCAACACAGTTTATACAGTGAAGAAAACAACCAGCAGACACACAACACAAACATGCGTTACATTCTTGCATTCAAAACACTTGATGGAGTGCAAATGCGATCTGAGGGATCTCAAGATGTGTTCTAAGTATTAAACTATATTTAACGACACAGTGACCTAAAAATGTATGTTTATGACGCAACACACCCAAGACGCTACACAAGCATGTCTAAAGCAGGTGTTCATTGACGGGTCCTTAAACAAGCCCTCATAATAAATCTTGAACTGATTGATAAATTCACTTGTGAAATGGATTGCTGTGAACTGTGTGCCAATGATTGACTTATGATCAATAATATGGTAGTAATCAATACATTGTATTCTAAAGACACTTTTTGTGTCGTCTTATCAATGATTAACAAAAAAAGCATTTTAATTATCTGAATGATAATAATGATAATAATAATAATGATTTTTAATTATTATATATTTATACATATATTTTTAAATGTTTAAAAATAATTATGTATCATTATTTCATCATTATATTGAGTTATTGTTATATGAGGGGTGTTATCAGCAAATATCTGTATATGCGATTAATCGGGACACCATGTAATTCGTTTAAAAATGAATCGATTGACAGCCCTAGTCTTTTTGTATTGTGAAGGTCTCTTAAATGAGTTGAGTACAATGTGAGTACAGTTTTTAAATATGAAATGTAATGAACGAGTAACGTTAATGAATTCAAATCGTTTATTGCACATCTAGCCGTGGATTATCATTTGCATATTAACACGTACTGCAACCTTTTTGAACATGAAACGATGTTTGACAAAAGGAGTTTTATTAATAAAATGTGATTTCAAATATGCATAAACACATTTACAACATGTTTTACTATTTAATACAATTACATTGAAAAACAGATCGTGGTCACTGGCAGAAAAGACCATGTGCGCCCAAGTGTTTTAATAAAATGCAGTTCATGACTTGTTCATGGTAAGAAAGTAAATGATTGTGTCTGTGGTTATTTGTCGTGGTTGAGCATTGAGAACAGACCAGTGCTGTTGAAAGTGTTTTTGGAGTAAGGAAAGTCCCGCAGCGCACCAGGAAACTGATATTCTATTGGCGGTCGCAGTGACATTGCCGGGAGAAATCCAGATGCCAGATACGGCGGAATAAAGTTTGGTGTCGAATATGCGAGTCTCAGCGAACCGATCGCAAACCGAGGGTTGAACCCCAACAAAGCGTCGCCACTGAAACCGTTCATGGAGGATGTCTGGAGGGGTGAGAAAGCTGATTTGGAGCCGAATTGTCTCAGAGGAGCGTCTATGAGATGGATGGCAGATGATCGTGAGATGGGGAGTTTCTCTGATAGCGGCACGACGTCTCCGTTTGAGTTGTGACCCTCTTGAGAACCGAGCAGCAGTTCTATGGCCTTCACGACGTCTCCGGAGCAGCTCTTCAGAGCAGAATCGAGAACATCTAGTTTCATGTGAGGGAAGATCTTCATCAGCACCACGGCCGTGTCTCGACCTCCCGTTTCGAGTGGTGGATCTTTGGGTGATTCGCCGAGTTCTGAGGAGTTCTGCGAGCGAGGACTTGCACCGTGCCCTGACAGCTGAGAAACGCTGCCCTGTGACGGGTCGCTCTTTCCTGATGGAGAGTTCACGGCAGGCGTGTGCGGCGCAAACAACCCCTGATTCATGAATCCATCAAACACATGGCACTTATTCAGGGATTTCTCTGCAGAAGAAAAATATGATCAGAAGCGTTTTCATTTCAAACTGAGAGAAAAGTTTTTACACTTAAACTGCACTTTAAGATTTTCAGATCTCTACTTGCTTCCATCAGTTTCCATTCACTGTTGCTTTCTGCAACTTAAAGTTCTAGCTTGTGAATTACTGTTTGTTTTTTACTATGATCAGTAATGAAACAATAGGTTGTTGTCATCATTAAATATATTTCCTAATGCAAAATGGGGTTAGAATAGCCCATTAAGAATATTTCACTGAAATAATGCAGCTCCAGAAAGAATAAACATTAATTTCCGTAACTTTACATTAGCTTTTTAAATATTATAAATTAATTAATTTCAACCGGAAAAGTTAATCGACTGAGATGATCTGATTTAGTGCACCTATAAACCATGTTGATGAAGAAAAATCCGCTGTAGATGTAGAAAGCCCATTTGCAATAAAACGCATTTACACGCCTATGAAGGAGTTCAGTGATCGGCGCCCGTACCGTCTTTGAACGCGTCCGGACTAAAGGCGTGCGGAGCGGCGGAGTTCAGCGGGGTTCTGCAGAGACTCATGCCGCCCTCGGTCACTCCTGCCGCGGGGTAAATCATCTGCTGCAACTCCTCCTGCGCCTGTTGCCTCCGTAGCGCGACCTGAGCGGCCATGACGCGCTGCCGCTCCGCGATTAAAGCGCATTTGACGCACGCACAGTCCCGCCAGCGGCAGAAGCGCTTGTGGCCCTTGAGAGCCGAAACCACCCCGTGATTCCTGCAGCGGGCGCATTTGGGGCTGCGCGGGTAAGTGCGGTCCTCCGGACGGAGAAAGAGCGCTGGGTGCGGGGAGAGAAGAGCGAAGCGTCCGCTGTTCGACTCCATCAGTGTGTATGTGGGACAGTTTCTGCTGCTTAAGGTGAATGAACTGAAGATTTAATGCTGCAGGTGACAAAAGTGAAACAGGACACCCGACACACACACACACACACACACACACACACACACACACACACACACACACACACTCCCTTTCCTCTCATGAGTTTGACTGAAGGTGTAATTATCCAACATACAGAGTTGTTTTTCTTCAATAGATGTGTAATCAAATGATTAACCATTTCCTCAACTTCAATGTTCAACTTCATTAAAGCTGCACTATGTAAGATTTTTTGGTTAAAAGTGAATGAATTGTCATTATTAAGTACATAAATCAGTGTTCTTACCCTTATTCACTAGTTAAATGTATAAAAATGGCTTGTGACGTCATTACTTCATGTCCGCACACACATAAAGAAGTACCGGCTGTTTGTGTTCATGATATTAAAGGCCTTTATTCAGTAGAAGATTATTTATTTAATTGTTTAATCTAATGTCCATGTAACTTTTGTTGCCTTTTTCATTTCTTTGTTAAAATCGCTGATGACAGTGGTGGAAGAAGTCGTGGAGAGAGAAGTTTACCAAAACTGCCCCATTGTGTAATAATGAATGTGCATTACACAGTTTATTCGATGTATATTTATCCAACAGATCACACCTCTTCTGCATTACATCCCTTGCACTATAAATATACATATATACTATATGACCGATTGTATATTGTACATACGTGTGTGTGTGTATAAATAAAGGCGTTGATTGGGCTGATTATTTATATTGTTCTAATTATGATTAATGATGTATGAATATGTAAATATAAATATGATAGGAAAATGAACATTAGCAGAGCGTTAACAGACCGTTAGTAGAACATCTCGCTCAAATCGATCCAAAACTGTGCTGGTCGTTTGTGCTGGTTTGTGCCGTTAAAACAAATGTTCCCTTCCTTAGATATTGCAAAAATGTTTTCGGAGTGGTGACGTCTTTCTCCACCCCATGTCGTCCAAACCGGTGTCACTGAGTTTAATAGACTTATAGGGATAATTGAATCTGTAAAAAAAGGACTGAATGTGTACTCCCAAAAACAAGTCTTGTGCTATATGAAGAATAATATTCTGAATGTTTTACAGTTGGTTTTATGTCTCTAGCACAAACGGCCATTGAGTTTAATGAAGTAAGAATATTACAAACATTTACATTATTATATTTATTTGAAGACATAGAATGTAAATTCCACAAATAGAGTCTCGTGTCATGAAAGAGACATTTTTAAGAACATTTCATATTTGTTTGGATGTCATAATATTAAACGGTTAAAATGTTTAAATTATTTATAGGGTTAATAAAACTGATGTGAAAATATATATATATATATATATATTTTTTTTATTCAACTTTGTGCTCGGCAAATAAAAATGAGTGCATTCGACGAGATGAGGCAAATACACGACTGACGTCACAGATCATTTTGTTATTTCAACAGCACAAACCGGCACAAACGACCAGCACCGGTTTGGATCGATTTGAGCAAGATGGGGTGGAGAGTGACACAGTCCAAAAAAGAATGCTTAATATCTCAAACACCAAACCAAAACAAACGAATGCAATAGTTTTGGTGATTATTTCATATGTGGGGTTCAACTTCACGGAGGTTCTGAATCTCCGTGTCCTCCGTGTGAGATCTGTTTCCTGCACATCTCTCGATATATTGTTTGTAATTGTTTGGATTGCTCTAATATTTATGGGTTTAAATGTGGTCTTATTTCATTACATGAGGAGAAAGCTTTTGGTTTCTCTTCTAATTTTATTGAAATGATAAAAGTATTGTTTGGGGGTATTGAAAGCAGTGCTTAAATTGAGTATGGCTTTGGGGATCCGGGACCCCCTATAAGAAGTAAAAATAGACTTGGGGATGTCCCCAAAATAATTAAATAAATAATAAAGACATATCTGATTAAAAAGATATGGATGTGGAAGTACACAAGGCTGCTTGTGGAGTTGATTTTAAAATAGGTTTTTAATTTAGGTCTTAAACATTTCTTAAATCGTTCCTTTATTTTATAGTGGGGTGTAGTGGAGAGTATTAAGGTTATATGGAAGAGTTTGTTGTTTATGGGTAAGATTAGATGTTACATGGGACGGAGCCCCAAGATTGGATGAATCCTTTATTAAATTCAAGTGAAACATCTGATAGAGCTGATTTCACTAATGGATTCACTCTCTGCTCGTACAGCGGGTCATGTATTATATTAGACAGATTTCAGACAGGAAAAACATTCACTTCTAAAATGGGCTGATGGAAAAGAAAGACGTAATCCAACTGATGCTTTCCTGATTTTGATGTGAGAACAAAAGTGGAAGAAATATCTTCATTGTTATATAAAGACGCTTTCAGATCTGTTTGTTCAGAACTTAAAGTTTAGATTGGAGAACTCATTTATCTGTACACTGCTATAATATAATAATAGTCCTCAAATCACTTCTGTAATATCACACAAAACCTTTTTCTTAAATATTAAATATTTCTTTCATTCTTTTGGAGATTTTGACTGTTGTTTTGATGACTGGTTTTATTTCTGCTGTCAAATATTGTAAGAAAGACCTGAGAAAGGTTAAGAGTGTTTCTTTGTTGTTTTTAAAGCTCTGATTCGAGCTATAATAAAAGTGATTATCTTATAATGCATAACCTTGTGAATTCTGAAGGAATAAAATACTGTGTATTGGGGAAAAACTCTTTCTTTTGTTTCTGACTGTCTTAACTTGGTGTTATAGATTTAAAGGTGTCTCTTTCATGTCTCATTTGCAGGAGTAATCTGTTCTGAACTCACAGAGACTTTCTTTCTGGTATTTGAGACGCCCGTGTGCTCTTCTGGGAGAGAGACAGAAAATAAAAGAACAGGAGGATGCTTTATCATTTCATCTGCACTCTTCTCCATCTGTGTGTTTTCATGGAGAGCTGCAGATCTGATCAGAACACATGCTGCTTTCTACACACATGACCATCAAACTGACACTATCCCTGCGTGTGTGGTTGTGTGTGTGTGTGTGTGCGCGCATGTGTGTTTCTGTGCGTGAGTGTGTGTGTGTATGTGTGTGTGAGAGAGAGAGAGAGAGAGAGAGAGAGATCCTGCACAGAAATAAATTAAACAAGTTACAGGGTGGGCTTGGAAAGATTCTATTTTGTTTTGTTAAAACTATAAAAATGAAATTTTAACTTAGTTGAATGTCGTTTATATATATAATGAGCAAATGTTCTTTCTCAGAACTGTTGAAACAGACTCAGGCTTCTCATTAAACTGAATTGAAGATCACTTTTCTTTTCAAACTGAATCATGTTAATAAAGATTACTTTAATAATAATAGTGATAATGCTAAATGAGAAGCAGTATAATAAAAGTTAAAAATAATACATTTGTGGTGTTGAAGTTCTGGAGCCTTTCTGATGGGCAATACAGAAGACAAAATCTGTGTGTATATGATTATAAAGCACTTTTTGAAGTAATTTTCTGTTTGTGTTTATGGAACTCTTTAAATGTAATTTTGACTGCGAGTTCCTGTTGACCAGAAGATTTTACAAATGTTCACTTAGTCACGGACTGCTTCTCTCTCTCTCTCTCTCTCTCTCTCTCTCTCTCTCTCTCTCTCTCTCTCTCTATTGTTTGCTTTCACTGATGCAGGAGACGTGGGTCCCTGATGATCTATCTCTCCTGAAGACCACCGGAAAAGAGAAAGAGAGAGACACTTAAACATATTAAACTACAAGAAGAGTTCAAGGACAACAGAAGTATGAGATTGAGATCACCCCAGGTGGGGTTTGAACACACAACCTTTGGGGAACTAGTCCAAACCTTTATGAACTACATCACAGAACCAACAGCTGTGGCTGATATATTAAAGCATTATCATATGAGCAAAAGTGCTGTTGTGTCTGTATATCAGCACAGCAGTGATTTAACCACAGGCATGAGGCCGACAAAACAGCACTCCTGCTCATGTGATAGTGCTTTAATACAACAGTTCAACAAACAAGTTAATAAATGACTTAAAAACAAACAAACACACACTTGTGTGTGGAACTACTTTCTTGTGCCACTGCTACTATAAAATATGTGCCCAAACCTTCATTACCAAAAGTATCACTTTAGAACCAGGAACGACAGCTTGGGCTGTTTCTGACACATTACTGGAGTAACAAGAGTGTGAAGGTGTGTGTGAGAGAGGCCGTCTTCAAGGATCTCTGCTTACATGTGAGAGGAGGGAAAGATAGAAAACCACCCCTCATATTGAGTCACTATCAGAATAAATCAGTATATCACTGATGTTTGATATTTGTTCCTAAACAGTTGATTGAAACAGTGATTCTTTGAAGACCCACACACAATGCAAGAGTGTGATCCAGCAGTGAGTCGCAGTTGTCAAGGTCACATTACAGCCTGTATCAGAATCTGTCAGAATACGTCTGATTTTGCAGGAGGAATCTGTATGTCTTGACTGTGGTGAGCGCGTCTGTCCAATCTCTGAGATCGAACACAACGACTGGTTTCAAATGAATGATTATTTCAGTGGAAAGATCTGCCCATTATGAAAGAGATCTTCTCAAAGATTCACAGAATGTTTAAGTGGTGTGATGTTCAAATCAAAGATACAATGTTTCACCCTGAGATTTGTGTGTGCGTAGTCACACTGCACTGCATGAAAAGAGTCGCATCTGGAAAAATGTGGGAATAGTAGACTCCCACTTCAAGTTTCTTAGATGAACGTCCACAAAAGTCCAAACCAATTCAGCAGACATGTAGAGGGAAGTGTTGTTTAATGAAAATGCACATTTGATGTTCCGCTGATGGCAGTGCTGCTGTGAGGGTCTTTTATATGTTCATGAATGTAATTGTGAGTGAATTGTCTCTTGTGCTCTGAAAACAAATAACTAAAAGTTTGGCTTATTGTAGACTACAGTGAACTACATTACTGTACAGAAAAACCTTCTTAAACACACTGAATGTAGAAATTGTTAATTAAATAGTGGTGATCTCAGTAACTGCTTTATATGTTACTTGATAGTTTTGACAGACATTACAGCAAAAAAAAATAAAAAAATGTGTTTAATAAAAATTTAAATGCAGAGATTTATCTGTTTTTGTTTTTTTGTTTTTTTTTTTTAGTTATGCACATTGTCACCATGTTCTGACATACTGGTTAATTTGAATGGTTAATGGATCATTCATAGCAACTGTCTAATAATAGTAATAATATATAATAATATTATATATAATAAGAATAATATTTCAGATCTGTAGGCCAGTACAATGCCCAAGTGAATGGGTTCCAAAATGTTGATGCTCCAAAAAGCACATAAAGGCAGCATAAAAATAATACATACGACTCCAGTAGTTTAATCCATATCTTCAGAAGTGATCTAATAGGTGTGGGTGAGAAACAGATCAATGGGGGTTATGCACAACAAACTTCTGTATTTCGAAAACAGGTCACATCACTTCTGGTTCTGTATGTTCTACGCTGACATGGCGCTCAAGATGCCTTCAGGAACTACCAAAGATGAGCATAACTGATGTACATTGCATATGCAGGTTTACATCTAAAACTCCTGCCATCAAAATGGATAAGGGATTTAAGCTATATGCTTCCTCATGCATATGTGACTACGAGTGTATGTAGTAGTCCCCAATGGAAATGCTGTACAATATGTCACTAGCCAGGGACGTCACTAGGATTGGAAGACGGGGGGGCTTAGCCCCAGGGTATTTGTAACTTGCGTTTGCAAAATCTTTGCACTCACATCTAGAGCTACACTTATGTGAACAACCAGTCAAGAAACCAAGATGTTAACAAGTAAAACGTGACAGACATATCCTCTTCTTCCATTTCTACTCAAAGACAAGTTACTGTAATGTTGCTTTTAGACACATCAAAGCTGCATGGGGGAATTTACTTAGGCCAGACTTTGCTCCTGATGAGTTATTCTATAAGCAATTACTTAAATGCTATCTGTCTGCTCATGTAAATGTATGATAAAGTAATTACATTTAGGTAACATCTACGTATTTATTGAATTTATCACAGCCAATGAATGCAGAAAGTTAAATTGGTATAGCTAGCATATATAATAAATATAATAATTTAGTTTAGGTTATGCATAGTGCCTAGACCTGCCAACAAATGCTTATTGTTAGAAGAAAACAAAACAATCCTTAGACCTATAGTCCATTACTGACCTCAATCACACCGGCTCCCTCAGAATCAACTGGCCTGCCAATCTCCTGCGGCTGCTTCTCTTTCTCTCTGCTAAAATATCTTCGAATATCCATCTTATCTGCTCAATGAATTGAAGGATACAACGGTAATAGCATTAACAGGGACCCTATGACATTTAGTTTTCAGTGACAACAACATTCTATGGGGATTGATATTGTTTTATATGCCTATTATAGATAGGTTATATTATTGGCAAAGAATAAAGAGTTGTGATTAGCTTGCTAAGTTCACCATTTCTTGTATTTTGCTTGTTCACTCTAGCTAGACTACAGTTTTCCATAGCAAACCAAAATATCCCCTTTCCTTTACCTCAAGAAAACGTAGCTAAAGGTAAGCAGGTAATTAAAAACAACTTACAATTTCACTCTGTATCACGACAGTTTACCAATCTTCCTTTCACCATTAGCGTGTGTATCGGTGTGTGTGCGGGGGGAGTGTGTGTATCGGTGTGTGTGGGCGGAGGGAGCATAGCGAGTTCAACTTCAGACCAAACTAGAGTAACGACGAGACGAGATGAATCCTCCAGGGGTCAGGGTATATTCTGGCAAACCGTTTCAAATCAAATCACTTTATTGTTACACTGCTGTGTACACGAGTGCAACAGCAGGTGAAAGTCTTGTGTGCAGTTCCGAGTAACATAGCAGTCATGACAGTGACGAGACATAAACCACTTTACAATAAACAACATATTTACACAAAACAATTTACATAACAAATGTACACAATACACACAATGTAGAATACACATACACTAGATACGGGTATAAATATATATATAAACACTAATTGAATTGGGAGAATATATTGACAGAATGAGGATTAATAAAGTGCAGTGCTGATTGTTGATCGTGAGAGATCATGTGTTCAAAAGTCTTATTGCTTGTGGGAAGAAGCTGTCATGTAGTCGGGTGGTGCGAGTCCTGATGCTGCGATACCGCCTGCCTGATGGAAGCAGTGAGAGCAGCCCATGACTCGGGTGGCTGGAGTCTCTGATGATCCTCCGAGCTTTATTCACACACCGTCTGTTATATATATCCTGGAGGGAGGGAAGCTCACCTCCGATGATGTTTCTGGCCGTTCGCACCACCCTTTGCAGGTCTTTGCGGTTGTGGGCGGTGCTATTGCCGTACCAGGCGGAGATGCAGCCAGTCAGGATGCTCTCTACGGTGCTGGTGTAGAACCGTGTGAGGATGTGGTGGTTCATTCCAAACTTCCTCAGCCGTCTCAGGAAGAAGAGGCACTGGTGAGCCTTCTTCACAACGGCCTCAGTGTGGACGGACCATGTGAGTTCCTCAGTAATGTGGACACCGAGGAACTTGAAGCTGCTGACTCTCTCCACCGGTGCTCCATTAATGGTGATGGGGCTGTGTTCTCTGTCTTTCTTCCTGAAGTCCACCACAAGCTCCTTGGTTTTACTGACGTTGAGGGAGAGGTTGTGCTCCTGACACCAGCGTGTCAGAGTGTGTACCTCCTCTCTGTAGGCTGTTTCATCATTGTCAGTGGTCAGACCTACAACCGTCGTATCGTCAGCAAACTTAATGATGGCATTGGAGCTATGTGTCACCACACAGTCATGTGTGTAAAGGGAATACAGGAGTGGGCTGAGAACACAGCCCTGTGGTGCTCCAGTGTTGAGGGTCAGTGATGAGGAGATGTAGCTGCCCATTCTAACCACCTGACGTCTGCCTGACAGGAAATCCAGGATCCAGCTGCACAGCGAGCTGTTTAAGCCCAGAGCCCGGAGTTTCTCATCAAGCTTGGAGGGCATTATGGTGTTGAATGCTGAGCTGTAGTCTACAAACAGCATTCTCACATATGTGTTCCTTTTTTCCAGGTGGGAAAGGACAGTGTGTATTGTAGATGCAATGGGATCATCAGTGGAGCGGTTGTTGTGGTAGGCAAACTGCAATGGGTCCAAAGAGGTGGGCAGAATAGAGCAGATGTGATCTCTGATCAACCTCTCAAAGCATTTGCTGATGATGGGGTGAGGGCAACAGGACGCCAGTCATTTAAGCAAGTGATTTTTGATTGCTTCGGTACAGGCACAATGGTTGATGTTTTGAAGCATGTGGGGACTACAGACAGGGAGAGGGACAAGTTGAAAATGTCCGTAAAAACACCAGCCAGTTGGTTCGCGCATGCTCTGATGACGCGGCCCGGAATGCAGTCTGGACCCGCGGCTTTACGAATGTTCACCTGTCGGAAGGATCGGGTTACATCCGCAACAGAGACGGAGAGTGAACCAGCCTCTGTAGTATCGGCCGCGAGTGCTCTCTCTGTGAGGGCGGTGTTGTTGTCCTCGAAACGAGCATAAAATGTATTAAGCTCGTCCGGGAGAGAGGCAGCGGTGTTCATGGCGGAGTTTTTATTCCGTTTATAGTTCGTGATGGTGTTAATTCCCTGCCACATACTTCTGGAGTCAGTGGTGTTGAACTGTTCTTCAATTTTGTGCCTGTACTGGCGTTTGGCTGCACGGATGGAGTTACGGAGGGCATAACTGGCTTGTTTACGCTCCTCCGCGTTCCCGGAATTAAAAGCGGTGGTCCGCGCAGTAAGTGCCGCGCGAACATCGCCGTTAACCCATGGTTTCTGGTTGGGGTAGATCCTTATATTTTTTGTCGGAACAACGTCCTCTACGCACTTCCTGATGAAACACGTTACGCTATCAGCGTAAACCTCGATGTCGTCATCAGAGGCAGACCGGAACATCTCCCAGTCCTTGTGATCAAAACAGTCCTGTAGCGCAAAGTCTGATTGGTCCGACCAGCACTGGATCATTCTGAGGGCGGGTGCTTCCCGTTTCAGTTTCTGCCTGTAAGCGGGCAGAAGCAGAACGGAAGAGTGGTCGGATTTGCCAAATGGTGGGCGGGGGACGGATTTGTAGCCCTCCCGGAAAGGAGAATAGCAATGATCCAAAACCCGGTCCCCTCGTGTGTTAAAGCTGATGTGTTGGTGGTATTTTGGTGCTAATGTTTTAAAGTAGGCTTTGTTGAAGTCCCCGGCAACAATGAACGCGGCCTCAGGGTGCGCGGTTTCCTGCTGACTTATACACTCATACAGTTACCTAAGTGCCCGGTCTGTGTCGGCTTGTGGGGGGATGTACACAGCAGTGATAATGACCGCTGTGAATTCCCTCGGTAGCCAGAATGGTCGACACAGAAGCATGAGAAATTCCAGATCAGGAGAGCAGAAAGACCTGATAAAATGTACATTCCTCTGATCACACCATGATTTGTTGATCATAAAACATACACCTCTACCTCTGCTTTTACCTGAGAGGTCTTTCGCTCTGTCCGCTCGGTGCACGGAGAAACCCGTGGGTTCGATGGCCGAGTCTGGAATTTCCGCGGACATCCAGGTTTCCGTAAGACAGATAACACAGCATTCTCTCGTCTCTCGTTGGAAAGAGATCCGCAGTCTCAGCTCGCAGAGCTTGTTGTCCAGAGACTGAACATTTGCCAGTAGTATACTGGGTAGCGGGGGGCGATTTGCGCAACGTCTTAATCTGATGAGAACGCCAGCTCTTTTTCCCCTTTTCCGTCTGCGTTTCCGCGGCCGGGCAGCCCAAACAAAGGGCTCCGCTGGCGTGTTTGTAGACCGCGGGTCGGCATTGAGGAATGTGAAGTCCGGTTTTTGGTGTGTGATTGCCGAACCAATGTCCAAAAGCGTTTGTCTGTCGTACACAATAAGGCAGACAACATCCAAGACAAAAAAACACAGAACTGTAAACAAAACAAACAATAAACTGCAGTGTTTTGACGGAGCTCGCGACGCAGCAGCCATACTCGGCGCCATCTTGAAGCAATCGTCTAGCAATCGGCAAAGCAAAATGTGGTACACTCCATTTACCAACAAGCGATGTTGATAACATGCAAAGCATGATGTTCTTTCCCGTTTTCCCAGCACGATACCATAGAACGGCATAAAGTTTGAGGGGGGGCACCAGTAACAACATTTACTTGCAGCGCTCCGGTCTGCAACGCTCTGAAAGCTGCCGCAGTTCACACCAATGCAACGAGACGGTGTGGTGCATCATCTTGATAGCACAACGACTCTTTGTACTTCTGTCCAACTTCTGACTTTTCGGCTATTTTTTGTAGCTGGATATATATCATTTGTTGCGTCTAAATATGAATGAGGATACGGTTATTGATAAATCGAATTGTTATTGTTGTTCTTATTATCATTTAGGGGGGCTTAGGAACATTTTGGGGTAGCTTCAGCCCCCCCTAAAATAGGCCTAACGACGTCCCTGTCACTAGCTATCTAACACTACATAACACTACCTTGTCTTATCAATGGATCTACATAATCACATAATCACCAGTATCTTTACTGTGAGCAAGAATCTAATAAAAAAAAAAAAAAGTGCATCATCAATGAAATGCATACATGGTGCAACAATAAAATTATTGTAAATTTGACCATGAGTTATAGAAAGAGTAGAAGTATAAAATATAAGTGCAAAAAAGGGTTAAATTCATTATTAAATATTATGGTATGTTGTAATAAGCTCAAGGACAGTCGGGCAGTCAAGCTCAAGGACAGTCAGGCAGTCAAGCTCAAGGGCAAAAAAACTCAAGGACAGTCGGGCAGTCAAGCTCAAGGACAGTCAGGCAGTCAAACTCAAGGACAGTCAAGCTCAAGGACAGTCAGGCAGTCAAGCTCAAGGGCAGTCAAGCTCAAGGACAGTCAGGCAGTCAAACTCAAGGACAGTCGGGCAGTCAAGCTCAAGGACAGTCAGGCAGTCAAACTCAAGGACAGTCAAGCTCAAGGACAGTCAGGCAGTCAAGCTCAAGGGCAGTCAAGCTCAAGGACAGTCAGGCAGTCAAACTCAAGGACAGTCGGGCAGTCAAGCTCAAGGACAGTCGGGCAGTCAAGCTCAAGGGCAGTCAAACTCAAGGACAGTCAAGCTCAAGGACAGTCAGGCAGTCAAACTCAAGGACAGTCAAGCTCAAGGACAGTCAGGCAGTCAAGCTCAAGGGCAGTCAAGCTCAAGGACAGTCAAGCTCAAGGACAGTCGGGCAGTCAAGCTCAAGGACAGTCAGGCAGTCAAACTCATGGACAGTCAAGCTCAAGGACAGTCAGGCAGTCAAGCTCAAGGGCAGTCAAGCTCAAGGACAGTCAGGCAGTCAAACTCAAGGACAGTCGGGCAGTCAAGCTCAAGGACAGTCGGGCAGTCAAGCTCAAGGACAGTCAGGCAGTCAAACTCATGGACAGTCAAGCTCAAGGACAGTCAGGCAGTCAAGCTCAAGGGCAGTCAAGCTCAAGGACAGTCAGGCAGTCAAACTCAAGGACAGTCGGGCAGTCAAGCTCAAGGACAGTCGGGCAGTCAAGCTCAAGGGCAGTCAAACTCAAGGACAGTCAAGCTCAAGGACAGTCGGGCAGTCAAGCTCAAGGATAGTCGGGCAGTCAAGCTCAAGGGCAGTCAAGCTCAAGGACAGTCGGGCAGTCAAGCTCAAGGATAGTCGGGCAGTCAAGCTCAAGGGCAGTCAAGCTCAAGGACAGTCAGGCAGTCAAGCTCAAGGGCAGTCAAGCTCAAGGACAGTCGGGCAGTCAAGCTCAAGGACAGGCGGGCAGTCAAGCTCAAGGGCAGACAAACTCAAGGACAGTCGGGCAGTCAAGCTCAAGGGCAGTCAAGCTCAAGGGCAGTCAAACTCAAGGACAGTCAAACTCAAGGACAGTCGGGTAGTCAAGCTCAAGGGCAGACAAACTCAAGGACAGTCGGGCAGTCAAGCTCAAGGGCAGTCAAGCTCAAGGGCAGTCAAACTCAAGGACAGTCAAACTCAAGGACAGTCGGGCAGTCAAGCTCAAGGGCAGTCAAGCTCAAGGGCAGTCAAACTCAAGGACAGTCAAACTCAAGGACAGTCGGGCAGTCAAGCTCAAGGGCAGTCAAGCTCAAGGACAGTCGGGCAGTCAAGCTCAAGGGCAGTTGGGCAGTCAAGCTCTAGGGAAGTCAAACTCAAGGGCAGTCAAGCTCAAGGACAGTTGGGCAGTCAAGCTCTAGGGAAGTCAAACTCAAGGGCAGTCAAGCTCAAGGACAGTCGGGCAGTCAAATTCAAGGACAGTTGGGCAGTCAAGCTCTAGGGAAGTCAAACTCAAGGGCAGTCAAGCTCAAGGACAGTCGGGCAGTAAAACTCAAGGGCAGTCAAGCTCAAGGACAGTCAAGCTCAAGGGCAGTCAAGCTTAAGGACAGTCGGGCAGTCAAGCTCAAGGGCAGTCAAGCTCAAGGACAGTCGGGCAGTCAAGCTCAAGGGAAGTCAAACTCAAGGGCAGTCAAGCTCAAGGACAGTCGGGCAGTCAAGCTCTAGGGAAGTCAAACTCAAGGGCAGTCAAGCTCAAGGACAGTCGGGCAGTCAAATTCAAGGACAGTTGGGCAGTCAAGCTCTAGGGAAGTCAAACTCAAGGGCAGTCAAGCTCAAGGACAGTCGGGCAGTAAAACTCAAGGGCAGTCAAGCTCAAGGACAGTCAAGCTCAAGGGCAGTCAAGCTTAAGGACAGTCGGGCAGTCAAGCTCAAGGGCAGTCAAGCTCAAGGACAGTCGGGCAGTCAAGCTCAAGGACAGTTGGGCAGTCAAGCTCAAGGACAGTCGGGCTGTAAAGCTCAAGGATAGTCAGGCAGTCAAGCTCAAGGGCAGTCAAGCTCAAGGACAGTTGGGCAGTCAAGCTCAAGGATAGTCGGGCAGTCAAGCTCGAGGGCAGTAAAACTCAAGGGCAGTCAAGCTCAAGGATAGTTGGGCAGTCAAGCTCAAGGACAGTCGAGCAGTCAAGCTCAAGGACAGTCAAGCTAAAGGGCAGTAAAACTCAAGGGCAGTAAAACTCAAGGGCAGTCAAGCTCAAGGACAGTGGGGCAGTCAAGCTCAAGGACAGTTGGGCAGTCAAGCTCAAGGACAGTCAGGCAGTCAAACTCAAGGGCAGTCAATCTCAAGGACAGTCAAGCTCAAGGGCAGGTCAGAATCTGATATTGAGCTCCAAAAGCTTGTTCTTTTGAAGCAAATGGCAGCGAAAGTTGAGACTGACCTGACTCCTGATGCATTCACTACATTTCGAAACCAGGTAGCATCAGAATTAAGGCTACTTTAAACAAGGCCAATGTAACCAGGCTGAAAAGGAACATCATGAACATGATCTATGAAACTCAAGGACAGTCAAGCTCAAGGACAGTCAGGCAGTCAAGCTCAAGGGCAGTCAAGCTCAAGGACAGTCAGGCAGTCAAACTCAAGGACAGTCGGGCAGTCAAGCTCAAGGGCAGTCAAGCTCAAGGACAGTCGGGCAGTCAAGCTCAAGGACAGTCAGGCAGTCAAACTCATGGACAGTCAAGCTCAAGGACAGTCAGGCAGTCAAGCTCAAGGGCAGTCAAGCTCAAGGACAGTCGGGCAGTCAAACTCAAGGACAGTCGGACAGTCAAATTCAAGGACAGTTGGGCAGTCAAGCTCTAGGGAAGTCAAACTCAAGGGCAGTCAAGCTCAAGGACAGTCGGGCAGTAAAACTCAAGGGCAGTCAAGCTCAAGGACAGTCGGGCAGTCAAATTCAAGGACAGTTGGGCAGTCAAGCTCTAGGGAAGTCAAACTCAAGGGCAGTCAAGCTCAAGGACAGTCGGGCAGTAAAACTCAAGGGCAGTCAAGCTCAAGGACAGTCGGGCTGTAAAGCTCAAGGATAGTCAGGCAGTCACGCTCAAGGGCAGTCAAGCTCAAGGACAGTTGGGCAGTCAAGCTCAAGGATAGTCGGGCAGTCAAGCTCGAGGGCAGTAAAACTCAAGGGCAGTCAAGCTCAAGGATAGTCGGGCTGTAAAGCTCAAGGATAGTCAGGCAGTCACGCCCAAGGGCAGTCAAGCTCAAGGACAGTTGGGCAGTCAAGCTCAAGGATAGTCGGGCAGTCAAGCTCGAGGGCAGTAAAACTCAAGGGCAGTCAAGCTCAAGGATAGTTGGGCAGTCAAGCTCAAGGACAGTCGGGCAGTCAAGCTCAAGGGCAGTAAAACTCAAGGGCAGTCAAGCTCAAGGATAGTCGGGCAGTCAAGCTCAAGGACAGTCGGGCAGTCAAGCACAAGGACAGTCAAGCTAAAGGGCAGTAAAACTCAAGGGCAGTAAAACTCAAGGGCAGTAAAACTCAAGGGCAGTCAAGCTCAAGGACAGTTGGGCAGTCAAGCTCAAGGACAGTTGGGCAGTCAAGCTCAAGGACAGTCAGGCAGTCAAACTCAAGGGCAGTCAAGCTCAAGGACAGTCAAGCTCAAGGGCAAGTCAGAATCTGATATTGAGCTCCAAAAGCTTGTTCTTTTGAAGCAAATGGCAGCGAAAGTTGAGACTGACCTGACTCCTGATGCATTCACTACATTTCGAAACCAGGTAGCATCAGAATTAAGGCTACTTTAAACACAGCCAATGTAACCAGACTGAAAAGGAACATCATGAACATGATCTATGATACTCAAGAGGCAGAGAGGAATAGATCCACTACCTCACATGCACCACCAGCACCATTCATATTCCAACCCATCTGTGGCACGGTGGAGGGCGGGGCCGGGTCGTGACTCAACACGCCCGGTCCTGTATTAGGTTAATCAAGCCACCGAGAGGGATAAAGGCCGACTGCAGAGGGCGGTGCGAGAGAGAGATCGTTCACGGACATGTCCGTCGTCTTATGTGTTTGTCTTGAGTTTTCCATTAAACCTTTAGTTTGTATGTCAAGCCGGTTTCTCGCCTCTTCCTTGCCCGTGACCGTGAACTGTTTTACACCATCATTCGAACTTTGTCACCGGTACAGTCCACACGCACACCAAATGACACCTCATGGTTCTCGACCACAAGGCTTTTTGCAAACACTGCCACCCTATGATCTAATTGAAAGCCTGTGAAAAGCTGTGCTTCTTTAAATTAGTAAAAGTTTAAGAGTATTGTACTTACATTTTATACAAATATTTTGATACCATATGTTCATTGTATATTTTTTTAATTGTTCCTTTGTGTTCACCCAAAGCATCAACCTTATAATGATTTCTCTACAAAGTTGTATTTATTTAATTGTTTTACTATACAAAACAAAAGCAACGTTGACCATGCACTGTTAAAAAAGCAGACTTGTTTCACTAGTGGTACTCTGTACAATAATGTACAGGAATTTATATATGTATAAATATATATATTTTTATAGTGTTATTTTTTTTTCAATAAATGTCTGAAACAAAGCTAGTAAAAAAAAGTTTAAAAAAAAGAAATGATTAAAACAATGACTCTCTTCGGTGCAAACATTAAACATTTTTTCCCAAAGGTGTGAGATCCATGACAGAATTATTAATAGATTCACACACTTTATCCACCAAAAAAAATACAACTCTGTCATTCCTACTAAATGTGTTCCTCCTGCCAAGGAACACTGCCTGAATGTGAGACCAAATAATCATGCAGAATGTTTTGTTGCATTTTTGCAGTAACTGTTGCATTGTGTTCCCCTCTATGCTCCAACAGCTGAAAAGATCCAGTCCCTTGATTCCTCCAGGTTCCCTCAACTATGCTGTAGAGTTGCAGCAGTATACCGGTTTCACAGTATACCACGGTTTGAAAATGGACGGTTATCATACCATGTACATTTGCTTATCTACGGTATTGAGAAAAAAATGCAACTGGATGGAGAATCTCACATGCGCATGCGCATCTCCTTTCCTTCTCGACTGTCTGTCAGACTCATCAACTTGCGACACACACACAGACACACACACACACATGCAGCGGAGAAATGTCAGAGAGAAGCGAGGCGAGGGGTGTGTGTGTGTGTGTGTGCGTGAGTGAGTTAAAGCAGTGTTTCTCAACTGGTCTATTCGCACTGGGTCGCGGACAGCAGGGAAAGAGCAATGTCATTGTGCACTTCCTGCACTTCCTGCGTGGTGCTGGACGCAGGGGCTGAGAGCTGGGCCCAGATTGAGGCGGAGCTGCGTGTTTTTTGGAAGCCGCAGGAGGACGCCCTCGGCGAGCAGATGGAATGTGGCCTGTGTTGGCAGCTTTGCGGCGGGGCATGATGTGAGATATGGCCTCCGTCTGCTTCACCGCTGAGAACTGCTGGGCGAAGTCCTCGACAGGTGCATCGAGGAAGCGTGTTTTGTCCACTTCACGCATCTCGACCAAGTTCAGCCACAGATGACGTTCCTGAACCACGAGAGTGGTCATCGCCTGCCAGAGTGACCTTCGTGTGCTGTGACCTTCGTGGCCCTGAGGGAAAGTCGGTCGCTGAGCGCAGTTCCTGCAGCACGTCGAGATCAGGACTACCCGAGTGCAGATCTTTAAATGCCTTGGCCTGGTGGACTTGGAGGAGGGCCATGGCATGCAGGGCGGAAGCGGCCTGTTCGGTGGCACTGTAGGCTTTGGAGGTCAGTGAAGACGTCATCCTACAGGCCTTGGAGGGGACCACAGGGCGACCTTTATAAAGACGCATCCTGAAGAGGACGTTCAATGCCGCTGTGTATTTGCTCTTTTAGAGAAAATAACTGTTTTAGAGAAAATAACTCTTTTAACTGCGCTGTCAAAGCGTCCAGGGGCAAGCTACACTGCTGTGCAGGGAAGGAGACAGCTGCTGATATGTGCCGTAGATCCAACAGCAATTGCTGAGAGATGGGAGAAAACAGACTGTGACTCGCAGCGCACTGCATACACAACTGATCGTCTCCGAAGAAAATTTCTGAATGAAACAGATGCATTTCCCTCCCTTTATACCAGGGGTGGGACATGCAAATTCTGTCTGCCAATTTCTCATTGGCCTTTTCTCATAGATCAGAGATGCGAAAGGCGCTCAAGAGAGACCTCTAGTGTCTCTTTTCTACACAATGTTGAAGTGAGCGACAGACGGGGAAACCCTGCTAATGATATGTGCTGATTGTAAAACAACCTTGATCTTGGGAAAGGCACAATATAAATAAAACGTCTTTATTATGACCCCAAAGATCTTGGCTTTCTTTGTGAGACAGTTGAGGTGTTAGGTGATTCTCAGCAGCTCAGTTTTAAATATATTCGTTTTCAGGTGATTATCAAATAACCCTTTAACCCTATGTGTCAAATGATTGAGAATTAATTAAATATCATTTGCATTAAAATAATAGAAGAAGCCATTAGAGGCTTACCCTAACCCTGACTTTATTAAAAGAGAATGAAAGAGGTCCTAGTACTGAGCCTTCTGGGACTCCAGTAGGTCATTGGTTTTGGAGATGCTGTGGATCATTTCCACAATATCTAATAGGTGTTGTTCCACAGGCAGGACATAAATCATGTGAGTTCAGAGCTTGTAGTACACAATTCACAAGGAGAATGTAGTGAATCACAGTGATGAATGCTCCTAAAATATCTAGCAGAATTAGAGCGGTTAACATCTTGACTGCATCAGCAACTTTACAAACTCCATGTTGCACAAGCTAATTAAATAAATTAAATGTATCTGCGGCATATATGTCTTCAAATATTAAAAATATATAAATTCTTCAAGATCTTTTTGACTAAACTCAATTGTTCTGAGCTGCTTTTAGTTTGTGAAACCTGAAACATTGTTTGGTACCCACATGCAATTTATTAGAACACAAATCAGACGTATTTTTCTAACTTGAAGTACAACTGCAGTGATCTAACAGCCCTGAAAACATTTCATGGATTAAATTAACTGTTTACATTACCTGAACGTTTCGCTTGAGCGCGATATGAGCTGCCTCTCAGACATTTCGACTCCTGTGCTGCCTCACGGTCAGCTGACTGTGGCGAGATCTTTAACAAAAGAACATGTATCCAGTTTGACAGGCCACAGACAGACCTGCCATGAGTCAGGATCTAAGACACTTGCTGGCCTCTGATGGGGAAATCCTGAAATATTGACTGACAAGGTGATAAAACTCCCATGTGTTCAAGTGGAGAGCAGGTAAAGCACAAATTGAGTTAAACGTGAATGAAAGGGGTGTTTGACATGCAACAACATGCAGCGGTGTGAGTTTCAAAATGAATGAGCTTGTTAACTGGAATGTTTGGGAGTTGGTGACTGATTTCTGGCTGTGAAGGAAGAAATCATCTCTTGCAGTCACGTCTCTTAGTGTAGTTGTTTGGGGGAAAAAAATCTTTAACCTTGATTTAATATTCGTATTGAAACACCTTTTGATATGACCCTGACAATCAGGCAAACAAAAACTGTCCAGACATTATCTTCACCTGTTTTTGCAAGAGTTCTTCAGCTAATCTTGCCTCCTGCCTTATGATGGTCAGATAATAGATCAGATCATTGTCAGGGTCTTTATTTCTGATCTGTTATTCTTTGTGTATGAGAGACACATGATTCTTTCCCATAACACCTTGCGAGAGATACTCAGATGAACTTGCTTTGATCTGATAGCATTGTTGATTCTCTCTCTGTATCTCTCAACTTGTTTTAATTCCTTCAAACTTTCATGTGTGAATATCTGGCAGGAACAGTTACAGGTTCCTCGTGAAGAGGTTTTGTGTGCTCTTGTAATCTTTAAAAACATCTTATCGTAGTTGTGAAACATTAAATGATGTGGAAGCTTTGAATGCAGGGTTTGAAGTTGCATTGCCTCAGAATTTTCTTTCACACTTTTACATTCATTGTCTTATGGATAATTTCTCAGATAGTCAAAATATGCAGTTTCTGAATAATCTACCATCTCAAATTAAAAATACTCTGCTTATTTTTTTAATTCTTTATGGGTCATTTCTACTAAACAGCTGCTGTTGTTTCTCGTTCTTACAGGTTTGTGGAAATCATGACATGACAAAAATAGCTAACACTGACTGTTACTATATGTGATAAAATGCTAGTATTATGCCTTTTATCTCTATATTGTATATACAGTGGCTACAAACTTATTAGTTCTCTTAAGTTGCACGTAAAATGTTTGAATGTCACTACATAAGTTAACAAAATATCCAACTGAGTGGCATGTTTTAAGAATGAGAGCACAATCATACAGCTCAAGCAAATCATTTGACAGATGTTCATTAGGTTTGAAATGCTGTACGTGCAGTATTGTGGCACTTTGTGTCAGAGGTGGGGGACTTGAGATTCATGACTTGAATCGAGTCTGACTCGAGTCGCAAATTTAAGGACTTGTGACTTGCTTGAGTCAATGAATTAAATGACTTGATTTTTACTAGAGAACCAGCGACTCAAGACTTGACTTGACTATTTTTTATTATTATTATTTTCAATAACTTATTATAAACAGTAATGAAATGTGTTTAAATAAATACTGCAACATCAATTAATTAATTTGCAAAAATGTATGCACGCCAGCACCACTTATCTGCATCTGCGCAGTTAACGCTGCGCTCACAACGTGCCAAAATTATAGATGATTGTCCAGTTCCTAAAATAATCTCCTTTGGATATTAATATATCGAATTGGACCATGTGAATAAAAAAATATTTGCCAGATGCACAATATGCAATGTAAAAATATTGGATACAGACACCTTAACCTTGAATTTCTTCAGACATTTCAAAAACACAAGGAAAGGTTAGTAAATAATTTCATTATCAATTCATTTTCCTGAAAGATTATTATGTAAAATTACTGTTCTAATGTTTGAGGGTTGACAGTAAATTAAAATGATTCAAGATTAATCTCATGTTTTGTAGCGTGACATGTTTGAAATGGCCCGTCATTGCCTCTAAATGTGTGTGTGCCTTTTCTAAACCTTCTCAACAGTCAACAATATACATAACCATTTGTTGACAATATAAAAACAGGCAGACTTGCAGTCACAACACTTTATTTAAAACATGACAAGTAGTATCAAATCTACAGAATGACTCGTGACAAAAGTGCTCTCATAGTGATTATGACTTCTGAAAATTTTAACTAAAGCCCTTGAATGCAAAACCTTTATGATTATTTTATATAAATGTATCTCTGAAGGGAACTGACTGTCTTCAGAATAGTTTCAATGGCATTTTCTTTTCATCTTACCTCCATACAATGCAGGGGTCGGGAACCTTTTTTCACTAAAGGAGCCAATTTGAAAATTTTTGGTTGATGCAGTTTTTGGAAAGAGCCATAGCACAAGTGAATAATTTACTATATTCCAAAATGTTTTTCAAGGAAATACAATGTTTTTATTGACACTCCTTACCGTGGTCTTCCATATGAGCTTGAGTTTTTCACGCGACGAAGCATGAGCCAAGTCAACCAGACAGAGCTCAACTTCTCTGAGGTAATCGTCGATGTTTGAATCTTGATTACTCGGGTCAAAGCGTTCTATGTCCCTTGCCAGGGACTCGAGTCGTTGAATGCGCATGCCTTGGTGTCGGAATGACCATGTGTCTTCAGAGTCACCCGAAGCACCGTAGTCACTCAGATCGCTATGGTGATGAGGACGACTTCCTCCCCTTCGTGGTGGGGGTGGAGTCCAGTCGACGCATGGGGGTGGATCCCGGATTGCGTTCAGCTCCCTGGCTAATGGGATCTTCGAGCTGCTTACACCACTCTGGGCTTGGAAGTAATTTTCCCCCCTCCACGCTGTGGAATCAGTCGGTTTGAAACGCAAGGTGGCGTGACTGAAACCTGACTGTAGGGGGCGACTGTAAGGAGGGAGGCCTACATCCAACCAGCGGGCCGCTGGAGAAGATTGAAAGGCATCTAGGAGGATGAAGTCAGAGACTGTACCACTAGGGGCAGCTCGGCTCCTAGCATGTGTTGTGCTAAAGAGGGGGCCCTCTTCGTTGTCAGATGTTGAGCAGTGCATTTCAGCTGCACTTACCTGATCTGACTCTGGTCTTAGCTGGGTGCTCTTAATTGCTTGGTGCAGGCTGATATTTTCCTTCTGCACCGCTTGGTAGCTGTTCTGCAGCTGGGCGAGCAGGGCCTGGTGCTCTGCTGTTTGCAGTTGGGTTCTGTGGTGATGGAGGAGGAACATTTGGCCCAAGAGGTCCAGGATTGTACGCCTTGGCTTCCCGACCGGGTTGTTGACATAATCAACTAGTTCCTGCAATGCATCATCACAACGACTAATATCGTAGCCGTTAAGGTTATCTATCTCCTCTACGGAGAGATGGAGTACAGCTGCGACCACACATTGCAGTGCTGGGTCGTCTGACCTCTGAGGAGCTTCAGCTCCTGCCACGTAGGGTGACTGGCGACTCATTTTACTGGGCAGTACAAATGTTCGCAATGCAGTGGCTCTGATAGCTTGTTGAGTTACAGTTGCAGAAATGCTAACACAAACATACAGGTGAGAGGCTTCGACCTGTGGCTTACGAGTTACTGTTATGTAAAATTTCACTGTTATGCAATTTCACTGCGTTCTCTCCTTGGTGGATGTCACTAAGGTGACCTGACACCACTCTGTAAACTCTAGGTGAAAGCGTTAGAAGTTAAATAACAACAACAGCAGGCTTTGAGCAGACTATCGTAAATTTACCAACTCCTAATTCACTCGAAGAGCACTTTTCACACCACACTGGCTTATGTTTGGCAAGTCGTGAGAAGTCAAACAGAACCAAACTTTGAAGTAATGATTCAAGTTATTGCTTTGGATTCATATGCATACACATTGTGACAAACTGGCACGTAGGATTCCTCACACAGGGCACCAATTTATTTAGGGCTCACGGTTTAGTAGCCGGTTTGGTTATTAGCAATAATTAATAATGATCATAGATAACTATCAATTAATATAATCAATAGACATTGATTAGAATCAATGTTAGCTTTTAATCCTTTAAATCAACAATCATCAAATCTAATAGAATATTAATTATTATCCAAGATAATAATTAATTATTACAATTAATTACACATTGATTAGACTTAACACTAGCTTATTGATCCTTCAAATTAAACAATCATCGAAGATAATTGTCAATTATCAAAATCAATATCATATTAATTAGGATTAATGTCGACGGGGCACCACCCTGGAATCAGGGACTAATAACCAGACAGTATAACAGTCTCAATGTTAGATTGTTCTCTTAGGAAAATTGATGTCCGTAGATCAAGATTAAAAAGGGAACAACGAAGGGTTGAATTCGAGCACTGGCATCCCCTGCCAGCCTTTGACACATGTGTATGCAAAACAAACCAAAACACTTCTCTTTTATTTATAACGAAGTTTATTGAAAATATAATATCAATTAATAATCAATACAATGCAGTCAATAAACTTCTGACATTCAAACTACAAACTAAACAGTGACAGTAACACCTGAGAGGACGGTGTGTGTGTGTGTGTGTGTGTGTGTGTGTGTGTGTGAGAGAGAGAGAGGAGTGACACGCACAAAATGGCGGACGTGACTCTCGTGGAGAGTACGTCACGTGAGATTTCCGGCTAGAGAGAATGGCTGTGAATGTGGGCGGAGAGAAGCCGGTTAATGGCGTCTGCCCGTTTCCAGCGTGTCTCCGCTTGCCTGATAACCTGGGGACAAAGCCGAGCTCTATCACAAAGTTATCTACTAGCAAATGATTGTGAGGGGTCACGCGCATGTGTGTGTGTGTGTGTGTGTGGTTAGTACGAGAGAGAGAGAGAGAGAATAAAGTGGCGGCATTGAGGCCGGTTTCGCGATCGTGGGAGAGAAGGCAACTGTTAGTTTACCACTCAGAGACGCGGTGAATGGCTCGTAACCCGTCCCGCGAACTCTGGTCCTTTGATGGATAAACACAGTATGCCTGTCTCATCCGCGATGCCGTAAACAGACAACAGTCCAACGTGGTTGGATTACAACAGAGCAAACTCTAATTTATGATACCAGTATGTTGCATTAATACCTTGAGTATTATTAGCAGCAATGAGCGGACTCTACGGTCCATAAACTGTACAAAACAGTAAACTTGATCCACAAGAATAACACACCTAAATATTCTATCTCTGCCCAGACATTAACCTCTTACTTGGATCGCGTGGGGACGCATGTAGAACGTGTGTTCATCCATCGTTCGACTCCGACTCGGTTCCTCGAGTCTCGGGTGATGACGGGAGGCCGTTTCCTCGCTCTGTTGGCGGGCGGTACGGCGGCTGATTCTCGGCGGGCTGGCGGAGAAATCAGCGACGTCAACTTGATTGAAGAGGGAAGAGAATTCTTCTTCACTTCTGCAGGCAAACGGATGAAGATTGCTCGGCGCTTTCCTTCGGATCCGTTAAAGTGTTCGGTTGAACACAATGTTCTCAACTCGTCCAGCGAGATGGAGATTGTATTGCCGCAGTTTCAAGTTGCACGTTACTTCCTTGTGCAACGAGGCAACACCACGTCTATACACGGCGGGAAGAGTCACTGGAAGCGCCGAAGGAATCGATTTCCGATGCATTTCTACTCCTGATGACATCATAGTTGAGGTGCGTTCTGTTGAGTGCCTCATCCAATAGGAGTTGAGAGTTCGATCCTTTGGAATTTCACACAGTTGTAAAGTGAGCAAGGCTTCTTGGGATTTCCAGTTGTTTTTGTACACCCTTTGTTTGATTTTGGCGCGATTTTTATCAGCAAGATTTATGACTTTGTTTTTGTGGGCCTCAGTCAGGCTTTACGACTGTGTTAGGCCTGCCTTTGTCTTGTATCTGAATACATGAGGCCCTACACTGTGTAACAACTTAAACTGTATTAGTGAGTGACGAGCACAAACAGAGCAGGTGTTTACACGACAAAGTGCCAGTGACAATTCCTCATCTGTAAAAATGTGGTTAAGATCTGATTCCCAACTCTGCTTTATTTTAGATGGGTGAAAAATCTGCCAATGCAGTAAATGAAAAATAGTTTTGTAAATATTGGAGACAGTACCTTTAGAGACTTGTATTTCCAAAACTTGATCTATCTCTTGTTTGAGAGGTGTATGAGGAAAATGTGGAAATCTATTTTTAATGAATTCAAGTTTTGAACATGAGTTTGAAGATACCGAAAGAAGTGAGTTTTCAGAAGATTAAATTTTTCTGATAGACATGTAAAAGTTGCAAAAGTATTCTCATGAAAGATTGTTAAAAGATTGTTGATATTTACAATGCCCCTTCTAATCCATAATGCAAAAGCTCCATCTGAAATGGAAGATAAAAAAAGAAGGATTTTTGTATATAGGAGACAGACCCATCATTACATGAAAGCCAAAGTGTTTTCTAAATTGTTGCCAAATTTTTAGGCTGTGTAGTACTAAAGTGTTGGAAGAATAATGGGAACATTTTATAGGTAACAAAAGAACATAACAAAGCATGTAAAGAAACTCGGCTACAAGAATCACATTCCATTTCAACCCATGCCGGAACCCACTGACAAAGACCATAATGTTCCTGACTCCAATATTAAATGCTGTGAATATTTGCTGCCCAGTAATAAAATAAGAAATAATGAAGTGTGAATCCACTTAATCTTTTGGGTTGTTGAAGATATACTTTCTCTACAGTACAGAAATCACTTGATCTAGTGACTTAAAGAATGCTTTTGGTATAAATACTGGAATATTTTGAAATAGAAAAAGAAATTTGGGAAAAATATTCATTTTTATTGCATTCATTTTACCTACATGTGAAAGTGGGAGAGTTGTCCACCTAGCAAGATCCTGTTTTGTTCTCTCCAAAATTGGAATAAAGTTATGCTTGAAGAGATTTACATGTCTCTGTGTTACCGTAACTCCCAAGTAACAAAAACGTCTTGGTTACTGATGTAACCTCCCTGATGGATGGAACGAGAAGTTGTGTCGATGAGTTGACACTAGGGGTCGCTTCTTGGGAGCCCAGACATCTCTGATCTTGAGAAAAGGCCAATGAGAATTGGCGTGTGGGATTTGCATGCCACTCCCCCGGACATATGGGTATAAAAGGAGTGACACTGCAAGTGCACATCAGGTATGGCACTGAGGAGCCGAGCCAAAGACCCGGCCATTTCAGCGGTTGGTTCAGTGTTGTGGCAGGAGGGACACAACGGCTCTTTCCCTCCATCAGGGAATGGAGGTTACATCAGTTACCGAGACGTTGCCTATCTGTCACTCACTCGACATTGATGAGTTGACACTAGGGGTCCCAATGGAAAGTGCCACAAGAGCTGAACCGAGTTACGCAGACTGGTGGTGCGAGACGGGCAGACCTCTGTGTGCAAGCCATTGCATAACTACCCCCAACACACTAGCAGGCATGAAGCGGTCCCCTACACCTTGGGGAATGGCTAACTGCTCAGAAGTATAAGGACTGGCTTATACACCATAGAGACCACACCCGGCCCCGAGGGGGGGGGGGGGGGGGGGGGGGGGGGGGGGGATGGGGGATTTTCACATGGAATTCAAAACATGGTCTTACCTGGTAGGAGCGGAAGCACATTGTGCGGAGCGGCATCGTGGTAGATCCTACCCGAGGGGGGGGGGGGGGGGAGTTACTACAAACACAGTGACCAAGGACAGAGGGCCCTCTGCCTAAGGAAGACACGGTTTACCGATGTGGAAACCATTTTGCGGAATATACATCACACGGGGCACAACCAGCACATGTGGAGCACTTACCTCAGTACGGGGGCCTGGGTGATGCCTGTACTGGGGCGGCAGCTAGCCTCTCCGGAGACTCGACGGCTGCTTGGCTAGGGAGGAAGAACGTCCAGGGTTCACACTTCTTGCAAACTTAACTGGGGAAAAAGCGCACATCTTCACCTCAAGGGAGGGGGATGGCGCTATGCACAAGCGATACACCTGGCTAGCTGACCCGAACTTACCTGTTTGTGTCATCTGATAACACACGGAGCAAAACTGGCTCAACCCTGAGGTTATAAAACCTTGCAAAGGTGTTAGGTGTTGCCCATCTACCGATGTCTGCTAGAGAGGTGCCGTGGGACATCGCCCAAGAAGCCGCAACACCCCTGGTAGAATGGGCTCGTAGGCTAGCAGGGGGTGGCACGTGCTGGGTGTGGTATGCCATACTGATGGCATCGATGACCCAGTGAACGATCCTCTGTTTGAAGACAGTGCTCCCCTTCCGCTGTTCACTGAAGCAGATAAAGAGCTGCTCGGAGCTTCTAAAGCTCTGCATGCGATCCAAGTAGATGCGAAGAGCACGCTCTGGACACAGCATCGCCAAGGTTGGGTCTGCCTCCTCCTGGGGCAGCGCTTGAAGGTTCACCACCTGATCCCTGAAAGGGGTCGTGGGAACCTTGGGCACATAACCCGGTCGGGGTCTCAGGATGACGTGAGAGTAAGTCAGACCGAACTCTAAGCACAGTTAGCTGACAGAGAACGCCTGCAGGTCCCCTATCATCTTGATGGAGGTGAGCGCCGTCAGGAGGGCAGAGAGAGCGCCTTTAGCTCTGCTGACTCAAGGGGCTCAAAGGGAGCTCCCACGAGGGAACAAGGCCTGGCCTTGGGGGGTTAACCTCCTCGTGTCTCTCAGGAACCTGATGATCAAATCATGCTTCCCTAATACTTACTGTCCACTGCATCGAGATATGCCGATATAGCGGCTACATACACTTTCAAGGTGGAGGAGGACAGCCGTCCCTCCAACTTTTCCAGCAGAAAGGAAAGCACTGACCATACTGTGAATCTCTGGGGGTCTTCGGGAAGAACACCACTGAGCTAACAGATGCCACTTTAGGCCATAAGGGCGCCTCGTTGAGGGGGCCCTGGCCTGAGTGATCGTGTCTGTGTGTCAGTGTCTGTGCAAGTAGGCTCACTGGGCTGAACGCATGCTTGCGCAGCCCCAGGGGCCAGCTGTGTGCCAGAGCATCTGTGCCGAGGGGAGCCTTGATCAGAGAGTACCAAAGTGGGCAGTGGGAGGATTCCGGGGAAGCGAACAGGTCTACCTGTGCTTGGCCGAATCGACTCCAGATCAGCTGGACCACCTGAGGGTGGAGTTTCCACTCTCTCCTGAGCGTAACCTGTCATGACAGCGCGTCCGCTGTGCTGTTGAGGTGGTCCGGGATGTGGGTGGTTTGCAGCGACTTGAGCCACTGGCGACTCCAAAGGAGGAGACGATGGGCAAGTTGTGACATTCGACAAGAGTGTAGGTCACCTTGGTGGCTAATGTACGCAATCATCGTTGTGTTATCCGTCCGGATTAACACATGCTTGCACCAGATCAATGGCAATAGCCTCCTCAGGGCAAGTAATACTGCCAGCAACTCGAGGCAGTTGATGTGCCAATGCCATTGCAGGCCGGTTGCACATGATGCCCCAGCCACGCTGGGAGGCATCTGTCGTAACCACGACGTGCCTGGGGACCTGGCCTATAGATGGTGACAAGCCTGCGTGACGAGTACGCGGTGTGTGCCGTGGCGCCATGCTCGTCTCTTGACTCGAGCCTGTAGCCAGTGCTGAAGTGGTCTCATATGCATCAACCCAAGCGGCGTGACCGTCGCTAAGGATTCCATATGCCCAGGAGCCTCTGAAAGGATTTCAGTGGGACCAATGTGGTCTGTCTGAACGCAGCAGACAGTCCAGCACTGACTGCGCACGCTCGTTGGCGAGGCGCGCCGTCATTGAGACTGAATCTACTCCATACCGAGAAAATAGATGCTCTGAACCGGTGCGAGTTTGCTATTTTCCCAGTTGACCCGAAGCCCCTAATGGCTGAGATGCCTGAGCACCAGGTCCCTGTGTGCACACAACATGTCCCGCGAGTGAGCAAGGATTAGCCAGTCATCGAGATAGTTGAGGATGCGGATGCCCGGTGGGGAAAGGCCTGCTTGTGATTTTCGTAAAGGTGCGAGGGGACAAGGACAGACCGAAAGGGGTGGACTTTGTACTGATATGCCCAACCCTTGAAGACAAACCGGAGAAAGGCTCTGTGTCAAGGAAAAATCAAGACATGGAAGTACACGTCCTTCAGGTCTACCGCCGTGAACCAATCCTGATGCCGGACGCTCGCTAAAATGCGCTTCTGTGTGAGCATCTCGATAGGAGTCTGTGCAGAGCCCGGTTAGAACTTGCAGGTCTATGATTGGCCGCAACCCGCTGCCTTTTTTGGGTATGATGAAGTAGGGGCTGTGAAACCCCTTCTTCACCTCGGCTGGAGCGGGACAGGCTCTATCGCGTCCTTTCGTAGAAGGGAGGCCCCTGCGTTGCGGCAGGGCGGGTGCAGGCATTGCAATCTGTTTACAGTCAAAATGCTTCACACTCGTCTCACATACTTCCAAGAGCCAACGCCCACTCTTTCATCATGGGGTTCTCGCATAGATCTCCCCAGATCCAGATGATCCTTCTCGTAAGCCTGGAGCACGCCTCGGCGCCTCTTCGGTTCTCGAGGGGGAAGCTGAATCTCTGTACATTCCACACACAATAATAAAGCGGCTGAAGAATTACTCGAGGTGGTTACTCGGGCTGTGGCCATACTACAGCTAGACTGGCCACACAAACAAGAGACCCCCCCCCCCAAACGATAGACAGATTTCTGTCTGGTGGACAAAAAAAGAAAGGAATCTTTTTACTTCCTGTGTCTTCGTGCCCTCGACGTTGACATATTCGACTATTGTTGGTGCTGAGACACAGGGCTATTCGTTGATGCCGCCGGTAGAAGAGACACTTGCGGGTTATCTCTCACCTGGCTCGACATCATCACTAAAGAGACTCACTCACCCACTTATGTAAGGTGGGCCCTTATTGGCCCTCTCGGACTTGGTTCTCGGATCTCGTGCTCCTCGCGACAGCCCCTACCTGGAGAATTCCACTGAGGAAGGACCTTTTTTCTCAGGGACAGGGAACTCTCTGGCATCTGCGCACAGACCTCTGGAACCTCTACGTCTGGCCCCTGGATGGGACGCGGAAGATATAGCTGGCCTACCACCTGCTGTCGTAGACACAATCAACCAAGCCAGAGCTGCCTCTACCAGGCAACTTTACACCCTGAAGTGGGACTTCTTTGTGAATTGTTGTTCTTCCCGGGCTGAAGACCCACAGAGGTGCGCAGTCGGGTCAGTGCTCTCATTCCTGCAGGAGAGGATGGAGGGGAGGCTACAGGTATAACAGATAGCATACGTGGATCCATCTGGAAAGCATAATAATCTAATTAACATCTGCTAAACATCTTAAAAAGATCAGATTTACAAACATTCTTAATCATTAACATCTCAAAGACATCTGCTGAATGGGTTATTGACATCCAAGAGGGAACATCGTATAGATGTATTGCAGATGAGCAAACAACCTAACAAATATATATTCCAGATGTAAACACATAAACAAATAGATATCTGGGTGGTGTTTGTGTGCTATCAGGGATGAGATTGTTTTTAATATATAAAACATGATGCTCCATCTGTTGAGCTACAGGAAGTGTGTGTGTGTATTTGAATGTGTGTCTGTGTGTGTGTGTGTGTGTGTGTGTGTGTGTGTGTGTGTGTGTGTGTCTGTTTGTCCTCAGGGCAGAATTACAGGGTGCTATATAGCTTCCTTTCAGGTGCTTTCAGAGGGAAAAACTCAATACACACACACACTCTGACAGGTTTGTGTTTCAGTATGTGAGTGGCACTTTAACTCAAGTCTAAATTGTTCAGGAAATATTAGATATCTGAATTGAGTCACATGATGAGTTTTATTGCACTCTAATGAACACTACGACTGAGGTCACAGCAGGGCCAGAGAATGGTGAATGGCCATGAGATAATGGCACAAACGAGTGAGTAAATAAAAGATGAGAATACAGCAAGAGATGTTTGTTGAGCAGCCACTGTTATTGTCTTTAGTTTTGTGAATATCTGCTGCTGCTGGAGCTTTTGATTCCTTTAAGTGTCGAGATTAAATGGCTTTCACACGTGAGTGAACAAACACTTAAAATATCTGCTGTAACTAAAGTTTCTTATCGAAACTGTTTATCTGAACATTAAGAGTTACATTTATGAGTTTATCACTCAGTATTTATGACTTTATCAATGGTCACATGAATCTAAACAGAGTTGTGCTGATTAACTGACAGGATGATCATAGAAGCTATTTTTTACCTTGTTGAAAAAATTATTACTTTACCAGTAACTAATTCATTATTAGTGTGTTCTGGATGTTTGTTTTCTGTCTGGAGTGAAATGAGTCTCTGTGATATTCTGACTGGAGTCCCTCCTTCCATGTAAGTCAATGGGGTTTTTCAGTTGATGTCTTAATCCCGCTATACACTGCAGGATTTTTACAGTCCTTTAGGATTGTTGCTTGTCAGACTGTACGATATGAACGCAATGATATTGCCATGGCACACTGTGCGAAGACGTTATATCAGAGTGCCCAATACACATTGTAGTTGACTGTGGTCCCAATCGTCTCGATCAGTGAACGTGTCTCATGTTTCCGGGAGTGTTGCGAATGGGAAGCAAAATGGCAAGATTCGCCCACCCAGGAGGAGCATTTGTTTTCTGAATGTCAGGACATCAGCATTTATGTTGGCCCAATAGCACCCCATCACAAGCATATGCTAATATATAAAAAGAAAGATGGATTTTGTCAACTAGGCCTATAATAACCCATCCTAATCACAAATAGAGAAAATGACGGATGTTGAGATTGAACGTCAGTCGGGGAGGTAGCCAACAGTAATAATTAGTTAGCACAAGCAAAGATTCGTTGCGGAAATAAGAAGAATTTACAAACTTCTGCGTTCACATATGGAAAACAGAAAAGGTGGGTTATAGTATGTCTTTTTCCTCTTTTAGATAAATAACCTACAGACCAAGCAAACTATCAAAAATTCATGTAGTCTTATAATAGTTGTTTGTTTAAATGTTGCGATATTTTCTAGTTTTCAAAGATGTCAGTTTTAACACACACACACACACACACACACACACACACACACTTTAAAGGTAAGTATCATTATAATATCAATTCCACAGCGATCAGTCCTTCTATACAGTTACATTAACTTTGATGTTCGTTGAATATACCACAATAAATGTTTCTCCAAACATGGAATAAAATAATTTGCCAGAGTACCAGATTTAGTTATTATCCAACAAACATCCAGGTCAATTTTGAACATAAATGTTGAAGTATATTACTTACAACACAATACATTTCTGGTGTTTAATGGCATGTGACATATGACTACAAAATGTTGCATATGAATACAAATATAAAATAGCGAAACTTCATGGTTGAGGGTTTTTCTATGATGAGTTTATCTCTTATTTTTGCTATTGTGTGGACATAATATCTCTTCTTTTACATTTGTCATCAGTGTTTGATATTATATGTATATTATTATATTATATGTATATGTGTATGTGTTAAAACTGACATCTTTGTAAACTAGAAAATATCGCAACATTTAAACAAACAACTAATTACAAATGAGAATAACTCTAAAACAAACAAAAACCCATTTGTGGCAATAGAAGAACTTTAGTGCGTAAATGCAGTCCTGTAAACATGTTACTTCATCAGACAGACGTTTAGTTGTTTTCTTGAAATAAAAATAAGTAAAGCTAAGATCAGTTGGAATCACAATAGTACACATTTTTGTTTACATGTACACGTTTCTGAGTGTGGGGTTTGCTCCAGGAATTAGTAAATTAATACAGAAATATGGGTGTCAAAGTAAACTCAGCCTTTGCATTTGTGTGTGACACCCCCGTAAAAGTACATTGAATGTAGTTTCAGGGTATGAATTAGTGTTAAAATGTCTTATGTATGCATAACAGAAGTCATTTGATTGTTTTCCAGTATGCTAGCACCCCATTTCTTTGAAATGTTCACACTTGTATTTACATGGGGTTTTATGATAACTGTGTACAGTATACTATAAAAACCTCTGAATTTGAACTATTGATTTTGATTTCTAAAATCTTTGTTCTTTTAAGTAATTATATTTAATTGTTGCCTGTATTACAGAGAGTAATACTTCTTTACATGGAACACTTGATGGGGAAAAAGAAAAACTTTTTTGTCTTTTAACTTTGCTTGTGTTCTCTAAATTAAAAATAGACGATATATTTACACTATATGAAACATACACAGCAGACCCTACGTAAGGCACATTATTATTATGTTAGCAGAAAGAGAAAACCAAAGAAGGATGTTTTAAAACAGTTAAAAAAAATATTTTGCTTTGAAGAATAAAAGGGGGAAAACACAATAAACACTTTTCTCATCCTTTTTCACACATTTGGTTGTCGCCATGTTTTTCAATGAAAGCAAACCATAAAAGATCTTGTTTTGCTGAACAGAATCACACAAGACCCCATCTGGTCTGATCAAGGTGTGAAGAGGAGTATGCGCAAGATCTGAAGACCCTCCCACACCGGACTTCTGACTTCCTGTAAGACCTCAGTATCGATTGAAAGCTCTCGTAAAAGGACATTGAACGGAATATGTAAGATTCTTTGTGTTACATATTACAATTAATGTATGCTATTTCATTTCAAATGCTCTTTGTTGAAATAAAAATGTTAAATAGCTTTTATGTTAAAGTTTTTGTTCAGCATCTTTAAAGTGACACAAATGCTAGAGATGTGTTAGACAGCGTAATGTTTAAAACACGTTTTCTTCTCTTTGTCAAAAGTAAAAATGCAAGACAACACGTGTTGAATAAATCTAAAATTACGTGAAATGCTTTATCATGTTTTAGTAATATAATTCAAAATACAAACTTTATTTTTGTTAGAATATTTGTTCATATTTAATCTGAATGTGTGTTTTGCAGCACAACAGTAGTCTTTGTTTTAGAATCTCGTAGTTAAAATGACAAATGTAACAAACTTTGTATTAAAGATGAAGTCAGAATTCTATACAAAACATTATTGCATTTTAGCAACATACCCTGTTTGCTAAAATAATGTGTTGCCTAGTGAATGTGGATTTAATTTGCAGCAAACCCTTTACTCATCGTTTTAGAAAGATACTTTTCATGTCTTTAATAAATGTAAGATTCTTTGTGCTAAAGATGCATCTAAATTAGCATTTAAATGTATTATTGTGTATTTGCACACAAAATACACTCGACACAAACGTGTATGTCTCAACTGCGGTACAAAAGTGTATATACATTGATTCATTGAGTAAACGATTTCTTGGATGTATATTTAGTTAAAAACTCTTTTATAAAAACTGAATAAAGCAACATTGGTAGATTTGATAGTTTAATCGCTTAAATACGCTTAAATAATTTGAAAGGACTGGCAATATACCACCCCGTTTTATGTGTTGTGAAATATTCAGAGATCAAAGATGTAAATTGACACTTCGAGATCTTAACATAATCCCAAATAATTTTCCCATGAGAGTGAGTACACAATCCCCTGTGTCGTGAGACGCTCTCACAAAGTCACCATCTGCATCTAACTAACAGCTATCAGACTCCATCTTCTGTTTAAAGCTGGGAATTACGTGTCGTGACAAACTCAAAATGACATCAGTTTAAACACATTTTCTGTTTAAATGATTACTTTAAAAACACACATACTTCCTAAGAGAAATGCTGATGTGGAATAGCCTTAACAGAGGATTTACGCTCCAACCCCTCGAGGGTCTTGGCAGCATTCTTAGTCCAATACTGTTTTGGACGAGCTTGTGAAAGGACTTTGAACGAGAAATGTAAGATTCTTTGTGTTAAAGATACATTTTATAATGCATACTATTTCGTTTAAAATGTAAGACGTTTTGTTAGCAGGACGGCTAAAATTAAATATTGTGTTTAGTAAAAATAAACCTGTTTTTTTAAGCCAATTTTTCATAATTTTCAAGTGAACATCTGTCTTTGAGTTTGCTTCAGTCAATATCCACTGTTTTAAAACACATTTTCACCACTTTGTTAAAAGTAAAAAAAGAATCCTTATACCAAGTTTTGGCACCAAGCATTGCAACCATTAAAAGACACATCATTTAAACACATTTTAAATGTAATAACCACTTTTTATGCCCTACAATAATAATAATAAATAAAATAACACCACACACATTACTTTATCATGTTTTTGAAAAACATCTCAATGATTACATCAATTAATTGTTTAATCAATCACCATTTTTAGTCTGAGCTGAGAGAGAACAATTCTTACACCATTATTTTTGTCATCTCAGTTTTCCATTAAACATCATTAAAGATTATTGATATTGATATTGAAAGATGTGATATTTTGTCTACTCTTTTTAAATACACAGATGGGCTCGGCTACAGCATGGGGATATCAGAACAGCTGACCAAACACTTCATACTACTTCCTGTACAGAACAGCTGACCAAACAATTCATACCACATCCTGTACAACTGCCGGAGGGAGGGGTGGGGAGGGGAGGGGGACAGGAAGCAAAGGTCAAAGGTACACCAATTAAGTCATAAATCATAGGCCATCAATCATTTTTGCCACAACGTATATAATATTTACTACTCACTTCTGTCATTACATTACATTCCCTTGCTTCTGTATATAACAGATCTGTATTTGTATACTTTACATTATATATATATATATATATATATATATATAGTATATATTAGATAGTCACATTGTGTATTTCCATATATACAACATTTTCTATTCACTTTTATTTTTATTCTCTGTTTATCGCAAAAGAAATCTGCCCTTAAGACTTTTCCATACAGAAATGTGTGTTTATCACTAATTTGCCTCCCAGATGTCCCTAATTTGGTAAAATTAGAGATTATTGAGACAATTCATTGAAATTAGTCAGCTTACTGTCATTTTTATTTCACAAATAAATGCAATCAGAAGAGGGATAGCAATCAAAAATGAGCAGTTTCCCTTCTGATAGGACTGTAATGTTGCGCCTATCGCAGGTTGGCACCGGTTCCAACCCCAAAGCGAATCATCATGGCCATGTTCAAGCTGGCAATCTGCACCAAGTATTGGGGGAAACTTTCAGTCTTAGTATAAGGACCATCCATCGACCATCATTTATTAAAAAAAAATGTATGTGGTGTTATATTGCATATACACCATATTGCATTTTTTTCTTTGTTTTGTCTCAATTCTTATGTTTTTGGTCTTGGATGTTGTCTACCTTATTGTCTACATTAGACAAACACTTTTGTTTCTGCAATAGCATACAGACTTTAATGGATCTACCCTAACCAGAAACCGTTGATTAATAGTGATGTCTATGCGGCACTTAATCCACTTTTAATTCCGGGAATGCAGTGGAGCATAAACAAGCCAGTTATGCCCTCCGCAAATCTATCAGAGCAGCCAAACACCAGTACAGGCACAAGATTGAAGGACAGATCAACACCACTGACTCTTAGAAGCATGTGGCAGGGAATTAATATCATCACAGACTTCAAAGGGATTAAAAACTCTGCCTTGGACACCGCTGCTCTCCCAGATGAGCTAAATACTTGTTATGCTTTTTTCGAGGGAAATAATGGCAGAGCTCTCGCGGCCAAGTCTACAGAGGTTAGTCCACTCTCCGTCTCTGAAGCGGATGTAACCCGATCTTTCTGTCGGATGAATATCCGTAAAGCCCCGGGTCCAGATGGCATTCCGGTACATTGTGCCTGTATCAAAGCAATACAAAATCCCTTGCTTAAATGACTGGCATCTGACCCCAATTATCAGCAAATGCTTTGAAAGGCTAATCAGATATTACATCTGCTCTGTGCTGCCCACCTCACTGGACTCACTGCAGTTTGCACTCACTGCAGTTTGCTCCACTGGTGATACAATTGCGTCTACAATACACACTGCTCTCTCACACCTGGAAAATAGGAACACATATGTGAGAATGCTGTTTGTTGACTACAGCTCAGCAAACAACACCATAGTGCCCTCCAAGCTTGATGAGAAACTCTGGGCTCTGGGCTTAAACAGCTCGCTGTGCAGCTGGATGCTGGACTTCCTGTCAGGCAGACGTCAGGTGGTTAGAATAGGCAGCAACATCTCATCACTGACCCTCAACACTGGAGCCCCACAGCGCTGTGTTCTCAGCCCACTCCTGTATTCCCTTTACACACATGACTGTGTGGCGACACATAGCTCCAATGCCATCATTAAGCTTGCTGACGATACGACGGTGGTAGGTCTGATCACTGACAATGATGACCGCCTACAGTGAGGAGGTGCACACTCTGACATGCTGGTGTCAGGAGCAAAACCTCTCCCTCAACGTCACCAGCTGACTTCATGACAGCTTCTTCTCCCAAGCAATTAAACTTCTGAACTCTCGATCCCTCACGATACATACATCAGCACCACACTTTATTAGCCTCAGACTGGACCCACATTTTTTTCCAACTTAATTTTGATTTATTCTTATCTTTTTAGGAACAAACATTGTTTTTACATTCATAGCGGGTCAGCATAGTTCACTGAACATGAACAATAAGCAAACTTATTTAACAAACAATATACAAATGTAATCCACATAGGAAAAAAATAAATATATAAATAATAATAAAATAATGACACCATAATAAAAACAAATCAACAAAACTATATGACTAAATAAATTCTTGAATCCAACCAAGGAGAGTGGGACTTAAAGCCAGAGCCATATCATGTTTATTTATTTATATATTTGTATTAAAGGGTTACTTCACCTCTGGGAAGATGAATGTGTATTTAAAATTGGTCATTTATATAGTATAAATGTGAAATTATTTTTGAATTTGAAGCATTCTAGACAGAGAAAAGGCAGAAAATGTATTTTTTACACATGTGGCTGAAAGACAACAACTCCCAAAATGCACTTGCTTTGCTGCCCTTACGAGGCCACTCCCAAAACACGCCTACCGGTTACAGGCGGCAGTATCTGAAAATATGATACAACTATTCTTGCTTTGATACATCGTGACTCTATAAATCGTGAGTTAGTTGATAAATTGACTGACTACGCGGGAAGAACATTATAATTCCGTGTGTCCAAACTCTGTACATGACGTCTTAGTAACAAAAAAGAAAAACAAACAAAATACTCACTTTACACTAATCCGTCCGTTTGTCCCTGCGGGCTTCGGCTGGCGTTTCCAATTTATCTTCGGGATCCTAAAATAAGTTTCCAGGACTCCCCTGTCCATGTGTGATACAAAACTTGGGTGCTCAGTTATACATGCTCATGTTATCGGTGCAGTTTCATCAGCGGATTCAGCGATCTCGTCCAGTATCGCTGAAATTCGCGACAGCAATAGGACTCTCTATCTGTTTCCATAGGCGCACAGTGAGAGCACTGACACCACCAGTCCGCCCCAACTCGAGTCTGAATATAATTTAACACACTCTTCCTCCTGCCTGCCAAGCAAGTTTTGCTCCCCTGCTACAGCAGCTGCTTCAGCCTCTGTTCATCGCTGTATTGCGGCACGTACGGGTAGCGCGAGCATCAGATTCTCGCAACAGATCTTCGTAATCCCCTTCTGCCATTTCAACTTCAAAACTAACTTCCGCAATAGTGATCAGTCTACTTGTAAACAAACTTTCTACACAGAGCAAGAGCCTGTTTTCTTAGCTTCTACAGAAAGATGGCTGACACTATCTTCACATTCTGTGAGTGAGATCCCGCCCCATATGGGCGTGGTGAAAACACGCGGAATACTGGCTGTAATTTTAACCTCTGGACCAAAAATCCTCCGATGACGCAAAATGACGATTTTTGCGTCATCGGAGGATTTTTTCCAGACTAAAAATAAATAAATCTCTCGTCTCAGGGGGATATGAGGGGGGGGAGCCCGGTAATTAGAAAATACTACTGGTTTTCTACTGATACAAAGCTTAATGCTAAATCCTGAAGTAACCCTTTAATTTATTTTTTTATCATAGGTCTATCACTGAGTGTATATCTCGTAACTGCCTTCAGTCCCAGTCTAAAACCATTCCTTCCAATGCAAGCTGCCCATCTTTTTTTAAATGAGGCCTTGTTGCAATCTGAGAGTATGTTATTTTTTCCATGACATATATTTCTCTAATTAAAGATAACCATTTATTGTAGGTTGGTGGCTCCTCTTTGAGCCAGTTTATGGTGATTTTTCCTGTCATATAAGGCCTGGTATAGAGTAGATATGGTTCTATTGGTGATTATTGGTTTAGGATTTCTTTTGAATTTGGGTGTTTGAGATGAAATTTTCTTACTTGAAGATATTGGTAAAAATCAGCTCTTGGTAAACCAAATTCTAATACCAGCTGTTCAAAGGTTTTTAATGTATTACCAGTAAGCAGTTGATGAATAAAACATGTATTATATAGTCTCCACCTCTGAAAGCCTGAATCTAGTTGTAGGGGCATACATTTCTTTAAACACGAAATATCTGACAGGGCAGAGTCCCCAGTTGTGAGACTGAAACTCCACTGAACTTCTCTCCACGCTAAAAGAGTAGTCATTTTCCATCTTCCTAAACTGCTTTTCCAGCTCTTTTCCTCACAAAATGGAATAGCCGACATTGGCACACATGGGCAATTTGTCTTCTCTGTTTCTAGCCATCTTGTATCAGACCTATCTGATATCCAGACTGTCACGTCTCACAACTGACATTTTAACCAGTAATATCTTAAATTTGGAAGAGCCCAGCCACCTTGCAATTTTTGTAGATGCAGAACTTTGTATCTAAATCTGTGGCATCTTCCCTGCCAGATAAATCTGGAAGTGAACCTTTCCAACAGTGAAAACATGGACCTTGGAGGTGTGAGGGGTAATACCTGAAATCGAAACAGCATTCTGGGAAGGATATTCATTCTAATCGACTCAATTCTTCTGGCAATAGAGAGGGGCAGCACAGGTCTCCGCCAAGGCTTTGGTGACAAAGCGCAGCCTTGGCGGAGACCAACTCCCACATGGAACGAACTCGACTTTGTGCATTACCATACCCCATCTATTCTTCCATTGTTGTCTTTAAATATTGAATCCAAACAAAACTGAACTGATCGGTGTAATAAAATGGCTACCCCTCTCTTATGGCTCTACTGTAAGAAGAATAATATACCTGTGAAGCCCAAGACTTACTTAATTTATTGTGCTCATCATCTAATAAATGCATTTCTTGAAGGTATACAATATTAGAGTGCATATGTTTAAGATGATCCATAATTTTACGCCATTTAATTGGGTTGTATAAAACTTTCACATTATAAGATACTACTTTATACCTCTTCATTTACCTTGTCCTATTGGATTGCCCCTTACACTCTTGTTTTGACTCACTTAACACTCTAATATTCCTGCACCTCTCTCTTAAAACATGACTTATTAGTATTACCAGTAGATGTGCTTTTGTAAGCCCCACTCTTTTAATACTCTGACAATAATAATAAAAAAAACATAAAACCAAACATAAATGAAGACTATATTGACAAGAACAAAGAACAAAACCTTTTGGAATCTGAACAAACATAACCATTTCCACAACAACATTCATCTCAGAACCATGGGGTTCCTTTTGCCATTTTCAACTGAGATGATAAATTTAAGGTTTGTCCAAGCAGCCCTATTGGTGCTTGGGCCTTCACTACCTGATGTAAAAGGCAGTAAAGCTATTAGGAACTACCAGTTACCTGCTTTGAATTTCCCTTCAAATTCCTCCCTTTTGCATTCAACCTATCCCTTTTGTAAGCATCATATTGGGCTAATTCCGTTATAACTTACTTGCCTGATTTTATTTTAGCAGTCACTTTGAAAGAGATTCAATATCTACAACAAGAGCGGTCACATTTCCTCGGCAACCAGCCCAGCATGCAAGTCTTTTTCTTGCATCTCAGCCTCTGAAAGTTTCACTCGAATCCCCAGATGTTGAAGACCTTCTGCCGCCTCCCAAGCAGAATTGTAGCTCACTTCTTCATCTTCAAGCTGAACTTTCAGTATCACTGGGTAATGTAATTTGAACTTGATCTTGTGTCCTTTCAGCTGCTTTTTGATGTCTTTGTACTACTCTCTTAGTTTGCATTGTATTGTACTGGAGTATTCATGATCCAGCGTGACGCAACTCCCATTAAACTGCAAATCCTTAGTTGCCCAAGCTTTGTGTAGGTGTTGTTTTGTCTGGAAGTGCAAAAATTTCACCAAAACTGATCGTGGAGCTGCGTTTGGATTTATCGGTTTCATCCCCAGTGATCTGTGTGCGCGCACTATACTCAAGTCTTCGTCTTTGGGCGGATCATGAATCTGCTTCAGTGATTGTTGATACAAATGTTTCTGTTCCCTTCTGCACCTTCTTCCAGCCCATATATTCTCACGTTTGAACGCCTTGAGCGATTTTCCAAGTCCTCTAACTTCTCCATCTGAAGCTGTATTTTCAGCATATATGTCAGCAATCTGTCCTCTGTAGTACCAATTCTTTCTTCGGATTCATCCATTTTTTTCGAGTCCTTATATGCCTTTATTTACTTGCTTAATCGATTCTTACAATTTCCCGAACTTCTCGTTTATTTCCTTCCTCATGCCTTGCATTTCATTGAGTATTTCAGAGGTCGGCGAGACGCTGAAAGCCTCCTGGTTAGAATTTGCGCTAACCGCTTGTCTAGGCTTGAAGGCATCAGTTATTTTACTGATTCCCTCACGGTTTCTTCGACTTTGCATTTTAAACTCAATATTTAGTTACGAAAACGTATTTACGTATATTAACAACCCATTTATTTAGTTCTGAATCGATGACTGGGGCAAGTTTTAACTTACTAAGTAAGGAGCCCTGTTACTGTTCTGCCATCACAAGGTCGGCCATTTTCCTCCCCCAAATGGACCCTCATTTTATACTTCACTTAATAACACACTGGCAACTGTCTATCAACCGACAGTCTTCTTATTTTGTGTTTGCTTTATATTGTTTTTTTTTATACAGTCTTCTTATTTTGTGTATACTGTATAATGTATATTATTAGCTTGTATTGTACATTGTGTTGTGTAACGTCTCTGGTTACTTAACTGTAACCCCTGTTCCCTGATAAAAGTGGAACGAGATGCTGTGCTGATTTAAGCGCTTTGGGAACAGATTTAGGTGTGACCAGCTGTGAATATGTGTGCAACACGTCAATGAAATTGACTAGAATTTATAGCCCCTGCTGGTGACATCAATTGGATGCACCTGTAGCAGGGCTATAAATAGATGCACCACAGGTATTTTGTCTGAAGTGCAGTCCTGGGGCATCCAAGTGCAGCAATGATGCACAGCATCTCTTTTATCAGGGAACAGGGATTACAGTTAAGTAACCCGAGACGTTCCCTGTCAAAAAGCTACACTTTGATGCTGCACTGATTTTAGCACTTTGGGAATGAGAATACCCACGCCACCGCACTATGGATGTCCGGACCACTTACGGTTGTGTAGTTGTGCTCACAAGAGTGCGAGAGGTCTCAGACATGAGCTTGTGATGTTGACCCTAGGGCATATGAGCCCGGAGTGGCATGAACATCCAAACTATAAAATCTTATGAATGTGTGTGGAGAGGACCAGCCTGCTGCATCACAAACCTGCTGCAGAGGGAGACCTCTAGCTAAGGCTTTAGAAGAGGCGACCCCTCTGGTAGAGTGAGCCCTGATACCTAATGGCGAAGCTTGACCACACCTCGTAGGCCAGGGCAATAGTGTCCCTCACTCAATGCGACAGTCTGCTTGGTGGCAGCCGCCCCCCTGTTACGGCCCCATTGGCAAACGTATAGTTGCCCTGACTTATGCCACTGGCTAGTGCGGTGGACATAAGTCTGAAGGGCACAGACTGGACAAAGTCTATGAAGTCTTTTCTGCTCGGGGGAGAAGAAGGCTTCGAGAGTTACCGGATGTACAGTCGAGAGGAACCTTAGGCTGGTAGTCAGGATGAGGGTGCAAAATTGCTTTAGAGAGTAAATTGCTATAGAGAAGTACTTGCCATAAGAAAAACCATCTTGAGTCAGAAGTTTATCAGACGCTGACTCTAGAGGTTCAAAGGGGGTCTCAACCAGACCCTCAAGGACTATTTCTAAGTCCCATGAAGGGATCCTGGTCCTAGGAGGTCTCAGTCGCATGGCTCCATGAACAAAGCAAGCGAGTAGAGGATGTCTCCCCAACAGCACCCAGTCAATCAAGGCATGGCAAGCCGATAGAGTGGCCACGTAAACCCTGAGAGTGGCGGGGCATGTGCCTGCTGATAATTTTTCCTGCAGAAAGTCCAGAACTGAAGCAATCTGGCAGTTAATTGGATCTGCATTATGTGCAATGTACCATCTTTCAAAGACACCCCATTTATTGGCATAACTTCTAGTAGAGGGATGCCCTTGCACTTAGAATGGCCTTGATAACTTCAGGTGAAAGCCCAGTGTCCCTCAGTTAGTACCCTTCTGGGGCCAAACATGAAGGTTCCACAGCTCGGGCCGGGGATGAAATATTGTCCCCTGCGCCTGAGACAGAAGGTCCCTCCTGTCCGGATTCGCCCAAGGCGAGCCGTCGAGGAGAGACATTATCTCCAAGAACCATATCCTGTTCGGCCAGCGCAGCGCTATCAGTAAGAGGCAGGACCCTTGCTGGCGAACTCTGGCCAAGACTCCCGGGAGCAGAAAAACGGGGGGGAAAGCATACAGGCGCATTCTGGGCCATGTATGTGCCATCACGTCCAGACCCAGGTGGGGCTGGGTGACTCAGAGAGAAGTAGAGGGGTCATTGCACTGTCTGTTGGGAGGCAAAGAGGTCCACTTCTGCTCTTGTAAAATCTCACCCAGATTTGTTCCACTACCTCGGGGTGGATTTTCCACTCCCCCGTCTGTATTTTCTGTCTGGACAGTAAATCTGCTCCCATTCAGGCATCCAGGGATATAAGGTGCTCTGATTAACAGGAGCTTACCCTGGGCCCAAAGGAGAATCTGCCGTGCCAGTCTGTTCAGTATATATATACTGTAAGTGTTCCTTGTGTGAGACATCCCACCATAAGTTTATCCCACCATCCCACCATCAGCATGAGAGCTGCATTTTCTGTCTGGGCCATGCCCCCGCAGAGTCAACTCTCATGGAGACAGACTGCCCTCACTGCGAGGGCATGAATAAAGACGCTGCACTTACGAATCGCCCTCATTCTGAGGGACGATTCAGCCTCACGTGCCCTACCACCCGCTACTTCTGTGATAACCGAGTGGTCACATGAGGAGGCACGGCAGGGCCACGAAGTCGAGCGGACTGAATTTGAGGTGGACCTCATGCCGGTATATACCCCATGAGCCCCTCAATCTCCATGAACAGCATCTATGTTGATACATTATGTGCGTGATGAGCTCTGGCCCTCCGAAGGAGCTCATGGCCTCGTCTCGTTCAATGGTTCTGACACTGGGGATGTCTCTTGCTGCATCAGGAGAGTGATCAGTGGATGATGCTGCTGCCCCTGCCCCCCGCTAGGGCAAGGATCATGTGCACGCCCCCGACAAGGAGATGCTTCACCTCATTTCAAGGGTGGACTAAGAGCGCGATATCGATTGGTCTCCTCCAGAGGAACCTACACAATCTCGCTTTGATGAATGGTTCCTGCAGTCCAAATGCTGTCAAGTGACTGCGTCTTGTAGATCTGCCCCGTTCTTCCCTGTTGCTCATAAAAAACTGTCAAAATCCTGGCAGGTGCCCTATTCAGCTTGCCTGTGCAGCGATTACATCCTCTCCAATGTGGATAACAGGGAAGAAAACTGTTGTGCATAACAGGTTCCTAAAGGTGAGTGGTGCATTATATTATGTATGAACATACAAAGATTGCAAAAGAGTACAGCACTCGCACAAGATGCTCACACTCTTTCAATAAAGGGCTTTACCACTTCAAAGCCTCACATTATGTGCAACTGCTTCCCAATGGTGAGCGGAGCATTATATCATGTTCTGAACATACCAAATTGCCCTCTGTCCCATTTCACAGACATGTGGCGAGCTCTTACTTGCATTTTACATTTGCATTCAAGGGAACTGCATATCAATTTAAAGTTCTTAATTTCAGTCTGTCTCTAGCTCCCCGCACATTCATGAAAAGTATCGATGCTGCGCTTGCCCAATTGAAAATTAATGGTGTGTGTGTTTTGAATTACCTCAGCGATTGGTTTATTACTAGCCAATCAGAAGCACTACTGAGTGAACACAGAGACTTCAGAGATGCAGAGGCTGCTTTACATATGGAAAATCTGGTCTAATGTCAACTGGCGAAAAGCACACTTTTTCCCCATCCAGTAAATCTCCTTTTTAGGAGTTCTATGAGTGTGCACCTCATGAACGAGCACATACAGACCATTATATGGTGTCTGTTTCAGTTCAAACTGAAAAAGTCATTTAAATTTTATGTGTCTCACAGTAACGCTGTATTTGTGTATCACCACTGTCTGGCTGCTCTAGTACCATGGACAGCACCAGCCTTCTACCAACAAGGTGTTATGCTGGGTCAAGTAAGAAATTGCTGACTGCATATGCATCCAACAGAGGTGGGGCACAGTGTGTAATGACGCTCGACTTTCAACACCTGGAAACAGGTGCAAAATGGCTGTGACATATCAACTGCCTTATGGGGCGGCTGTGGCTCAGGTGGTAGAGCGGGTCGGCCACTAATCGCAGGGTTGGTGGTTCGAATCCCGGCCCATACGACTCCACGTGCCGAAGTGTCCTTGGGCAAGACACTGAACCCCAGGTTGCTCCTGATGGCAGGCTAGCGCCTTGCATGGCAGCTCTGCCGCCATTGGTGTATGAGTGTGTGTGTGAATGGGTGATTGGGACACAGTGTAAAGCGCTTTGGTAACCTCTGAGGTTAGAAAAATGCGCTATATAAGTGCAGACCATTTACCATTTAAAGCTACTGGCTGTCTTTCTAGCTTTGAGAGCTTTTAATTCCGATATTGTGAATCACCACATTCTGATTAGTTCAGACAACTCAACTGTAGTGGCATATACTATATGTTGCTATGACATGCTGGGCAATGTATGACCAGCGAAACACCAATATGTGCTTCCCCAGTGTGCCTCCTTCATTCAGTCATCAGCAAAGTCCAATTGGACATGGAAACATTTTTGTTAATTGCTCCAAAATAGCCCAATCAGCCATGGTTTCCAGAAATGATAGAGATGTTATACAGCTCGCCATGGGAAATACAGGTGAGGGGTGATCTCCTCTCTCAGGCACAAGGCACAATTTGGCATCCCCAGCCCAAGATGTGGAACCTGCATGTGTGGCCTCTGAGCGGAGTGTGATAAAGGTGTCAGAACTGACGCATTCAGTCATAAACACCATTTTACAGACCAGAGCGCCATCCACGAGACGCTTCTACGCACTAAAATGGAATGTGTTCACTGATTGGTGTCTTTCACCTGGCAAAGACTGTTGTACCGTTATTGTAGAGAGATTTCAACTGGGTCATGTGGAAGGACAACACACCATATGCGTTTGCATGCAATGACTTGTTCCCTTCATCTCAAGGAACTGAGGTTATGGACATAAATGAGACATTTTACAAAATTTAAGGTCATGTAAAGTCTTATCTTAAATGATAAAACTTCTTAATTTTTATTAAAAGAGGTCTTAAATATCGAGGTGGAAAGACCGGAATTGTGAGATGACCTAATGTGATTATCAAACTTCAAATGAATACAATTTAATTAAATAAATACATGCGCTGTATCCTGCTGAGTGAAAACGCTGCACTGCTGTATTTTCTTCAAGCATGTGGGGGCTTGTGTGTTTCCAGCTGTTGCAGAAAAGTTCACAGCAGTTCAAAAAGAAGCCTTCTTTCATCACATTGTCAAATCAGCACAATCCAATATCAGTCAACCACTAATTTGTATTTATATAATGGTACATAAATCAATTTTAATGTGATGTGGAAAACGTGTTGAATATTTTAAACATATATCCTACCCTGAGTTTTACTGATGATCAATGTTAGGCCATGTTGAATGTGTGCCCCTGCCTGTTGAATATTTTCAGATTGTGTGGGTTTGTTAAGGTAAGGGGATACAGTGATACAGTATTAATTTTATTTGTTCAGGTCTTGTAAAAGGTCTTAAAAAGTCTTAAATTAGATTTTTAAAACTCCAGAGCAACTCTGTTAAAGAAAGATTGTTTGTTTGTTTGAGTCTTATTTTGACCGCAGGTGCAGTTAATAATAGCTCATTTAAATGTGGAAATGTGGATTTTAGCATATAATCATTAAAGTTCTTTAGATGAGGTGAGGCTTTACACAGTTAATTCCCAAATAATATGTTACATCATTTTAAACCTGACCAGAACTAACAGGTTCCCCATTGAAATCCTTTACAAGAAGGTCAAAACTATTTTACGTTAGTAAAATATGCATAAATGACAGTTCTAGGAATGTTTTCTGTTCTTCTAGAGTAAATTTGTTCACAATTATATTTTTTTGCAAACTGTTCTGTTCAGAAACCTTGAACCACACTGTGAAAATAAAATGTCATTAGGTGACAGTGTATAGTGCCATGGGTAAAATGCTGAAATCATTCCAGAATAAATTCATAATATTTTAAGAATAAAGTAAGAATTACGGGATTGAAGTCATAATATTTAAGAATAAAGTCAAAATGATGAGAATAAAGTCGTAGCATTATGCATTGGAGGGAGGAAGAAGAGAGAGAATGAATTACACACTCTCACTCTTATCTCTTTGTTAACCATATATTAATGATTTATTTTTGCCTATTTAAGTTTTAAACTGCAGAGTCACATTACTCACATATGTATTTTTAAAAAATCTGTTCAATAAGAACATATATTTCTGTTGCCATTACAATTATTCTTATCAAAGAAGGCCAATAAATCATTATACTGTATTATGTGCCATGTAGATTCAGATCTATATTTAGACCTAATTTACACCTATCATGTTGCATGCATGGACTGCGGAGAATGCCTAGAGTTTTATCCTCTGAAACTGTGTACAATGGCTTTCCAATGATCAAAATATATTAATATAATTTATTAAATGTCCTTTTTTATCTGATAAACTGTGAAAGATGCAAGAACAATATGTGTAGTAATTTATGGACATAAGAGTGGTTCATAGCGCTTGTTAATTTATGAGCGTTTTTAGGTGCTACTTAGATAATGATGCTTTTGGGAAACGTGCTGTTTTAAGTACAATTTAAGTGCTACTAACGATCAACTTAGAGCTTCAAGAAAACCCAGCCCAAGCATCATCCATGTCGAGCGGGACAGCGTGAACATCACTCTGGATCTTTATCCTGAATAAATTAATTTTTCCTACATATCCATTGCAGTGTCCGGATCCCAATAATAACTTCGTACTGATGTGCCAAAAGATGACAAAGGATTTCTTTATTGCTAAATCCTGAACTAAAGTATGATTTAGCTAAATCATCCACATTCATTTAATCTCATATTGCTGCAACTTTGTTCTCTAATTTTTTACTTTATTCTCAAAATCTTAGATAACACTTTTCCCCCCATGGCACAATTCTGCCGTCGTACAGTAAGGCGCAAAGACACCTAAAAAAAAATTACAGTGCGGTTCAGGGCTTCCGAAGTTTAGGTATAAAGATGCATATTTGCACAGATTATTACTAAACATTAAATGAAAAATAGTGTCCTAACACTTTACATACTGTTTCATATCTGGATTTTCATCACAGTGTGTATTTGTGAATGTGTGTTTGAGTCTTTGACACCTGTTTATATGATTCGATTAAATAATGTCCTCATTGAGACTAACTAACTCTTCTGTGGTCACTAGTTAAAGATTCTTTGAGTTCTGCTGTCGTATCGCTCAGAATCTTTTGGCAGATGGCGCGTCTTGCATTCCTGCAGTATCTCACCATCTTCTCTCAACATCTCTTTGTATGTCAAGCCATCACAGATAAAGACGTTTCTACAGTGTGACTGGAACATCATCGTTCACACCAGATGATGCAGGTTCAAACCCTCATATTCACATCTAATCTCATTCTGAAGAGGGAAAATCTCATCTCTGTGTGATGAGCTGCAAAGAGGATTAGAGGATTAGAAAATAAAAATAAAAAGGACAAACCCTAACAAATAAAAGAAAGTAAATGTATATTCTTAAAAGTAATTTGTCTTTTATCTATTAAAAACCTTTATCTTGAATGTAAAAAGATGTTTTGCTGCTGTTGAGGAATTCAGTGTTAGCCTCTCTAGTTTTATCAAGTGAGCATGAGCTGATGACTAATTTAGGTGCAGAAATGAGCAGACATTTGAAATATGTCAGCTGAGCTGTTAAGAAGGATAAAACTCTCTTCTTAAGGTCTGTTTATGGCAGAGGTCCTGACGGGGTCCTCATGGCATGTCTGCTCCTCTTACTGCCTGTAGAAACAGATTACCTGTAATTAACAGCTGTGGGACTCATGAGGTAAAAGTGGTTTCACAAATAATTCAACAGAAGCAAATTAGTCCAGCCTTTGTGAAACTTTCCAAAAAAGAGATCCTGTTATGGGATTGTGTCTCAGTATTGACCTGTTGCTGTATCCTCATGAAGGTTTCATTAATTTCACAGTTTTTAAACATTTGTATGTGTCTACAGTTCTACATTATCGGCTAGATGTGTTCAGTGTCTATGCTTGTGAACTGTCCCGTATTGTCCAGGAGGGGGAGACGTGGAGCAGTGTCTTCATCAGGTTGAGTTTGAGCGGATGTAAATAATTTAATCCATGCTAAAATATCTAACAGGCAGATTGAGATCCATACAGTCTCTGTGGGATCATCAGGCTGGAATGAGAAGTAGAGGAATAACATAGAATAACACATGTGTCTGGATTATATTCAACAGGTCAGTAATGTTGCTTTATGGAGAAGAGGAGATGGCCAAGTATTGGGCCCTGAGGTACACCAATAATCTAATAATGTGATTTTAGACACTGTACCCCTCCCATATACCATGAAGGATCTACCTGTGAGGTAGAACTCACATCAGTGCAATGCAGCTCCTTTGATGTTCAGTGCCAAGAGGATCTGATCATTTACTGTGGTAAAATAAATACTGCCACAGGGTTTCAACAACAAATGCATTTTTCACCATGTTTAATCACTTTAAGTCTTTTTACAGTCCATTCAAATGGTCTGTAGTGTGACATCTTTTTTAAAAGAACAATTATTCCAAGTTTGACAATGCACTTCTCATGACAAATATATCACATAGCCATAGCAACTTTTTGCCTGCATCATCAGTCTGTCATTGTTATGCCGTGATATGAGTTTAGTTACATTATACTATCATATTTATATTTTATATTCCTAACCCAACCCCACCCATAACCCTAACCACTTACTGTACAAACAATATAAATCTGTAACGGGCAAGTAAATGCTGTCACAACACGTTACTTCACATATAACTATAATACAGATATTTTTGAACACCTAACACTAACCCTACTCCTAAACCTAACCAATAACAACTATATAACCAACCAACAACATAAAAGAAATAACACGCAAATACAAGTACAGTCACAATAATTTAATTAAAAAATAATGAATAAAAAGCACTATAAATGTATTCCAAAAGACACTTTTATAGTCTTATGTTATGACCCCAGATGTATTTTAAAAGGCGTAATAGGGTGTAACATTAAATATAAAAAATTGCCTTATGTGCTGGATAAACAGGTTACCAAACAACAATGATGCTGTGCAAAACAAGATGGTTTATTAACAGAAATTTGTAATAAAGTGAAAAGTGCAAAAATGAGTATGTGATATTTAGAATATTTACAATATTTACAATTACCGGGTAGACACAACAAAAGGGAGGGGAGAAGGGATGAGTGTGGTGCCAAAGAAAAAAAAAATCATAAAACTAAATCTAACTCATGTTAAGAACCCTCTACACTGACTATTAAACATTTTAAAAAAAAATGTTCACTGAGTATTTTAAAAAATTAAAAGAAAAAGACTTCAGCATCAGTTATACCCTAACTACTCTACACTCTCTATCAAAAACCAAAAGTACACTGGATGGCACTCACCCCTTACCTAGTGTGTCCAGTAGAGTGTTGCACCATATATGTCACGTGAACTGCTTACCTGTCCACTTCTTCCAGTGGGCAAACATACACAGAATGAAAAATGGCAGATGTAATGACTGGTGGGATAAATATGGGATAGACGAGACAGATACACTAAAGCAGACTAACATACAATATTTTACAAGCAACACAGAATAATTTTTTTAACAACAATTGCAGTGATGACAAAAGCAAAGTGATGGCAATAGCGAAGCTGCTGGTGATCTGGTGAGCTGTTTTATAACTCCTGGTACGGGGCGATTGCCGATAAGGGGTAGTAACGTTATCTGGTTAATGAAGATGGATAGACTAATAATGGGTAAATTAACAAGTAAATTATGAGATGTGTTGTATAAAGCAATTAAATGCTCTGAAATGAGTTGAATACAGCATCAGATTGAAATATATGGAACAAAGACGACATATTAGTGGTGTAGGCGAAAAGTCCCACCTTCAACATCCTATCATGAATGTTTGTTGGACAGTGATGGTTATGATGGTGTCATCTTTCCTGCGGGTGAGTGTGTGTGTGTGCCATTGGAGCTTGTCATTCTCTCAAGCAGCAACTGAATGCTTCGTCTGAAATAAACAACAAATGATCAGGGTTTAAATGGGTGGAGGGGAGGGGGGCTGTTGGTAGGTGTATGTATTTCCCTGTCCATTTCTACTAATCGCAGCCCCATTTGGCATACTGCAGCACCATTTTGCAGCCTGTTTGCTCAGTGGTACACAGTACCTGTACTTCTATAATTTAGTCTACAGAGTACAGACAGTTTTTCTTGCATACCACTACTTCTCAGAATCTCAAGGTACAATGCAGTTTCAATATTTAATGCAAGTCAGTGCCAGCTTTTATCTGACCCTCTGACTGATTTTGCTAAAATCACATCACAGCCTAAACAGCTGAGCTCTCTCAGTGGGGAGTTTAACAACACTCAGCCCCACGTGCAACAGCATCAGCGATCCTCAGAAGTGACTTGTGGTCCCATTCGGACAGAAACATGTGTTTAAGCTTGTCTGGAGATATTTCAGTCTCACAGCTCTTGAAAACACGAACCAAAAACTTTTAGGTGAGCACATTTTAGAGCATCTTATTCAATCAAATCTATTCATGATAATTGATTAGCTGCTGGGTGCAGTCAAAACTACAGATTTAAAAAAGCATGTCAACAAATATGCAGGACAAGGAAAGGCTAATCTTCCCCTCATTGAATAGGAGGATAAAGGAGAAAAAGGAAGAACAGACATAGCTCTTTCTTCAGTTTTACATTTATTTGATGTAAATTGACTGTTCTACATTAGATTTCTATTGTTTTCTTATGTGGATTGATATTGCCAAAAATACAGGCATCAGCAGATCTAAATGTTCTACCTCAGTTTTTAAGAACAATTACCCTAACTGTTTAAGTTAAAGTTAATCAATACCCAGTTATGGCAGATCTTAAGATGGAATTTATGGCCAGACCTTAAAAATGTTAATTAAATTATTTTAATAAACAAAAATACATTATTAACAGTGTTTTGAATGTTATTTACAATTACAGTTACTCCAATTAATTTAATCTTTTTGTTTTAAAAATCATTTTATATGTATTTTTCTTTTAATTAATTTGTATGTCCTTATTTTTCCCATATTTTTGATTAATTTCTTGTTTTGAGTTGATCACTGTAATACAATTGTAAGGCGGGTGCCAATGTGTTTGCATTCAAAGGCAAAGTGCAAATGTATGATCTTTGAGAAAATCAACATATGAACATTCTCACAATTAGAACTCTTCCTGAGGCACCACACCCCACTGAGCAAAGATTGCAAATTCACACACCTTTTGCCCTTCCACATCTGTCCCATTCTCTCCCCTCTCCTCCTCCTCCGTTCCCCTTCAGCTCAGAATCACCACAAACTCACCTAAGATCTGTATGTAACAAAATATCATATCTGATGTATACAAATAATGTAACTAGTGTAACATGTTTGGTATCATTTTAAATGTCTCAGTGTGTCTGGTATAGTGTTCTTTTTCCCAGGTTTGTAAAACTTAAATGACAACAAAGTTATAAGGTCTTTGCCAAATACTGAACAATTCTGGATGTCTATCCCCCTACTTGAAGGTTTAACAAAAGAAAGCCAAGAACCCATTCATCCCCAAATTCTCATTGTTCAAAGGATAATACCATTTTTGTGCACAATGTGAATTCTGTCTGGATATTTAAGGAAGGCTGGCCCAGAGCTGAGAGTTCTCTGTAGTCAGATGATCCCACACCTCAATGTGTGTAACTTTAATAATAGGAATCTGCATTCAGATTTCCCATACTTTGCAACTACATGTAGTTTTCTCAACTGCCAGGTATGTTCTTTGACTTGTTTCTGTAACTTATGCTTTAAATCCTACCTGGCAAATAAATTGTTACTTTTTGATTTATTCTGCATTCCTCCGAAATCATTTATATCAATACTGGGTCTTTAAAATAGGAGACAGGAGAATACCATTTTAAGAATCATTTATATCATAACTGAAGCTTTAATGTAGGAGGAAGCCATTTAAAGACTATCAGTTTGAATCTCATTAGAAACTGATCAAAAGGTAAATGAACAGAAGAGGACTCAGAGTAATCAATAACTTAAAAGATTAAAATAAAGGAATGATCAGAAAGTAATTAGAGTCTTAATCTAAATTAGAAGTCAACTTAAAATTGGAGTCAGATTAATATAAAATTGGAGTCATTTAAAGAAATAGAGAAATCACGATCAGAAGAATTAATAAATGTTTGTGTATAAAAAGCAAAGTTGGGTAGATGCGATGGAAGTGTAGATTAATGATCTCCAACAAAAACTCAGATCAGGTCGAAATTATGCATCTGCCTTAGAAGACTGTTGTAATACGCAGGCTTCCCAATATCTGCTATAAAAGAAGCAGCCATAAATTCACCATTTGATGTGGGAAGAAAACAGGATAGTGACAAAAATGATGCGGTAACATTATCTTACGCAAAATACACGAGGCTTGTAACTGAGCCCATGGGGATAGTCCCTCTCAGAGGACTAAAGAACGCAGCCCAGTTATGACGCGGCAAAAAGCTAGCAATGTTCAGTTCAAGTTGCGATCCTTAAGACAATAACAAATGTTGAAGATGAAATCACAAGTATCAGTCATCCTTTAACATGTGAGGAATGCACCTCCACAAAGAAATAGTTGGCATGATGCCAAGAAGAGGTCCATTCCAGCCCTACTGGGACACCTTAATGTTACAGGCCAATGTTTACAATCTAGAGATCAAAGACATATGGCAAATTACTCTCTTAACTATTCAGAACTAACTCAGACCCAAACTGAATGAGGAAATGAAAATGGGACGCATTATAAACTGACGCGATCGTGAAACCGACACAGTAGTGTACGAAAGACTAAAGCAAACACTGCTAGATCTGAGAGGACCCAGCCATGCAGAATGGAGTAAAATTGTTGACATTAAACAATCAAATAAAGAACCATTCGAAAGTTAATCAGAGCGTTTGTGGGAATCGTACAAAGAATACTCCAGCCTAGAAAATGCAGATAGGGATCATGCAGTTTTACTTCAATTCCTAAAAAATAATGCAGGGCCTGCTGTTCAACAAGCCCTTCAACAAGAAAACACATACAGAGCAGTAGTAGACTGGGCATCTAAAATCGAAAATAGACACAAACAGTCTAAATCACGTCATATTGCAGTGGGTGACGAGGGCAAGGGGGCTGAAAAACCAAAAAAATGGAATTACACCCAACATCGATGCAATTATTGCAGAAGGAATAAGGTCATAACATCCACGACTGTTATCAGTTAAAAGCTCATTGCGAAAAAAAGGACAAATGGAGGGGCAACAACAACAGGGTCAAAATCAACAAAACAGCGAATTCCAAACTGAACTCGAATCATTACTGTCGAAATATCACATACAATAGGGATGCGTGGCCTCAATTGCAATAGGGAGTATTATCAACAGCGGTGAACATATCAAAATAAGGACTAACATTGGAGACCGGTTAGCCAAAATACTTATTGATACCGGCGCCGCATGCTTCTGCACAAACATTCCTTTACCGCTAACAAATTAAACCATACGAATTAGAGGCATGATGGCAACCAAAACACAACCAGTTCAACTCAACTTGATAATAACGATACTAACGATGTCCGGCTTCGCCAGTAAGAGATCACTAAAGTTAATGATAAAGAGGTGTGCAAATTTGCAAAAACAATGTCAGACACTGTAATATGCTCTGGTCCCCACACTGCTTGTCGTGGTGATGAGGTTTATAGATTAGTGTCACTGAATGGCTGGATGTCTGAAGAATAAAATAGGATTTATAGACAATTGGAAGAGTTTTTGGGGTAGACCTGACCTACTAAAGAGAGATGGACTCCTTTCTAGTAATTTGGCTCATAGTCTTAATAATGATAGTATTTGACTAAACTGGGGCCCAGGTCAGGAAGCAGACAAACTGTTTAATCCAAACATCTGCTAGCTGCATTAAGACATCACACAGGTCACATAAACTACAACACATAGAGACTGTATCACCTAGATATCTCATAGAGACTGTGTCTGTTCCCTGAACGACCAAACACAATACCCTCACTAAATCATTTAGAAAAAATTTGATTAAGGTCAAACTTGAACAAAACAAACAAATTAAAAATAAACATCATATAAAAATAGGGCTACTGAACATTAGATATATTTCTACCAAAGCACTAATTGTTAAAGAAATGATTACAGATCATAGATTGGATGCGCTCTGTTTGACTGAAACCTGGCTTAAACCGGATGAATATATAGTTTAAATGAATCTACTCCCCCAGGTTATTGTTATAAACATGAGCCTCATTTGAAGGGTCGAGGAAGAGGTGTTGCTACAATTTACAGTGAAGTTTTTGGTGTTACTCAAGAGGACAGGATATGAATGTAAGTCTTTTGAACTAATAATGCTTAATGTGACAATGTCAGATATAAATAAAAAATCTCTGTTGTCTTTTGTCCTTGCTACAATGTATAGATCACTCGGGCATTATTCTGATTTTCTTGGTGAATTTGGACATTTTTATCAGATCTTGCAGTTACTGTAGATAGAGCTTTAATTGTTGGTGACTTCAACATTCACATAGATAACTAAAATGATACATTGGGATTAGCATTTATCAATATTCTCAACTCTCTTGGAGTCAGACAAAATGCATGTGGAAAAATACAAAATTAGAAGTATTTTGTGGTGCATGGAAGGATAGTGTCTGTAGATACAGACAGGTACTAAAAGCTGCCAGGTCAGCATATTTTAGTAAACTCATAGAAAAACTTCAATCCTTCTCTGTCATAGGTCATGAAGGGCTAACAAAACTAATAGAAACATCAAAAGCCACAACATGTTTGTTAGATCCTATACCAACTAAGCTCATAAAAGAGGTATCTCCTGTAATTTCAGAACCTCTTCTTAATATTATTAACTCCTCACTATGCTCAGGACATGTCCCAAGAAACTTTGAAATGCCAGTTATCAAACCACTTATTAAGAAGTCACTTGATCCTGGAGAACTGGCTAATTATAGACCTATTTCAAATCGCCTGTTTATGTCAAAAATACTAGAAAAGGTAGTATCCTATCAAATATGTTCATTTCTACAGAGAAATAGTATATACAAAGAATTTCAGTCAGGATTTAGGCCTCATCACTGTACAGAGACTGCACTTATCAGAGTTACAAATTACTTGCACTTATCATCTGATCGCAGCTGCATTTCTCTTTTAGTGCTTTTAGATCTTAGTGCTGCATTTGACATAGATCACAACATTCTCTTGAATAGGCTAGAGAATTATGTTGGCATTTGTGGAGTTGCATTAGCATGCTTAGGTCATATTTAGCAGACCGCTACCACATTGTCTATGTAAATTAGGAATTGTCAAACCAAACAAAAGTAAAATATGGAGTGACACAGGGATCAGTTTTAGGGCCTCTGCTTTTCTACATGTATATGCTTCCCCTGGGAGATATTATCAGGAATCGTGGAATAAGTTTCCACTGCTAAGCCGACAATACACAACTTCAAAACCTGCTGAGATTTCACAATTCTCCAAATTAGCAGAGTGTATCAATGAAATAAAAGATTAGATGGCCAGAAATGTCCTTCTACTCAATTCTGACAAAACAGAGGTACTAATTATTGGACCAAATAACTCTAAAAATAAGTCACTATAATGTAATTTGACTCTCGATGTATGTACTGTTACATCATCTTCAACAGCGAAGAACTTAGGTGATATATTTGATACCAATCTGTCCTTTGAAAATCAAATTACCAATGTTTGTAGAACAGCATTCTTCCACCTAAGAAATATTGCTAAATTAAGGCACATGCTCTCTGTTGCGTTCAATTCATGCGTTCATGGCCTCAAGACTAGATTATTGTAATGCATTACTGGGAAGATGTCCAGCAAGATCAATAAATAAACTTCAAGTGATTCAAAATGCAGCAGCCAGAGTGCTAAAGAGAACCAAGAAATATGATCATATTAGCCCCATTTTATCATGGTTACATTGGCTGCCTGTTAAATTCTGTATTAATTTTAAAATTATGTTAACTACATATAAAGCTTTGATCTAGCTCTGCAGTACTTAAGTGACATTCTACCATGCTATTTTCCATCACGTTCATTACGATCGCAAAATTCTGGCCTGTTAATAGTTCCTAGAATATCAAAATCCACAAAAGGAGGTAGATCCTTTTCATATTTGGCTCCTAAATTATGGAATAGTCTCCCTAACACTGTTTGAGATACAGACACACTCTCTCAGTTTAAATCCAGACTAAAGACTCATCTATTTAGCCAGGCATAGACCTAATTTATCCTCCAACCCACAATTAGTCTGCTTTAGTTGTGTCTGCCGGAACCAGAAACATTGATCATGATTTATAACTCTGCAATAAATTGAATGGCATCTATGCTAATATTCATTTATTTGTTTCCCTGTCTCAACCTCGGGACTCCTATCCTGAGGTCACCAGAACCGGCTGGATCCAGCACCATTCCTGCTTCGTGTTGGACTCCACTGCTACGTGTCGCTGAATGATGATGACTAAATGCAGCCGGTGCCAGCCAAACATCACTTCAGTCTATTATGATGGACTTCAGAGGATGAACTGATGCCAACTCCAACCATAAGACATGGGATACTTCAAATGCCATTGTCTGAATGTTGGATTTAGGATGGACCACACCGAACCTCACCGAAATTACCGGCCACATTGAACTGCGTTTCACATCCCTGATCTCTGCCTGCATCACCTCAGACTATTGATGGACTACAATCTTGAAATGGAATGCATAGACTAACAATTGCCAAAAAAAGCTTTCATCAGCCAATTAACAAGGACAATTGCATTTATGTGAACTTCTGCAGTTAATCCAGGATGGACTTCAAAGACATTGGTCATTAATCTTACAATTCAAACAAAATCGATGTTTAAACACTGACCCTTAACACTTACTTAGTTTAATAATTTTAAACCATGACTTTAACTATATATAAGTAATATTTACATTATATTTATGATGTTAGCCAGAGGGGAACTGGCCCCCACAGTGAGTCTGGTTTCTCCAAGGTTATTTTTCTCCATTAATCAACATCTTATGGAGTTTTGTGTTCCTTGCCACAGTCGATTTCAGCTTACTCACTGGGGTTATTAATACAATTATTATGTAATGACTTATTTTTAAACACAATCAACAATCATATTTTATCTAATTACACAATGTTGATTCATCGGCATTACAGAGATTATAGTTTTATCGTCTGTTAATGCCTGATCTTCTGTAAACCTGCTTTGAAACGATGTGTGTTGTGAAAGGCGCTATACAAATAAAATTTACTTGACTTGACTTAATGCTAGAAGAACCTTTTTGGTGTTTATCAGACAACAGTGAAGGAACAGTATTGGGAATATACATCATGCATATACAATACACCATACATATACAACAGCTTGATATCACAATATCAGGGTGGATAGGCTCCTATTCCAATCCAACAAATATCTGGGGAATCCTGTTGGAAATTTTAGTAGTGACTTATTTGTCGAAGCAAGTTCTACTTATGCTTCAGTTTTTTTTGTCTAGTGGCGTATAATAACTCTGCACAAGGAGTTTGGTGTTAAACTAAGTTGAGAGGCTTCTTGGCCTAGTAGGCCTCTGCTGGAGGAGGGCCTGGACACCGGCATTTTTTGACAACATTCAACTACAACAATCACCTTTTGTACAAGGTTTTGTTCTTGGTAAGATCATGCCTCCTAAGCAAACTAAAGTCGCAGTGTGTGAGGAAGAGTCTATTGTTACCATGAGTGTACTCTCCCAAATGCTGGAGCAGCAGAGAGAGTTTTATAAAGACATGCTAATTCAGCAACAAGATAACTTTAAATGTTTCATACAAGTGATTATGGAGGGAACAAATAAGAGATTGGATGGTGTTATACGCGATGTACAAGAGTTGAAGACAAGTCTGGAATTTACACAACAAATGATGGAGGAGATGAAATCAGGATACAAAGAAACTGAAGCCAAAATAAAATCTTCTGTGAACGACATAATGAATTTAAAACGTGACATTGAGGAAATGTTCACTAAGCTCGACTACATTGAAAATCAACATAAAAGGAAAAATCTAGTCATTGATGGCATAATAAACGATAAGGAAGAGAGTTGGAGTGGTTTGGAGCAGAATGTACAACACATGTTCTCCAATAATCTTGGACTGGATGGGAAGATTGAAATTGAGCGTGTCCAGAGGATGGGTCAGTACCAGGAGGGTGGAAGGCCCAGGAGAATTATGGTGAATCTGCTGCGTCTCAAAGATAAACAACGCATTCTTTCCTCTGCTAAAAAGCTCAAGGGGACTAACATTTACATAAATGAAGATTTTTCTGGTGCTGTGCTTCAAAGAAGAAAGGAACTGTGGCCTAAACTTAAAGCTGCCAGAGCCCAAGGTGAAAAAGCAATATTAAGGTATGATAAATTGGTAATTTTGCCGAGAGAGGAAAGGATTCAGGACTGAGATACATTTCAGGGTAAAGTACTATGTTTCTGATGTGTTTGTGATTGCATTCCTTATTTCACACTAATGAGTACAACTAGCAAAGGTTTGATTTTGGCACATTTAAATATTTGTAGTATAAGGAATAAAATTCAAGATATTAATTTAGTGCAAAAATATTCAATTAACATATTAGCTCTATCTGAGACACATCTCGAAAGCTCTATTCAAAACTCTGAATTACCAGTTAAAGGTTTTAATGTTTTTAGAAAGGATAGAAATAAATTTGGTGGTGGTGTGGCCATCTTTGTGCAAAGCAACATTCCTTGTAAGTTAAAACACAATTTAATATGTGATGACATTGAAGCTATATGGGTAGAAGTCCATGTACCTTATATGAAATCAGTGCTTGTGGGATGCTGTTATAGACCTCCTGATGCACACGTGGACTATCTGACATGCTTAGGTGAAATGCTTGATAATGTCTCTGATGTCAATTGTGAACTATATTTATTTGGAGATATGAATATTGATTGGAATGATGACAGATGCACAAAGAAAAAGAAATTACTTTCCTATATAAGTGTCTGCAATTTACATCAAATTGTTAATGTGCCAACAAGAATCTTTACCAACAAGGTGGGCATTACAACAGCAACATGTATTGACCACATTTACACTAATGTACCAGAACTGTGTACTGATGTTGTGTCAATACCAGTAGGGTTTAGTGACCATAATCTCATTGCTGTTAATAAGAAAGCTAAAGTCCCTAAAGCTAAAGCTAATTTTGGTACATATAAAAGGTTTTATAAAGTATCAGCTATTGAAAAGATTGTGGGAGAAGTAAAAAATGTTGATTGGAAAGATGTGTACTGTGGCCACTATCCAGGAGATTCTTTGGATGCTTTCATGAGTATGCTTTTGAGCATTGTTGATAAATATGCACCGATGAAAAATAGGGTAATAAAATCAAATGCTGCGAGGTGGATTGATTCAACATTGAAAAATATGATGAAACAAAGAGATGAAGCTAAACTTGTGGCTGTGATAACGAGATTATTGGAGGATAGATTAAAATACTGTAAATTAAGGAACCAAGTTACTAAAATAAATAAAAGAAAGAGTATTATAAAAATAGAATTGACAGTGTTAAGTATGATGGCAAAAAGCTTTGGCACGTCCTAAATGAAATTATGGGTAGAAATAGAAATGCATCACCTTCTTTTGTAGAGTCTGATGGAGGTTTTATAACAGAATCTAAAGACATTTCAGATTATTTTAATAATTATTTTATAAATAAAGTAAGTAATTTAAGAAAAGGTTTTAGAACACAAGATTTTGATTACTGTGAACTGATCAAAAATGAAATCATGGCTGATAAAATGTGTAACTTAAATTTTAGTCGCGTGCAAACTGCAGAAGTGATGGCCCTGTTAAAGTCTCTTCCAACACATGGTAGTCCAGGCACGGACAACTTGGACAGCCTAGTACTGAATAAAACAGCTGAATATATTGCTGCTCCGTTGTGTTATATATTTAATCAGTGTATAGCGAGTGGGATTTATCCAACTTTGTGGAAGGAAGGGAAAATTATTCCATTGATAAAAGACAATCGATTATCTTATAATGGGCATAACTGTAGACCTATAAGTATTCTGCCTGCACTCAGTAAAGTTATGGAAAAGATTATTCATACACAAATTCGTAATTATTTTCAGAATAATAATTTGATGACTACGTTTCAGCATGCATATAGAAAGGCACATTCTACCTGTACAGCTCTTACACAAATGACCGATGGATGGCTTAGAAGTATGGATAACTCTGAATTAGTTGGTGTGGTCATGTTGGACTTCAGTGCTGCTTTTGATGTAATAGACCATTATATTTTAATTGAGAAATTAAAGATCTACGGATTTTCTCCTTCTGCTATTTTGCTAATGAAAAGTTATCTTTCACAAAGAACGCAGCGGGTTTTTTATAATGGTTCTTTATCTAATTATAAAGGTTTAGTTTGTGGTTTACCACAAGGAAGTTGTTTGGGTCCTCTTTTGTTTTCAGTTTTTATTAATGATTTACCCTTATCTGTCAAAAAAGCATCAATGACAATGTTTGCAGATGACTCAACTGTTTACTATGCTTCAAACTCTTGTGACAAACTTTATCATGTTCTGTCTGGAGAGTTGGATTCGGTGTATAAGTGGGTTAGTGGAAACAAATTAGTCTTAAATATATCCAAGTCTAAAAGTATGATCATTGGATCAAAACAAAAATTGATGCTTGGATCGGAATTAAAGTTACATATAGCCGGGCAAAGAATACAACAAGTAGAAAAGGCTAAACTGTTGGGTTTAGGTATTGATAGTAGTCTTTCTTGGTCAGAACACATAAATACTATTGTTAACAGAATAGGATGTGGCATTGCATTAACTAAAAAATGTTGTCATTATGTGAATCAGGAAACTTTAAAAATAGTAACAGAGTCATTAATATTATGTCACTTGTCATACTGCACTGAGGTGTGGTCTTCTGCAACTAAAAAGGACTTGTCAAAAATTCAGGTTGCGCAAAATAAAGCAGCAAGACTTGTTCTGGGCTGCTCAATTAAAACAAGCAGAGATCAGATGTATTCTACTCTTTCATGGCTCACTTTAAACCAAAGAATAACAGTTACTTTAAGTACTATGATATATAACACATTGACAATGAAAATGCCTATTTCTCTGTTTAATCAAATAGTGTATTGTAATTCTGTGCATAATCATAACACCAGAAAGGCAGATAACTGTCATATAACGACCCCCTATCCAAAAACTAATTTTATGAAGAAAACCGTCCTGTACAGAGCGATAGTCATCTGGAATAACATTCCCATCGAAGTTCGTCAGCTTTGTAATAAGCTGTCATTTAAAAGAAGTTTAAGGTGGTATGTGTTGATGTAGGATTTTATATGTTTTGATTAAGGTAATTGTTTAATATGGTATTTATATTTAGTCTTATGAATTGAAACTAGATTGTATGTAGGTATGAGTGTGTGTTTGTGTATGTATGTACATATATAAAATGTATATATTGTTTACTGTGATGATTGAAATGAGTTGTTGTTGTTGTTGTAATGTAATTTTTATTTAATTTTTTTTTAGAATGGACCCCAGGAAGACTAGCTGATTGCATAGACTTTCAGCTAATGGGATCCTAAAAAAATAAACAAATAAACAATGCACAAACATGTCTTTGTAATTCACTGCCTAAAAAACATATCAAATTGCGAACAAATAAAACTGTGAAATTTTTTTTTTCATGAGACAAGGCAAGCATTATGTCCATTTCCAAAACAGACCCCATACAACTGCTGATGGATAAACTGCAAACAATTATTTTCAAGACAAGAATTTTGGTCTTGTTTTCCAGTAAAAATATCTAAACATTCTTAAAATGTGATTTATTTACTTGACAAGCAAACTGGCATAAGATTTTAAGTCTTGTTTTGAGAGAAATCTAATTAAATTAAGTGAACTTTATACTTAAAACAAGAAAAAAAAATCTGCCATTGGGGTAAGCAAAATACACTTGTTTTCCCTTTGAATTAAGTTTATGTTTCTTACCCCATTGGCAGATTTATTTTCTTGTTTTGAGTCTAAAGTTCACTGAATTTAGTCAGATTTATCTTAAAACAAGACTTAATATCTTATCCCATTTTGCTTGACAAGTAAATAAATCATGTCTTAAGAAGGTTTAGATAATTTGACAGGAAAACAAGACAACAATACTTGTCTAGAATTTTTTTTTTTTGCAGTGATATGGATTAGCAATGTTTGGGCTAATCTCGAACACTACTGTGGCCTCATTGATTTTGAAGTATGCATTGAGGGGGAGCCACCTCCCCCACAAAAGCAATACAGCATTAAGCCAGAGGCAGAGCCCGCTGTTCATGAGATAGTCCAACAGCTTCATCTACCAACTCTCCATGTCTGCCAGTACCAAAACCAAAATGGAAAATGGCGACTTTGTATAGACTATCAGCTTCTGAATCGAGTTCTGCCTAAAGCGACTGCTATAGTGGCAAATCCTTCTGCCCTATTATTGCAAATTTCAACAAAAGCTGTCTTAAAGCTGTTTACTGTCTTAGACATCAAGAATGGCTTCTGGTCTATCAAGGTTAAACGTGAAGACCAGTGTCAATGAGCTTTTACTGTAAATCAAATCCAGTGTACATGGGAAAGGATGCCACAAGGCCTGCACAACAGTCCTGCAATCTTCCACAGAGCTATGGAAGATACACTCAGCCCCCTACTGGAGACAGGCAGAGTAGCTCACTATGTGGGTGACACCATCATTGCCACAGAAGGAACACTTGACAATCATTTAACATTAGTAGATGAAGTCATACAGATGCTAGGTAAAGCCGGCTTCAAACTAAACAGAGAGAAAGTGCAAATTGCACAATATGAAGTGCAATACTTAGATTATACACCATAACCAAAAGTCATCGAGCACTAACAGAGGACAGACGTAAATGCATTGCCGAATTTCCCCGACCTCACACATTAAATGCACTGCAAAAAGTTATAGGGACAGCAAATTATTTGCAAGATAGCATCCCAAATTTTGCGAATACCACAGCGCCCTTATATTCTCTGTTAAAAAGGAAAACAAAACCATCTGACATCCTTGAATGGAGTGAAGAACATGATCATGCTTTTTCCGATTTAAAACAAAGTTTATGTTCCGCACCTGCCCTAGGCTTGCCCAAACCAACAAAAGCTTTTCACATTCAAGTAGACGCATATAAAAACACACTCAGTGGCGTGTTAGCAAAAGAGCATGGTGGAAAGCTATGTCCGATTGCACATTATAGCTGGGAAAAAATCTCCAATTGAACAATACTTCAACCCATACACTCAGCATGTCTTGGCGGTTCTTTGGTGGTTAACAACAACAGAGCCAATTGTTGGCTTCCAGCCTGTTGTTGTGCACACAGTGCACACGCAAGTTCAAATGCTATTGCAAGGATGCATAAAAGGTGTTTAATCTCAAAGATTAGAAAGGTGGCTAGCATACAAGCATGTGACATAACAACAGTAAACACACAGATTCTGCCTCATCTGCTTGGAGATGTTGAGGGCCATTCACACACCTGCCACCCGAATAGGAGGTACCATATCCTGTACAGGACCAGGAGCTTCCAAACCAAACACAGGTGTACATTGATGGCTCCCGGTTTTATTATGAGGTTAATTTCTATGCTGGGTGTGTGGTGTGGGCTCCTCATCCTCCCAACTCAGACGTTGGTAAATATTATTCAAATTACTGCCAAGAATGTCTGCACAAGAAGCAGAACTTGCGGCCTTGCTAGAAGCCATTGAAGCTTACCACAAACCACTTTGAATATACACAGACAGCCGTTGTGCTTTTTGGGGTAGTGCATGATTTTATGGTACAATGGCAATTGCGAAAATTCCTCACTTCTACAGGAACACCAATAAATAATTTCAGCACCATCACTGAAATTTGGCAAGCAATCAAAGCACATGAATCTTCTATCTCCGTCATCAAAGTACGTGCACACATAAACAGAAACCCCAATGAACATGAACAAAACAACAACATTGCAGATAAATTTGCCAAAATCGCAGCCACGAAAGGAGACGAGTGGCAACCAGACAAACTGCCTGCCCCTGCTGTGAGTGCGGTCTAAATCACTCCCATCGACCTTAAACAATATCAAAAAGATTTGTGGACAGCTGAAGGAGAGATTGCACTGCACTTTCAGCAGGATCAGTTAGTCACTGTCACAGAGGGCATAATACTCAGAGATGGGAAATATGTGGTTCCAGAAGCTCTTCAAAAACCCATAATCAAGCTGTTGCATGAATATGCCCATATATCAGCTGCTAAAACACAGCAGTTGATACAAACACAATTTTGGTGGTCAGGAATGACTTCAGATGTCGACAGGTGGTGTAGTACATGCATAGTTTGTGCAACAGTTAATCAGGGCAAACCCGGAAGCACTAATCTATGCAGGCCAGACCCACCTAAGGGATCTTGGGAATCCTTACAGATGGATTTCATTGGTCCACTCCCCAGTGCCAAAAGGGGATATCGTCATTGCCTGGTGATCATTGATAAATTCTCAAGTGGGTGGAAGCAATTCCCACCCGCAATAACACTGCAAACACTGTGGCATGGGTGATGGCCAACCAAATCATTCCACTTTGGGGTGTGCCCGTCCGAGTCTGATCAAGGAACCCATTTCCCTGGACAAGTAATGCAAAACATGTGTAAAATGCTTAACATCAAACAAAAATTTCACATTCCTTACAGACCACAAAGCTCAGGTATGGTGGAACGTATGAAATGCACCATCAAAGAAAACCTAGCTAAGCAAATCACAACATCAAAACAGGTGGACAGATGCCTTACCAACTGTCTTCACTGTACTACGTGCAACCTCATCTAAAGCCACAGGCATCAGCCCATATGAATTCATCACCGGAAGAATCATGAAGCTCCCGATTTATCCAAATTTCTCGCCAGCAGACTTGGGACCTCTCATGCTTGCAACACATCAGACTGTGCTGGGCCAATGACAAGAAAGGCTCAGAGCACTACAGGCACAAGCCGAGCTAAAACAGCAACAGTCATACCAAACAAAAGACATGCAATTTAACCCAACCTCTGAAACTAAATTTTTAGAAGGAGAGATGGTAATGGTGCATGTCTTTGTAAAACAAAGCACGTTCGCTCCAAGGTGGCATGGACCATATGAGGTCAAAGCGGTCTGCAACAGCTGTGTGGCTGTTTCTGTCAGAGGAAAGACAAGATGGTATCACGTCTCAATGCAATCTGTACAAAGATTCAGCTAACCAATAAACTATTTTTTTTCTATTTCAGGATAACCTCTGCAATCCTATGGAGACCGGACACAAGGCAGTTGTCCGGACCTACCTGCATCAAGCTGGGTCAACAGGTATTGCTCACACACACATTAGGATGCGGAAGATGGATATGGAAATACACAAAGGGGCCATACACCTCAAAAATTCTCATTATAACCAAAGAAATATTTATATGGCCTCCCAGAGTAGCATCGGAACTAAATTGCACGCCACAAATCTGTCGTAAATTAGGTTCCACCCATCCCGCATACATAAACATGTCAATACACACACCAGCATGGCCATTCCAGCACATTTTCACTGCCTGGTATCAATTAAAGTTATATCCAGAAACTAAAGAAGGTGGGATGCGCACTTTATATGAGAAAAACAATGACGGCATAGACCCTAAAATCATAAAAAATTTTGTTAACAATTTGGAACCTGCCACATACAGGTGCACCCACTCAGAAACACTAAACACCACACACATAAGTTACACTGAATATAAATTCAATTTAACATTATACAAACCCTATGACAATAGACTCAAAACCTTAATCTGGACTAGCTGAAAGGAAGGGATTTATTGTGAAGGAAAATGTAAAATAAGATAGATCAATTTCACTAGCCCACAAAACTGTTCATGGACTGCTAATCACTGTATATAACCACCTGTGGGTTTAGCAAACCAAAGCAATGCCCAAAGCTATACCCAATTCCTCCTGGTGGACTTATCAAAAGGAACTTTAATAAGACTTTGTTTAATGATGTAAATTTGGTGATGACTCATGTAACTTACAACATATCCAATATTCTATCTGCCTATGCAAAACATTGTCATCGGAGGAACGCAAGATGGCGGCTCAGAGGTAGCAACAGTTTTCAGGAGCTCCTGTGCCACTCACTCATTTTCCACTCATACACGTTAAATGTAGGATGCAAGTTATTGATTTTGGTAATTAATTTTTTGGAGTATGTCGCTAGAGACTTTTTGGTCGCAATCTCTGCTGAAGATGCCAAGACATGCTAAGAAAACTGGTAAAAAGGATTCGGCCCGGGGATGCATTTGCCGAATAGCCTGAGCAGAGGTTGGGTGATGTCAACAGTGAGACTAAACTCGCTTCAGTAAAAGCACTTCAAATTATGACAGAGAAAATTTCCAATACAATAGATGAGAAACTTAGTCCGCTGGCAGAAACAGTGCATAATCACACTCAGCAATTGGAGAGTGTGAATAATCGGCTGGATGAGGCGGAGCGGAGAATCATGGCAATGGAGGCATCTTCGGAGGATGCACAAACCCACGCATTCACCCTTGAAAAACAAGTCGCTTTGCTCACTGAACACATCGATGTCCTGGAAAACAGAGGCCGGCGTAAAAACATCCGAATTTAGGCCTTCGCGAAGAGGTGGAGGGTGCTGATGCCGTTACCTTTCTTCAAATGGATCCCAACATGTCTTAACCTGCATACTAAGGGCGGTCCCATTAAGGTTGAAAGGGCGCATTGTATGCTGGCTCAAAAACCGGGCGTTAAGGACAGGCCCGGTTCCACAACTACGGAGATAAGCAGAGAGTTCTAGATCGGTGGATGGAGATTTGTGGTATGAGGACAGCAAGGTGTCATTCTACCAGTATTTTTCTGCTTCAGTGATACGGAGGTGTAAAGAGTTCAACACAATCAATCTGCGATTTTGAGAGATGGGTGCCCGCGGCGCGATGCTGTATCCGGCCAAGCTACGAGTGATTATTGGAAGCACTTCTAAAGTTTTTGATACGACAGATGCAGTTTCGCAGTACCTAGACAAAAACGCCACGAGGTCCAACACCTGATCCCCCTGCTGCTGTGACAGGCTGGTGGCGAACTGAATTATTTTCATATTCTGTCTATTCTCTTATAAGTATGCAATACGATTGAAAGATTGTATATTTTATTTTTTATTCTCCCTTTCTGAGTGACGAGGGCTGGTCTTATAATTTATGTTTATTTCTCGGGTGGGTGATTGGCAGGAGGTTTATAGGTGTGTTTTTTTTTCCTGAGACTTTGTTTCTGGAGGTTTAGTGAGATGAAGTTCTGTCCCCTAAGAGATATGGGGAAAGGCCCCCCTTTTTATTTTTATTTTAGTATTTTTTTCCCCTGCTGTTTTATTTCTAATTTGTATTTTTTCCTTTCTTTTCTACGTTGCCAGTTTGACTTGTTCCAATATGTGTTATTGCTTGTTGTAATACCTTGAGACACGCACATTTGTTTTCTGGACGCAATGAAGGGGTAATGATTATGGATACTTTTGACAGGGGGAGAGCACCGCCCGATCCATTCTTTATTTGGTTTAAGTTACAGCTATCAGTAACTTAAGACTTTATACATGGAATGTAAGGGGCTTACATGGACAAATAAATATAAGGAAAGTTTTCACGCGACTCTGTAAGGAGAATATAGATGTAGCTTTGATGCAAGAAACTAATTTGAGTGACATCGAACATTCGAATCTAAAATACAAATGGATTGGTCAGATTTACTTCTCATCTTTCACAAAAAGTAGCAGAGGAGTAGCTATCTTAATAAAAGGATACCTCTGCTGATCACAGACAGTGTTAAGGACAAACATGGCAGATATATTATTATTAAGGGGACTTTGAATGGTGAAGAGATTTCACTTCTAAATATATATTGCCCCCCAAATTATTCTTCGGAATTTCTTACAAAAGCCTTTTTCGATTTTAAAGAATATGCATCTGGATTGGCTAATATTGGCGGGGACTTTAACTGTTTACTAAATTTGTTACTGGACAGATTCCTCCCCCACAATAACTCTCTCTTCACCAAACAGTCTAAAACTCTCTCTGCTCTGTGTGATGAATTAGGATATATAGATGTTTGGCACACTCTTTATACTTAACAGAAGAAATGCACTTTTTTCTCGCATCCTCATAATTGTCACTCTAGGATCGATTTCTTCTTTGCTCCTAGGACACTGATGCAAAAGATCTCTCTCTGTAACATAGGAAATATCATGGTTTCTGATCATGCCATTGTTGTATTAGATGCCTGTGTAAAGGGGTTTCTTAGAACAGCTAGACGATGGAGATTTAATGCTGTATTGCTCAAAGATGATACATTTCTCTCATACTTTAATTCAGAGTTTAAGATATGTTTATCTATTAAATCCACAGACAATCCCTCACTCCTATGGGAGACCAGTAAAGCATATATTAGAGGCCTCATTATTTCATATTTCACTGCCAAAAAAAGGAAACAATTAGAAAAACAGAGACACCTAGAGTCAGAGTTAAATATTGCCACCAATAGCTATCTGAATGACCCCCTCCAACATCTTTAGAAAAATTAGGTACTGTGCGGGCCTCTTTAAACTTGCTGTTAACTCAACAATCTCATTCAAATATTCTATTCTCGAAGCAGAAATTATACGAATGGGGTAATAAACCCAGTAAATATTTAACCCACTTGACGAAGTTGAAATCGGACTCACAATTTATCACTTCTATAGTGGATGATAAGGGAGTACAATCTTTCGATTCTTATATTATAAATAACACTTTTAAACAATTTTACTCTGCATTATATCAATCCATTTATTCTTCTCAAAGACATGATTACATGGTATCATTCTTTGATCGCCTGACTCTTCCTGTTATCTCTGAAGAGCAGAGGGAATTTCTTAATGCTCCCATCTTGACAGAGGAAGCTGCAACAGCACTCCATAGCTTAAAATCTGGCAAATCCCCTGGGCCAGATGGCCTTCTTCTATAAAGAATTTGAGCATATACTACTAGAGCCTCTTTTAGATATGTTTAACTACTCATTCTTTACTGATTGTTTGCCCCCCTGGCTTTTTGCCAGGCAAATATTTCTCTTATCCTTAAAAAAGGTAAGGAACCAGAAAATTGTCGGTCCTATAGGCCCATTGCCTTATTAAACTCAGATTTAAAATTGTTATCTAAAATCTTACTCACTAAGATTGGAAAAGGTTCTACCATCTATTATTAATGAAGCCCAGACAGGGTTTATTAAAGGCAGAAGCTCTACTCAGAATGTTAGACGGCTTTTAAATATTATTGACCTCTCTCATAATCTTAGTTATAGTTCTGTCATTCTGTCCCTTGGTGCGGAAAAAGCTTTTGACTCTGTGGAATGGCCTTATTTATTTTATACCTTAGAAACATTTGGCCTTGGAGAATGCTTCATTAAGTGGGTGTGTATACTCTATACGGGTCCTCTTGCAGCGGTCATTACCAATGGCCACAGATCCGACAATTTTCCTCTATTCCGGGGTACCAGACAGGGCTGCCCTCTCTCTCCATTGCTTTTTGCAATAGCAATAGAGCCATTTGCTCAGATGATAAGAGAGGATGTGGCGCTGTCGGGGGTGTCTCTGGGTGGTAGACAGCACAAAATCGCCTTATATGCGAATGATATGCTGCTCTTTCTCTCTGATCCCGAGGTGTCTGTGCCAAGGTTTGTAAACCTCATTCAGGAATTTGGGCAATTCTCTGGGTAAAATTTTTTTTTTTTTCTAAATCGGTTGCTCTATTTATAGGGAATACGAAGCCCACAAGTCAACCTCCCTCCTTTCCTTTTAAATGCTCCAATGACGTCTTTGTCTATCTGGGTATTAATGTGACCCCTACATTTAGTCAGATGTACAAAGCTAATTATGTACCAATTCTTGAAAAAATTCAATAAAATTTATGATTTAGACAGGTGGATGTCTCTTCCTCTGTCTTGGCTGGGGAGGGTCGCTTTGATAAAAATTAATGTCCTGCCCCACTTATTGTATCCAATGCAAATGATTCCTGTTTTACTGTCTAATAAGGTCATAAAAGAGCTGAATGAGTGGCTAAGCTCATTTATCTGGAGCAAAAGAAAACCTAGACTGAAATTATTAAAACTTCAACTCACTAGCACAAAGGGAGGCTTGGATCTTCCGAACATTAGACTGTATAAATTGGCTTGCCAACTTCGATTTGTTGTCGATTGGCTCAATCTGGCTTGATCTCGAATCCTCACAGTTCAACTGCCCTTTACAAAACCTTTTATTTGTTCATAATTCAAAGTTGAGCAGAGCTCTGTGTAATAGTCCCTTAGTGCATAATACTCTCAAAGCCAGCTGGAAGGCAGGATTGATACATCCTCTCCTCTTTTGCCAAGTACTACAGACCTTGGTTTTAGCTTATGGCATGCTTTTGGCATTTGTAGGATGAGGGACTTGTATGAGGAGGGATCTCTACTAACCTTTGATTACATAGTCTCTATATATAATGTACCTAGGCAACATTTCTTCAGATTTTTGCAAATTAGAGACTATATCTTCAAAAATACTACACTCACTTATAAATATTCATTCTCAGTTATTGAGAAAATCCTTCTGAACCCTCCTCCACACAAATTTATTTCCCTTTTTTATAAAGCTCTATGCTCCTATGGTACAGTTAGTACCTCGCACCTCAGATTGACTTGGGAACAAGAGCTCGGAGTGGATATCTTGGAAGAGGAGTGGGAGACGGTCTGGTCCCAGGCCAATAGGCTCTCAGTGTGTAACAGGGCAAGAGCCATTCAGCTTAGGATTCAGCACAGAATACATATTACGCCTCATATAAGACATAAATACAATTCAACTCTTCCACCACTCTGCCCTAAATGCAAGTCTGATACAGGAGATTATATTCATTGTATATGGGGTTGTCACATAATCCAGTCTTATTGGTCTAGGGTTGTGGCTCAGTTAAACAACATCTTTTGGCCTGGATATAGGGCTGGATCCTTTGTCACTCCTTATGGGTTTTCCCTGTAAATTAATTTCTAACAAATATAAAAGATGGCTTTTTAGCTTATTGACCTTTGCTAGTATTGCGTCTTGATGAAATGGAGAACCGGGGTTACTAATATTAACTAGTCTGATAATAGAGCCATAGTTTTTCAAAACGTCAAATAGTTCTTCATCTATTTCGGTTCTAGTCAATCCACTGACTATCAGTGAGTTTGGAACTTTAATTCCTTTTTCTTCAATTATTTCCATGTTATTAACAATAGAATACTGTTATCACACTTGTATGTATTTTCAAGATAAACTGTTATTATGTCAATAGCACCACCTCCTGAGCTGGCTCGCCAAATTGTAGCATTTATTAAATATCTACTATATAGGTTATCTATCTAGGTTTCAGAAGATTTAGATACGTAGGAGGTAGTGGACTGAAACAATAACAGTAACGACACAATTATTAAGGTAATGAATGAAAATATTTATATAGGTGTAGGCATGAATATTATACAGCATGTAAAATCCTAAGGTGCACCCTCTAAGTGGCCCAAGATTTCAATACAATGTATACAATGAAAAAAAATAAATAAAATACAATATTCAAAAGTGTTTCTGTAAAAAGATCTTGCTCTTGTCTTTAGTCCATTGCATTAAAAAAAATACCGTACTCTAAGATTCTGTAGTTCTAGTTGGGAAAATCCCTCAATGCTCTCTGGCAGCGGTACAGTATGAAGATCTCTGTATGAACAATATATGGTAGTTTAGGATTAGCAAAACCCAGGACAGGTGCAGTGGTTAGCTTTTCAATGACTAAGGTGAACGCTTGTTGGCAGGTGGGTGTCCAACGGTTGTTAAAGGGCTCTTTAGGATGGAAGTAGCACTTGCTTTTCTCTTACACTTTGGCACCTTTGCGAAGTGGTGGGTATCCTGCAGTTAAATCATTTAGTGGTTTGACTATCCGGGAGTAGCATTTTACGAATCTTCGGTAATAACCGGAAAAGCCGAGGAAAGATCTTAACTCTTTTAGATTCTTCAGACTTGGCCAGGTTTTTAAAGTTTGGATTTTTTTCAGGGTCTGTCACTACACCGTTCTCTGACACTATATGGCCCAAGTAGCGGACAGATTTCTGAAAAAACTTGCACTTTTCAGGCGATAGTTTTAATCTGAATTGCTTGAGACGATCAAGAACGTGTAACAAACGACTTTCGTGTTCTTCCAGAGTTTCAGAAAATATGATCAAATCGTCCAGGAAGACGAGTACTTCTTTGAGATTAATGTTCCCCATACACTTTTCCATTAATCTCTGGAATGTGCTTGGGGCATCTGTCACACCTTGGGGCATACAATTAAATTCCCAAAACCCCAAGGGACACGTGAAAGCAGTTTTGGGCTTGTCTCCTTTTTCGACTTCGATCTGATAATATGACTTGAGATCTAGGACAGAAAACCATTTTGAGCCATTAAGAGATGAAAATGTTTCCTCGAGATTGGGTAAGGCATATGCATATTTTACCGTCTGGAGATTCAACTTCCGGTAGTCGATGCATAGCCGGACGTCACCATTTTTCTTTCTTACAACCACTATGGGGGAAGAAAAAGAAGATTCAGACTCCCTGATAATTCCACTCTCCAGGAGCTCTTGAAGATGTGTACGAACAGCATCAAGGTCTTTAGGATGAATCGGTCGTGCTCTGTGTTTGAACGGAGTTCCATCAGTCAGGTTGATGTGATGTTTCACTTTTTGAGTGTGTCCAAAATCTATTTCACAATCATATTTATTTCCATAATTTTTCTAGTGGGCTACACTATTCCTTTGGAGCTCTTGACATGCATTATTCATTCTAAAACTGACACTTTTAACCGCATATGGACGCCATATCTTGACAGCATAAATACCGTTGCTAGTGATATCCTGTGGTTTGGTATGATATAATGTGCCAGAAGTATTTAGATTGCATATGTATTCTCCTTGGCTTATGTTGGTCCAACTGTACATTTCGATGTATGAAACAATGCTGTGTTGTTGTCTTCTTATGTACTTTTGTTTATGTATCCCCATTGTTGTGTGTCAAGCAATTTGTGTTTGTTAACCTTTTGTAATTTGTTGAAGTTAATAAAAAACAAACATTGCCATCTTCATAAGTATTTTGATGACATTATGATGCATACTGGAAATTAATGTACTGGTTGCCTTGGGTTTTTTTGTCATCTTTCCTTTAATCCATCCAGACCAAGTATTTCCAAATTCCACTACTATACGCTCCATTGGTGTACTGAATGATCAGATAATCAAATAGGATCACCTTATTGGGTATATGATGTTGAAGGTTACTGAGACACAATATACCAGTCGCACTTGCTGTCATGAAACTCACCATTATGTTGTTTGTACATGTAACACATTCCAACCTTTTTCTCCCAACAACACTAAACTCATAAATGTACAGTATTTACATGGTCATTTAAGATGCTGTTCAGGCGCATATGTATTACCAGTGAGAACTCCTTCACCTAACTGAGATCGGCCCAGAAGACCACCACTGGAGGAGGCAGAGAGTTCTTCTAAGAGTCAGATCATCATCAAAGGGAAGGTACAACAAGCAGATGTATGGAATGACATGATGGAATGACATGTCCAATGAACAAGCCAAAAAAGCCTTGATGAATTTGATGAACTGACACAGGCAGGGACAAACCCAAACACAATTATCCACCTGCCGGACCCAAGTTACATGTATCTGGTGAGACTAGGTGTTTTGCAGATGCATACAAAGTGACAAAATGGACTTGGCACAGTGAACGCCTAATAGTGACCAATAGTGACCTCTAAATTAGAGGTCAACTTAAAGTCAGATACAATTAATAATGGGATGAATTTGTAAAGACAGAACAATGCAGAGACTTTCAAAGGGCAAATCTATCTATTTTTAGTAGTTTGCCTGCATTTTTACAACAGAATATGAAATACTGCAGTGAACTTGAAACACTTCATTACAAAAGAAAAAGAAAGACAAGCGTAGGAGGGGTGGCTAATTCAGTCTTGCGGCTCACTTCTCATGTCCCTTTCCTTCTTAGTCTGTTGAGAGATTGATACATAGAATGTGTATGGGAATTAACAGTTAATTTTTTGCATGTGTATTTGACAGAAATGGCAGAGAAGACGTTTAAAAGATTGGTCAGACTGTATAAATACATAAAAATCTACCATCATGGTGTAAACTTGAGGGAATCAGATGAGGACCATATACACAAATGCAAAAGTGGGTGAAAGTCTTGTGTGCAGTGACAAGACATATACCATTTTACAATAAACAACATATTTACACAACACAATTTACATATCTATTGTACATATAATTACACAACACAATAATATACAATGTATAGTAAACAATTCACACAATATAGAATACACATACAATAAAAATAAAATCTAAGTATATAAAGTGTATAAAAAAATGTAATAAATAACTAAAAAATTATATTATATACAGTAGTTGTATTGTGAATAGAATTTATGACAGTCCAGTGTGAGATAATAAGATTAATAAAGTGCAGTGCTGATGTATATTGATCGTGAGAGATCAAGTGTTCAAAATTCTGATTGCTTGGGGGAAGAAGCTGTCATGTAATCGGCTGGTGCGGGTCCTGATGCTGTGATACCGCCTGCCAGATGGTAGCAGTGAGAGCAGCCCATGGCTCGGGTGGCTGGAGTCTCTGATGATCCTCCAAGCTTTTTTCACACACCGCCTGGTATATATGTCCAGGAGGGAGGGAAGCTCACCTCCGATGATGTGTCTGGCAGTTCATACCACCCTTTGCAGGGCTTTGCAGTTGTGGGCAGTGCTATTGCCTTAACAGGCGGTGATGCAGCCAGTCAGGAGGCTCTCTACAGTACTAGTGTAGAACCGTGTGAGGATGTGGTGGTTCATTCCAAACTTCCTCAGCCGTCTCAGGAAGAAGAAGCGCTGGTGAGCCTTCTTCACAATGGCCTCAGTGTGGACGGACCATGTGAGTTCCTCAGTGATGTGGACACCGAGGAACGTGAAGCTGCTGACTCTCTCCACCGGTGCTCCATTAATGGTGATGGGGCTGTGTTCTCTGTCTTTCCTCCTGAAGTCCACTACAGTTCCTTGGTCTTACTGCCGTTGAGGGAGAGGTTGTGCTCCTGACACCAGCATGTCAGAGTGTGCACCTCCTCTCTGTAGGCTGTTTCATCATTGTCAGTGATCAGACATATCACCGTCGTATCGTCAGCAAACTTAATAATGGCATTGGAGCTATGTGTTGCCACACAGTCATGTGTGTACAGGGAATACAGGAGTGGGCTGAGAACACAGCCCTGCAGGGCTCCAGTGTTGAGGGTCAGTGATGAGATGTTGCTGCCCATTCTAACCACCTGTCGTCTGCCTGACAGGAAGTCCAGGATCCAGCTGCACAGCGAGCTGTTTAAGCCCAGAGCCTGGAGTTTCACATCAAGCTTAGAGGGCACTATGGTGGTGAATGCTGAGCTGTAGTCTACAAATGGCATTCTCACATATGTGTTCCTTTTTTCCAGGTGGGAGTGAGCTGTGTGTATTGTAGATGCAATGGCATCATCAGTGGAATGGTTGTTGCGGTAGGCAAACTGCAATGGGTCCAGTGAGGTGGGCAACACAGAGCAGATGTAATCTCTGATTTGCATCTCAAGGCATTTGCTGATGATAGGAGTCAGAGCAACAGGATGCCAGTCATTTAAACAAGTGGTTTTTGATTGCTTTGGTACAGGTACAATGGTGGACGTTTTGAAGCATGTGGGGACTACAGACAAGGAGAGGGACAGGTTGCAAATGTCCGTAAAAACACCAGCCTGTTGGTTTGCGCACGCTCTGATGATGCAGATCGGAATGCCGTCTGGACCCGCGGCTTTACGGATGCTCACCCGTCGGAAGGATCGGGTTACATAGACGGAGAGTAAACCAACCTCTGTAGCGTCAACCGCGAGTGCCCTCTCCACGAGGGCGGTGTTATTTCCCTTGAAACGAGCATAAAATGTATTTAGCTCATCCGGGAGAGAGGCAGCGGTTTTCACAGTGGAGCTTTTATTACCTTTGTAGTCCGTGATGATGTTAATTCCCTGCCACATACTTATAGAGTCAGTGGTGTTGAACTGTCCTTCAATCTTGTGCCTGTACTTGCGTTTGGCTGCTCTGATGCTTGTTTATGCTCCTCACATTCCCGGGATTAAAAGCAAAGGTCCGCACATTAAGTGCTGCGCGAACATCGCTGTTAACCCATGGTTTCTGGTTGGAGTAGATCCATATTGTTTTGGTCGGAACAACATCCTCTACACATTTCCTGATGAAACACGTTATACTGTCAGCATAAACATCGATGTCGTCATCAGAGAGGGACCGGAATATCTCCTAGTCCGCGTGATCAAAACAGTCTTGTAGCATAGAGTCTGATTGGTCCAACCAGCACTGGATCATTCTGAGGGTGGGTGCTTCCTGTTTCAGTTCCTGCCTGTAAGCAGACAGAAGCAGAATGGAAGAGTGGTCTGATTTGCCAAATGGTGGGCGGGGGAGGGATTTGTAGCCATCCCGGAAAGGTGAATAGCAATGGTCAAAACCCGGTCTCCTCGTGTTGAAGCTGATATGTTGATGGTATTTTGGTGCGATTGTTTTCGGATTGGCTTTGTTAAAGTCCCCAGTCACAATGAACGCAGCCTCAGGGTGCGCGGTTTCCTGCTCACTTATACTCCCATGCAGTTCCTTGAGTGCCCGGTCTGTGTCGGCTTGTGGGGGGGATGTACACAGCTGTAATAATGACCACTGTGAATTCCCTTGTTAGCCAGAATGGTTGACACAGAAGCATGAGATATTCCAGATCAGGAGAGGAGAAAGACTTGATAAAATGTACGTTCCTCTGATCACACCAGGATTTGTTGATCATAAAACATACAGTATACCACCTCTGCTTTTACCTGAGAGGTCTTTCGCTCTGTTCGCTCGGTGCATGGAGAAACCCACAGGTTCGATGGCTGAGACTGGAATCTCTGCTGACATCCAAGTTTCTATTAGACAGATAATGCAGCAGTCCCTCGTCTCTTGTTGGAAAGAGATCCGCGCTCTCAACTCACAGAGCTTGTTGTCCAGAGATTTAACGTTTGCGGGGGTCGATTTGCACGATGTCTTACTCTGATGAGAACGCTGGCTCTTTTTCCCCTTTTCCTTCTGCGTTTCCACGGCCGGGCTGCCCAGACAAAGGGTTCCGCTGGCGTGTTTGTAAACAGCAGGTCGGCATTGAGGAATTTGAAGTCCGGTTTTCGGTGTGTAATTGCAGAACCAATGTCCAAAAGTGTTTGTCTGTTGTATACAATAAGGCAGACAACATCCAAGACAAAAAAAACAAAAAACTTTGAACAAACTAAACAAAACTGCAGTGTTGTGTCGGAGCTCGCAACGCATCAGCCATACTCAGCTCCATCTTGAGTCAGGGTCAATACTTTTGAAAAGGGTGGTAGACTGCTTGGAGACGTTCATTCATTCAGTTGCTCCATCACCAACGACAGAGCTAATTTTGTATGTAAATGCTAGGAACTGGTTACATACTCGGCTAGACATCTTTGGAGACTACTATGAAAAAAATGCTGGAGTCACTGAAAGCAGACGTTTTAAGCAGGCGATAAGGTGGTCAAAGAGGAACCGAGGAGAATCAAGGAAAGTGCAAACAAAATAGCATTCTAGGATATCCAGGAGATAATAAGGAAGGAAAAGGAAAGAGAATATTAAGGTAAAGCTGAAAGCCATCAAAGTCAAAATCAGAGTTAGTGTCAGGATAAAATGATTGAGGGGCACCAGGGACAACAGAACCCTAAATCCCCATTCACATTGTCAGCAACTCACTGTGGTATTCATTTTCAAAAAGAGCTGGTGACTTTCTGTGACAGTGATCGTTTGCGGCAGGCTGTGTGTGCTGTCAATAAACACACAAGAAAAGTTTAACTTTATGCAAATGCAGAGCAATAACCAATAGGAGTGAAGATGCTGAAGCTCAGAATCAAAATCCAGAACTAAACGACCCAGGTTCCACAGATAACAACTAGCTGATTTTGGAAAATCAGAAGAGAGGATGGCCCATGGTTACAGAAGAAATACTGGGAGTTTGGTCAGACCTCAAGAGGTGATTGCCTCAAAAGAAGGCCCAGACAGTCCGATTAAAGACGAAGAGAGAAACCTTTTTTTACACCAGGGTGACAAGTATGGTAATTGGGGTTTAACTTCCATGGAATCAATCTTGATTTTGGGTGACTCTAATGTAGCCAGACTGCCCATAATTCCAGAAAAAAAGGGCACAGGTAGTTTATTTCTTGGGGTGAGAGTGGCACATGCTTATTTTATTAAAGCACAGAATGCCGTAACCCCTAAGGTATCCTGCCAAAGAGACCATCAGAACCATTAATACAATAATCAGGCAAACTGGGAAAAGATTGGAAAGCCTACCATAAAATATATTTTCTATGGAAAAAGACTAAATACATTGGACAAAGGAAATGGAAGAAACCCTTCTTAAATTAGTAAAAAGGATGAACAGTTCTAAATCACAACACAGAATATGGCTCAGTGATTAATCTTTCAAAGGTTTTTAAACTTAACCAAGATCAAGTTTCAAAAAGGTTATAATAGGCAGTTAAATTTGGCAACCTTTTATGAAGTACAGGAAAGGATTAGACCACCGTTTATGCTGGTGTTTGACTGCTGTTTGATGAAACCAACATTTCAAGAATCTGTGGTAATCAATAAGGGTTTGGTGGAGAGTCTTTAAAAACAGGGATACGTTAACGAGAAACATCTATCTAGTGGGTGAGGACATACCTAGGAAAAGGAGGTCAACCACATAAACCACAGAGTACATCATATATATACCACCAGAAAGACCAGATTTTCAGAATGCAGTAGTGAGAGCTATAGAGTGGCAGAATACATTGATGCTAAGTGGATAATGGGTTTAAAATGTAATAAAATTTATTTGAAGGATACCTAATCTTTCATTGAATAGGAGAAGGGTCCTGGAGATTGTTTTCTTTGAACGTAGATATTCTATGGCAGTTAAGGGGTGTAGTTGTGTGTCTGTCTGTGGGACAGAGGGAGTGATGTGGTTGTCCAGCTGGTTGACATGATTTCTTGTAAATGAAGTTTTTATTATGTTTGTTGTAGGATGGTCGGTGTATTGGCTAAATAAGCAGCAAAAATAAATGAAGACTTCAAAAATGTCCATGGAAAAGTTCTCATTTAATTCAGGATGCCACAAATCCCAAAAAGTGCAACACAGTCCAAAGCCAAGTGTCCTTTGTAAGTTTAACTCAAAACAAAACAAACTAACAAAATAATTTGTTCAGAGCACACTCATCACAAAAACAAAACAAAATCAAAGTCAAAATCATGGGAAAATGAGTTACACAGTTGGCTACTGATCCAACCAAACAGCTTTTCAAAAACCCTTTTCCTTCCCTTCCCAAACATTTCATCTGTTCTTTATAGTTTTAATCTCCTCCTTCATATTCAAACTGACCAATCATAACTCTTCATCAATTATTAACTACACATTTCATAGTTCACTGAGTATTGGCAAGCTTACCACCTATACATTGATAAAGTCCATTTTTAACAATTTACTTGACCATTTGGTAAATGTTCAAACACATACTTAAAACACATTCATGAGTTTTAGGTATTAAAATACTCTTAGACCAACTCCTCCCCTTCAGGATGACATATAGTTGGTTTCCTGTTCACGGCCCCTCCCACTAGGCATTTCCAGAAACCGGTAAGACAAAGAGACATCCTCATTAACATTAAATTATTGTTTGTTCAACTTGTATTTATGCACTTTGATAACAGTCACCATGGAATGTGCACCTTTCATGTGACTGCCACTAGAGTGAAACAAACACAAAACAATCTCACAAAATGGTTTAGTGTGGTTATTTAAGTTTGGCACATGTGTGCCTCATCACATTTTCTCCCCTCCACCCTCTCTGGATGGTTTAAATTAGGCAAACGGGATAAATAGTCAGCGATAAGGTTTTTCTTACCTGGACAGTGCTCAATTGAAAAGACATAAGACTGCAGAGTCAGACACCAGCGCAGTATTCTTGAGTTACTGTTCTGCATGGTTTGCATCCATTTCGATGCTCGATGATCAGTTCTTAATGTGAATTCGCGCCCAAGCAAGTAGTACCGCAGGGAGTCCACAGCCCACTTAATGGCAAGACCTTCCTTCTCAATAGTTGAGTATTTCCGCTCTCTTTCAAAGAGTTTTCTGCTCAGAAATAGCACTGGTCTCTCATCACCAGTCTCTCCTTGGACTACTACCGCTCCCAAGCCCACATCAGAAGCATCCACCTGTACAATAAATCTCTTGGAGAAATTAGGACTCTGCAAGACAGGTTCTTGACATATTAAGTCTTTCAGTGATTTGAAGGCTTCTTCACACTCATTCGTCCAACAAAATTTAGCTGGACTCTTCTTGGTCAAATCAGTCAGAGGTGTAGCCAATGAGGCAAAGTGAGGAATAAACCTACGGTACCAACCAATTAACCCGAGAAAAGACCTCACCTGTTTTTTCGTTTGGGGCTGAGAAATGTTTTGGATAGCCTGAACCTTTTCCACTTGTGGTCTGATTTGTCCATGTCCCAGCAGATAGCCCAAATACTTCACTTCCGTCTGAGCCCATGAACATTTTGTGGTGTTAATCGTGAGACCAGCTCCCTGAAGCTTCTTTAGAATATCTGCAAGATGCTGCAGATGTTCCTGCCAAGACCCACTGTATACCACCACATCATCAAGGTATGCGGCTGCATACTGCTCACATCCCGCAAGTACCCGATCCATCAATCTTTGGAATGTGGCTGGTGCTCCATGTAATCCAAAGGGCATAACCGTATATTGATATAACCCCGTGGGAGATCGAAAGGCAGTATAGGGTCTGCAAGACTGATCAAGGGGCACTTGCCAATATCCTTTACACAGATCTAATGTAGTCATATAGGATGCTTTACCCAGTCTCTCAATCAACTCGTCAATACGAGGCATAGGATAGGAATCGAAACATGATACACTGTTTAGTTTTCTAAAATCAGTGCAGAACCGGATTCCTCCATCCTTTTTAGGGACAAGTAATATGGGACTTGACCACTCACTGTTGGATGGTTCTATAATTCCCATTTCCAACATGTCCTCGATTTCGCTCTTTAAACGTTCTACCATCTTCTCCGGGACTCGATAGGGTTTTTGTCGAACTGGAGTAGTGTCTTTCAAGATGATATTGTGTGTGAGAATCTCAGTACGGCCTGGTCTTTCCTGGAAAAGAGATGGAAAAGTTTGAATTACCTCTGTTAATTGCCGTTGTTGAGGGATATTCAAATGTGCAGACCATCCTGGGGCCTTTTGCGGTGATCGAACCGGTTCCATATCGGTTTCATCCTCTTCCTCCACTATGGCCTTCACCATCATCGCTTGTTTTTTAACATCTGTAGGACCATGGAGATCGGCCATTCTCTCTTTATATTCCCTCAGAAGATTAACATGTAGGATCTGCTTAGGCTTCTGCCTTTCGGGACACAAGATCTCATAGGTTACTGGACCCAGTTTTCGTGTCACGACATACGGACCCTGCCACTTAGCCAACAATTTACTGGTACCCGATGGAAGCAGTACCAGAACTTTCTGTCCCGGTTCCAACTCCCTTTTCCGCGCATGTGCGTCGTACCATACCTTTTGCCTTTGCTGGGCAGCAGATAAATTCTTTTTAGCTAGAGTCCGAAAGTTCTCCAACTTATCCCTCATCTGTAATATATATGAGGCGATACTGCACTGGGCTGGTTCCTCTGCTGTCCATCCCTCTTTGAGCACGTCCAGGGGACCACGAACTTGCCTGCCAAACAGAAGTTCAAAAGGGGAGAAACCGGTTGAGCATTGAGGAACCTCTCTATATGCAAAGAGTAGAAATGGAATCCATTTATCCCAATCCCTCCCAGACTCATCAACAAACTTTTTAAGCATGTTCTTCAATGTACCGTTGAACCGTTCTACCAACCCATCTGTTTGAGGGTGAAATGGTGTAGTTCTGATTCCTTTAACGCCTAGTTGTTTGTACAGTAGCTTCATCAGCTTAGCCATAAAATTTGTTCCCTGATCAGTGATAATTTCAGAAGGGACTCCTACCCTTGAAATCAAATCAACTAAACATCTCACAATGTGTTTAACTTGGATTGAACGCAAGGGGTACACCTCCGGATATCTAGTAGCATAATCACAGATTACCAATGCAAATTGGTGACCTGCACTACTCTTTACCAATGGACCTATTATATCCATCCCTATACGGTCAAATGGGATTCCAATAATAGGCAGAGGTTGCAGATAACTTCTATCAGCTTTTCTAACCGGTGCTACCCTTTGGCATTCATGACAAGTTTTACAATATTCTTGCACATCTTGATACATTCTTGGCCAATAAAACCGTTGACTAATCCGTTCATAGGTTTTCTGTTGGCCTAGATGCCCTGACCAAGGTATGGTATGCCCCAGATGTAAAATCATCTGATGCAGATCTTTTGGTAGTACCAGTCTAGGGATCTCCATGTCATCCAGGTACAAAAGGTTGTTCTTTAAAATGTACCGCCCCCCTCCCATTGTTACACCCACAGGGTTGCCATCTACCTCACACACTTTTTGAAACAGAGGTTGTAGACCAATGTCTGCTTTTTGTAATTCCCTAAAATTATCAGGGACCTGCCAACGGCTGTTAATCATCTCAGAGCCAGGGTGATCAATAAAACTGGGTAAGCTCCCTTGTATCTTATCCTTCCCCCTATGCTTTTCTTGCCGTCTCTGTCCTCTACTTTTTTTAGTCTTTCCTTCAACAGAAAACAAATCAGCATCAGCATTAGGAAGGGGTTGTAAACCTTTGGTCTGGGACCGTGTAACCACTGCACACATTTTGGATTCTAAACCCACCAAATCAGTTAAACAAGGAAAATCTTCCCCGATCACCACATCATATGCTAGTTTCTCAACCACCCCTACCCTTAACAGGTATGCCTGTTCTTCTATCACTACAGAGACATCAGCAGTAGGATATATTTTTTCATCACCATGTACACATCCCAAACATACTGTATCTTCGTAGTTCAACATCTCACGATTCAACATGATAGATTTCACCAAAGTTTGTGTACTACCTGTGTCAACCAAGGCCTGTACAGATTGACCATTAACGGTTACCATTATAAGGTGGCTATGTTTCTCTGTAGGTTTTACTACTTCACCAGAACACTCATTCCTGGGAACATAGCACATGTTAGTCATTTTAGGCTTTCTTAAGGGACAAAGAGAAGCCTTATGTCCTGGTTATTGACAATAGAAACAAATAAAGGTTGCATTAGAAGGTTTCCCCGACAGTCCCACAGTCTTATCAATAGGTTCCTCCACTTTTCCCTTCCCCATATTCACATTACCTTTGGTGGTTCATGGTGGCTCTCGATGAGCAGCCATGTATCTTTCAGCCAGCCTTGCAGCTTCCTCACCAGTCTGTGGTTGGTTTTCTTTGACCCATACTCTCACATCGGGCCGTAACACTCGCAAATACTGTTCCAAGATGATGGTTTCTCCCACCTGTTCCTTGCTCTTCGTTTCGGGTCGCATCCACCTCTTATACAAGCCCTTGATGCGATTATACGTTTCCCTCACACTCTCTCCAGTTGGTATCGTAAGGCTCCGAAAACGTAGACGATATGTCTCCTCAGTCACGTTGTATTTGGACAGGATTGCAGCCTTGATGTCATCATAGGAACCAGAGCGTAGTTCGTCCATGCTCGTATAGGCCTCCAAAGCTTTGCCTGTCAATAAAGTGACCACCCGTATTGCCCACTCATCCATTCGCCACCCCCATGTTCTAGCAATGCGTTCGAAACGCACAAAAAAAACTCTCCACATCCTCACCCTCTACAAAATCAGGAATTCGAGGTTCATGATGGCGTCTAAAGGATGGTACCGGCGGTGGTGACTCTGCCGGCACATGATCTTCAGGTTGAGCTTGAGGAGGTTCTGGAAGCAATGCTCTTCCTCCTGATGCCTGCGGATGTGTTCTGGGTGTAGGTAAGGGGTAATGAGTATGTTGACTTAATTGTTCACTTGATTCCCAGCCTGTCTTAGGCTTCTGAAAAATAGCAGCCTTCAACCCAGTCAATTCATCAAACAGTATTTTTTCCTTCCTCTGTTGTTGCTGAATAAAGTTCCTCATTTCAAAAAAGAAATTTTGACTCACCACAATATGGTCTGCATCTTCTCGGGGTGTACTGACTTTACTGGTCTTAGGTCTCACCACGTGTTCAGCCTCAGGATATTGAACATTCCCCACATGAAACAAGTCCGTTACAGCTTCCTCAGGTGCTCCTGCTACCAACTCCAAATCACCCAGCTGAGCTTCAACAGTGTCCTCCTCACCTTCAGAAAACATGATTGGATGGGCTCGGGTAATCCTTTGAGGACCTCCATGTTCTCTAGTCGTCATCTTGGGGTTTTGACACTTCCCTCTTCTACTGCCAGTTACTCCATTAAGACTTACATCCCACTTCTGACACCATTTGTTGTAGGATGGTCGGTGTATTGGCTAAATAAGCAGCAAAAATAAATGAAGACTTCAAAAATGTCCATGGGAAAGTTCTCATTTAATTCAGGATGCCACAAATCCCAAAAAGTGCAACACAGTCCAAAGCCAAGTGTCCTTTGTAAGTTTAACTCAAAACAAAACAAACTAACAAAATAATTTGTTCAGAGCACACTCATCACAAAAACAAAACAAAATCAAAGTCAAAATCATGGGAAAATGAGTTACACAGTTGGCTACTGATCCAACCAAACAGCTTTTCAAAAACCCTTTTCCTTCCCTTCCCAAACATTTCATCTGTTCTTTATAGTTTTAATCTCCTCCTTCATATTCAAACTGACCAATCATAACTCTTCATCAATTATTAACTACACATTTCATAGTTCACTGAGTATTGGCAAGCTTACCACCTATACATTGATAAAGTCCATTTTTAACAATTTACTTGACCATTTGGTAAATGTTCAAACACATACTTAAAACACATTCATGAGTTTTAGGTATTAAAATACTCTTAGACCAACTCCTCCCCTTCAGGATGACATATAGTTGGTTTCCTGTTCACGGCCCCTCCCACTAGGCATTTCCAGAAACCCGTAAGACAAAGAGACATCCTCATTAACATTAAATTATTGTTTGTTCAACTTGTATTTATGCACTTTGATAACAGTCACCATGGAATGTGCACCTTTCATGTGACTGCCACTAGAGTGAAACAAACACAAAACAATCTCACAAAATGGTTTAGTGTGGTTATTTAAGTTTGGCACATGTGTGCCTCATCACAATGTTATTGATTTTCTTTATACATGACAAAACATAAAAAACATATATAAAAAAAAGAAAAAAGAAACAACAATCAAGATAGTAATAATAATAGTAAGTGAGAAATAGTATTAATTAAAAGAAATTACAGTTTATGCACAGCTGTGTGGGCAGGTTACAACTCAAGCGTGTAGTTATCCTTCAAAGTAACAAACTGAGTAAAATTCTCCCACATGTCAACATCTCTATGTTTTCCGTTCATCTTAGCTAACATTCTTTCATATGATACATTCTTCACCATAAACTCAATCCACATTTTAAATGAAGGACATTGATTATCTTTCCAAAATCGGAGTATCAATCGTACTGCCGTAATTACACCCAAAGTAACAAGGGAAAACTCAATATCCTTCATCTGAGGAATTTCAGATTTATCTCCTAATAGGCAAATCCTTGATGAAAATGGAAGGTCAAATCCCAAACATTCTCCAAGATATTTCAATACGATTTTCCAAAAAGGTTGAATCTTTGAACAATGCCAAAGAACATGCATATATGTACCAATTTCTTGTTTACATTTACAGCATATATTATCATTTAGACAACCCATTCTAAAAAGTTGTACTGGTGTATAATAATACCGATGTAACACCTTGTACTGGATAAATTTACTTCTTGCTTCCCTTATGTACCTTCCACTATTGGACAAAACTCTGTTCCAAGTATCCTTATCTATGTCACTATTAATGTCTCTTTGCCAAATCAGTCTCAAGTTTTTACAATTCTTATCACCAATCCTTAAACTTAGATAATAAAATTTTGATGATTTTTGAAGGTGACTTGGTAGTTCAAAACATTTTTCTAAAACATTCTTGTCCTGTCCAATGGAAACCTTTAGCACCAAACAATTTCTAATCTGCAAATATTTCCAGAAATGGTCCCGGCCTTCTAGATTAAAATTTTCTTTTAAATTATTGTAAGATAAAAACTTATCATTACTAAATAAATCGTTTAGGGTGCGCGTATTCCACTTCTAAACCATTGTCCCCAAAACAAGGGCTTTTTCTCTACCTTAACATAAGGATTATTCCATATTGAGGAGTAATATTGACTCATATGGGAAATCCCACATTTTTTGTGTACGATTTTCCAAACTTCTTTGGAATGAAGCAGTATTGGGTTGGTCATATGATGCTGAGAGTCCCCTTCTGGATTTTGTGAGAAAGCCTCTATTGGCTGAAAGGGGGAAGTAAGTTGTCGTTCTATTAATACCCAATCTAAATCTAAATTGTCATCCCCCCAGTGTTTAGCGATCTTAGACATTTCAAATGCTATTTTATAGAGCTCTACATTCGGCAATGCTAAACCTCCCCTGTCTCTGGGCAAACATAACTTATTAAAGCCAATCCTGGGTCTTTTACCTTCCCACAAAAAGTTCTTAATCATAACATTATATCGTTTATATATCTGGTGGGGCATAGTTAGAGGAACCATCCCCGATATGTAATTAAACTGTGGGGCTATCACCATCTTTATTATATTAATCTTTCCCCATAAAGTTAACAAGATCTTTTTCCAACTATCTAATTTTGCCTGTATTTTGTGTAGTAAAGGATCCATATTCAAATTCATTATATTCTCTAAATTAGGGCTCAGGTGGATACCTAAATATCTAATACCTTTATGCATCCATTTAAACTTAAATGCACTGACTGAGGAAGCAAAACATACTGCTGATACTGGCATAGCCTCTGACTTATGCCAGTTGATTTTATATCCTGAAAATTTAGAATAAGATTCAATCATATTAAGGAGTATTTGTAAGGAACACGCAGGGTCTTTAACTACTAGCATTATGTCATCCGCATACATTAGTAATTTATGTTCTCTTCCCCCTGCAAATACACCTTTAATTCTTGGTTCCTCTCTAATCATTGAAGCAAGTGGTTCTAAAACTAATGTAAAAAGTAGTGGACTAAGGGGGCAGCCTTGACGGGTAGACCTAGATAGATTAAAAAAGGATGATGTTATTCCATTAGTTATCACCGCTGCTTTAGGATTGGGCAGACAGCTGCAGGGTCCACTAGAGAGGTTGATCCTCAAACCCCCCACACCGGACCAAACATCGTATAACCAAATTGAACGACAAAAGATCATGACAGAGGAAGTAAAGCTGCGAGTAGGAGTGCAACACGCTAGACAAGCTAGATACTACGATGCCCGACGGAAGGATGTACAATTCCAGCCGGGAGATCTAGTCTGGATAAAAACTCACCCTCTCTCATCTTCTTCCAATAAATACTCTGCCAAGCTAGCGCCCAAGTGGGAGGGACCGGCTGAAATAATAAGGAAAATGGGGCCAATAAATTACACAGTTGGTTGGGGTGACCCATATAAAACAGACATTATAAATGTGGTGAATCTGAAACGTTGGTACGGACGAACTCCTCCTATGCCGAAGGCTGGGGGGGGGGATTTATGTAACGTTGCCACATAAGGCAAAGCACCTCCTTGTAATAATGCTTATTGACTAAATTGTTGGTTTGTCAATTATTCTATTGCTTTGCCCGGTAAGCTGTATTTTACCCCACTAATGTGATATTGACGCCCACATACATGTTCTCGCGATCACTTCCCGTGAGATCTCGTCACGGGATGACGCAACATGTAAACAGGAAGGACTAGTATTTTGAATAAAAGAGACCGATATGCCGGTCATCGAGAGAGCTGCTCCTCACTCTCAACGACAACTTGTATCTGCGTGGAATATCCTTTTTGCTGGCTGTTTTTTGGAGCATTATATGCCGTTCCTTGGAAGAGTACGACCAGATAACGCTTGTTTGGATTACTCAACTCTCTGGATTTATAACAGTCACTTTACCGCACTGATCCTGCTCACGGCTTGAACATACACCGGTGAGACCGATCTAACATTGTTTGTTTGTGCGTGCACTCTGGATAACAAGACTTTTTACATACCTACCTGACATTCCCACCTCAACATATATATATTTATATATATATATACATATCACTGTCTTGTCAGCGTTGTTCCATTATATGTTTGTATATATCTGTGATCTCTTAAATACACTTGGGTTTATTGTTAAACATCTGTGTTTGAGTGAGATTCTTCCTCCATATTACGAATCACTTAAGAGCAGCACCGATCCCTTTGAGTGTGTTAATACTTCCTATTTTAATAAATAGGGGAGTGTTACAGCAGGACGACATAAAGATGTTTTTTGAACTTAATATTGGGTCAACTCAGAGACTAGCAACAGTTTGGGATGCCTCTAAAGCATTTATCAGGGGGAAATGTATTGCTTATGCCAGTAAAAAAAAAAGGAAAGTGTTGAAAAAATGAAACTTTTAGAAAAACAAATCAGTGATTTAGAAAGAGAATTGGTACAAGGTTTTTCAGATTCGAAGTTTAAACAGCTTTGTCAATTAAAATTTGATCTTCACGAACTCTTCAATAAGAAAGCAGAATATGCATTATTTAGATTGAAGACCAAGTATTATGTGAGTGGGGAAAAAGCTGGGAAACTCCTTGCTAGGCAGATTAAGCAACATGAGGCATCTCACATCATACCTGCAATAAAGGAGGGAAATAAGGTGTTTACCTCTAACAAAGAAATTAATAGGGTTTTTAATCAGTTTTATTCAAAACTGTACACATCAGAATCCTATTATAGCCCGAAGGAGTTAAAAGATTTTTTAACCAATGTTACATTGCCCACTTTAACCCCTGATGAGCGTGACTCAATAGATGCACCTATAACACAAGAAGAGGTTAGAACTATTATAATGTCTTTAAAATCTGGAAAATCACCAGGCTCAGATGGATTTCCAATAGAATATTATAAGAAGTTTGTCGTTGAGTTGACCCCAGTATTAACTGACGTATATTCAGAGGTACTTGTCAATGATATGTTACCTGACAGTTTTAATGAAGCCTTAATATCACTTACAAAATCTGGACGAGATACGACGGAACCTGCTAATTACCGTCCAATAAGTTTATTAAACGTAGATTGTAAAGTATTAACAAAATTATTAGCCTCACGATTAGAAGGTATTCTACCTAAAATTATACACAGAGATCAGGTAGGCTTTATCAAAAACAGGTCATCATCTGATAATATGAGAAGACTATTACATCTCATGTGGATGAACCATTCTAATCTGGATCCCATTGCTGCAATATCTCTTGACGCAGAAAAGGCCTTCGATAGGGTGGAGTGGGGGTTTCTTTTCGCGGCCTTAGAAAAATATGGTTTTGGATCAGGTTTTGTGAAGTGGGTTAAAATTCTTTACTCCAATCCTAAAGCAGCGGTGATAACTAATGGAATAACATCATCCTTTTTTAATCTATCTAGGTCTACCCGTCAAGGCTGCCCCCTTAGTCCACTACTTTTTACATTAGTTTTAGAACCACTTGCTTCAATGATTAGAGAGGAACCAAGAATTAAAGGTGTATTTGCAGGGGGAAGAGAACATAAATTACTAATGTATGCGGATGACATAATGCTAGTAGTTAAAGACCCTGTGTGTTCCTTACAAATACTCCTTAATATGATTGAATCTTATTCTAAATTTTCAGGATATAAAATCAACTGGCATAAGTCAGAGGCTATGCCAGTATCAGCAGTATGTTTTGCTTCCTCAGTCAGTGCATTTAAGTTTAAATGGATGCATAAAGGTATTAGATATTTAGGTATCCACCTGAGCCCTAATTTAGAGAATATAATGAATTTGAATATGGATCCTTTACTACACAAAATACAGGCAAAATTAGATAGTTGGAAAAAGATCTTGTTAACTTTATGGGGAAAGATTAATATAATAAAGATGGTGATAGCCCCACAGTTTAATTACATATCGGGGATGGTTCCTCTAACTATGCCCCACCAGATATATAAACGATATAATGTTATGATTAAGAACTTTTTGTGGGAAGGTAAAAGACCCAGGATTGGCTTTAATAAGTTATGTTTGCCCAGAGACAGGGGAGGTTTAGCATTGCCGAATGTAGAGCTCTATAAAATAGCATTTGAAATGTCTAAGATCGCTAAACACTGGGGGGATGACAATTTAGATTTAGATTGGGTATTAATAGAACGACAACTTACTTCCCCCTTTCAGCCAATAGAGGCTTTCTCACAAAATCCAGAAGGGGACTCTCAGCATCATATGACCAACCCAATACTGCTTCATTCCAAAGAAGTTTGGAAAATCGTACACAAAAAATGTGGGATTTCCCATATGAGTCAATATTACTCCTCAATATGGAATAATCCTTATGTTAAGGTAGAGAAAAAGCCCTTGTTTTGGGGACAATGGTTTAGAAGTGGAATACGCGCACCCTAAACGATTTATTTAGTAATGATAAGTTTTTATCTTACAATAATTTAAAAGAAAATTTTAATCTAGAAGGCCGGGACCATTTCTGGAAATATTTGCAGATTAGAAATTGTTTGGTGCTAAAGGTTTCCATTGGACAGGACAAGAATGTTTTAGAAAAATGTTTTGAACTACCAAGTCCCCTTCAAAAATCATCAAAATTTTATTATCTAAGTTTAAGGATTGGTGATAAGAATTGTAAAAACTTGAGACTGATTTGGCAAAGAGACATTAATAGTGACATAGATAAGGATACTTGGAACAGAGTTTTGTCCAATAGTGGAAGGTACATAAGGGAAGCAAGAAGTAAATTTATCCAGTACAAGGTGTTACATCGGTATTATTATACACCAGTACAACTTTTTAGAATGGGTTGTCTAAATGATAATATATGCTGTAAATGTAAACAAGAAATTGGTACATATATGCATGTTCTTTGGCATTGTTCAAAGATTCAACCTTTTTGGAAAATCGTATTGAAATATCTTGGAGAATGTTTGGGATTTGACCTTCCATTTTCATCAAGGATTTGCCTATTAGGAGATAAATCTGAAATTCCTCAGATGAAGGATATTGAGTTTTCCCTTGTTACTTTGGGTGTAATTACGGCAGTACGATTGATACTCCGATTTTGGAAAGATAATCAATGTCCTTCATTTAAAATGTGGATTGAGTTTATGGTGAAGAATGTATCATATGAAAGAATGTTAGCTAAGATGAACGGAAAACATAGAGATGTTGACATGTGGGAGAATTTTACTCAGTTTGTTACTTTGAAGGATAACTACACGCTTGAGTTGTAACCTGCCCACACAGCTGTGCATAAACTGTAATTTCTTTTAATTAATACTATTTCTCACTTACTATTATTATTACTATCTTGATTGTTGTTTCTTTTTTCTTTTTTTTATATATGTTTTTTATGTTTTGTCATGTATAAAGAAAATCAATAACATTGTGATGAGGCACACATGTGCCAAACTTAAATAACCACACTAAACCATTTTGTGAGATTGTTTTGTGTTTGTTTCACTCTAGTGGCAGTCACATGAAAGGTGCACATTCCATGGTGACTGTTATCAAAGTGCATAAATACAAGTTGAACAAACAATAATTTAATGTTAATGAGGATGTCTCTTTGTCTTACCGGTTTCTGGAAATGCCTAGTGGGAGGGGCCGTGAACAGGAAACCAACTATATGTCATCCTGAAGGGGAGGAGTTGGTCTAAGAGTATTTTAATACCTAAAACTCATGAATGTGTTTTAAGTATGTGTTTGAACATTTACCAAATGGTCAAGTAAATTGTTAAAAATGGACTTTATCAATGTATAGGTGGTAAGCTTGCCAATACTCAGTGAACTATGAAATGTGTAGTTAATAATTGATGAAGAGTTATGATTGGTCAGTTTGAATATGAAGGAGGAGATTAAAACTATAAAGAACAGATGAAATGTTTGGGAAGGGAAGGAAAAGGGTTTTTGAAAAGCTGTTTGGTTGGATCAGTAGCCAACTGTGTAACTCATTTTCCCATGATTTTGACTTTGATTTTGTTTTGTTTTTGTGATGAGTGTGCTCTGAACAAATTATTTTGTTAGTTTGTTTTGTTTTGAGTTAAACTTACAAAGGACACTTGGCTTTGGACTGTGTTGCACTTTTTGGGATTTGTGGCATCCTGAATTAAATGAGAACTTTCCCATGGACATTTTTGAAGTCTTCATTTATTTTTGCTGCTTATTTAGCCAATACACCGACCATCCTACAACAAATGGTGTCAGAAGTGGGATGTAAGTCTTAATGGAGTAACTGGCAGTAGAAGAGGGAAGTGTCAAAACCCCAAGATGACGACTAGAGAACATGGAGGTCCTCAAAGGATTACCCGAGCCCATCCAATCATGTTTTCTGAAGGTGAGGAGGACACTGTTGAAGCTCAGCTGGGTGATTTGGAGTTGGTAGCAGGAGCACCTGAGGAAGCTGTAACGGACTTGTTTCATGTGGGGAATGTTCAATATCCTGAGGCTGAACACGTGGTGAGACCTAAGACCAGTAAAGTCAGTACACCCCGAGAAGATGCAGACCATATTGTGGTGAGTCAAAATTTCTTTTTTGAAATGAGGAACTTTATTCAGCAACAACAGAGGAAGGAAAAAATACTGTTTGATGAATTGACTGGGTTGAAGGCTGCTATTTTTCAGAAGCCTAAGACAGGCTGGGAATCAAGTGAACAATTAAGTCAACATACTCATTACCCCTTACCTACACCCAGAACACATCCGCAGGCATCAGGAGGAAGAGCATTGCTTCCAGAACCTCCTCAAGCTCAACCTGAAGATCATGTGCCGGCAGAGTCACCACCGCCGGTACCATCCTTTAGACGCCATCATGAACCTCGAATTCCTGATTTTGTAGAGGGTGAGGATGTGGAGTTTTTTTTGTGCGTTTCGAATGCATTGCTAGAACATGGGGGTGGCGAATGGATGAGTGGGCAATACGGGTGGTCACTTTATTGACAGGCAAAGCTTTGGAGGCCTATACGAGCATGGACGAACTACGCTCTGGTTCCTATGATGACATCAAGGCCGCAATCCTGTCCAAATACAACGTGACTGAGGAGACATATCGTCTACGTTTTCGGAGCCTTACGATACCAACTGGAGAGAGTGTGAGGGAAACGTATAATCGCATCAAGGGCTTGTATAAGAGGTGGATGCGACCCGAAACGAAGAGCAAGGAACAGGTGGGAGAAACCATCATCTTGGAACAGTATTTGCGAGTGTTACGGCCCGATGTGAGAGTATGGGTCAAAGAAAACCAACCACAGACTGGTGAGGAAGCTGCAAGGCTGGCTGAAAGATACATGGCTGCTCATCGAGAGCCACCACGAACCACCAAAGGTAATGTGAATATGGGGAAGGGAAAAGTGGAGGAACCTATTGATAAGACTGTGGGACTGTCGGGGAAACCTTCTAATGCAACCTTTATTTGTTTCTATTGTCAATAACCTCGCAGCTTTACTTCCTCCGCCATGATCTTTTGTCGTTCAATTTGGTTATACGATGTTTGGTCCGGTGTGGGGGGTTTGAGGATCAACCTCTCTAGTGGACCCTGCAGCTGTCTGCCCATCATTAACTCAGCAGGTGTTCTACGGTCCCACATATGACGCAATCATCGTTTTTAATGTCCAAAAACTTACTAGCAGCTATCACCCGCAGACCAACCTGACGGAAAGAATTAACAGGACATTAAAAACGATGATTGCGTCATATGTGGGACACCATCACGAGAAATGGGACCAGTGGTTACCTGAGTTAAGATTTGCCATCAACACAGCATATCAAGAAACTACCGGTAGAACACCTGCTGAGTTAATGATGGGCAGACAGCTGCAGGGTCCACTAGAGAGGTTGATCCTCAAACCCCCCACACCGGACCAAACATCGTATAACCAAATTGAACGACAAAAGATCATGGCAGAGGAAGTAAAGCTGCGAGTAGGAGTGCAACACGCTAGACAAGCTAGATACTACGATGCCCGACGGAAGGATGTACAATTCCAGCCGGGAGATCTAGTCTGGATAAAAACTCACCCTCTCTCATCTTCTTCCAATAAATACTCTGCCAAGCTAGCGCCCAAGTGGGAGGGACCGGCTGAAATAATAAGGAAAATGGGGCCAATAAATTACACAGTTGGTTGGGGTGACCCATATAAAACAGACATTATAAATGTGGTGAATCTGAAACATTGGTACGGACGAACTCCTCCTATGCCGAAGGCTGGGGGGGGGGGGATTTATGTAACGTTGCCACATAAGGCAAAGCACCTCCTTGTAATAATGCTTATTGACTAAATTGTTGGTTTGTCAATTATTCTATTGCTTTGCCCGGTAAGCTGTATTTTACCCCACTAATGTAATATTGACGCCCCCATACATGTTCTCGCGATCACTTCCCGTGAGATCTCGTCACGGGATGACGCAACATGTAAACAGGAAGGACTAGTATTTTGAATAAAAGAGACCGATATGCCGGTCATCGAGAGAGCTGCTCCTCACTCTCAACTACCATTGTATCCGCGTGGAAATATAAATAGGGGAGTGTTACACTGCAGTGAATCTATAAAGATCTTATCTTCCAGCATAAATGTATTAAGCCTCCATCTCCCCCTTTTCTTATAATCCTCCTTTAATACTAATTTAAACTCCACATGTGCATGATCTGTCAATCCTATTACTCCAATTATACATTCAGCAACACAGTTAGTTAAGGAGTTGGAGATCAAAAAGTAATCAATTCTTGAAAAGGTCTTGTGACAGTTTGAGAAGAACGTGTATTCCCTTTCTCGTGGATTAACCAATCTCCAAATATCTGTTAATCCATTGTCATCTTTTAGAGTGTGAATAGCAGCCCTATCTCTAGGAATTGATCTGATGTTGTTTTGACTTCTATCCAGGATGCCATCCATAGTCTGATTAAAGTCACCTCCAAGTATAACATATCCTTCGAGGTTGGACAATATTTTGTTTACCTCATGAAAGAATTCAGGATCCCCCTTATTTGGCGCATATACATTACACAGCACTATTTTAACATCGTTGAGCTTTGCTTCTATGCAGAGTAAACAACCTTCTTTGTCCTTATGTTGATTCATCAAAACAAAATTTATTTTCTTCCTGACTAGAATGGGTACTCCACTCCTCTTGCTTGATACGGAATTATGAAAAACATGACCTACCCATCCACCTCTAAGTTTCAAGGCTTCCTTTTCATCTTTGAAATGCGTTTCTTGTAAAAAGGCAATATCAGCCTTTTTGCTCTTAAAGGGTTACTTCAGGATTTAGCATTAAGCTTTGTATCAGTAGAAAACCAGTAGTATTTTCTAATTACCGGCCTCCCCCCCCCCCCCCTCATATCCCCCTGACACGAGAGATTTATTTATTTTTAGTCTGGAAAAAATCCTCTGACGCAAAAATCGTCATTTTGCGTCATCGGAGGATTTTTGGTCCAGAGGCTTAAAACTACAGCCAGTATTCCACGTGTTTTCACCACGCCCATATGGGGCGGGATCTCACTCACAGAATGTGAAGACAGTGTCAGCCATCTTTCTGTAGAAGCTAAGAAAACAGGCTCTTGCTCTGTGTAGAAAGTTTGTATACAAGTATCACTATTGCGGAAGGTAGTTTTGAAGTTGAAATGGCAGAAGGGGATTACGAAGATCTGTTGCGAGAATCTGATGCTCGCACTACCCGTACGTGCCGCAATACAGCGATGAACAGAGGCTGGAGCAGCTGTTGTAGCAGGGGAGCAAAACTTGCTTGGCAGGCAGGAGGAAGAGTGTGTTAAATTATATTCAGACTCGAGTTGGGGCGGACTGGTAGTGTCAGTGCTCTCGCTGTGCTCCTATGGAAACAGATAGAGAGTCCTATTGCTGTCGCGATTTTCAGCAATACTGGACGAGATCGCTGAATCCGCTGATGAAACTGCACCGATAACATGAGCATGTATAACTGAGCACCCAAGTTTTGTATCACACATGGACAGGGGAGTCCTGGAAACTTATTTTAGGATCCCGAAGATAAATTGGAAACGCCAGCCGAAGCCCGCAGGGACAAACGGACGGCTTAGTGTAAAGTGAGTATTTTGTTTGTTTTTCTTTTTTGTTACTAAGACGTCATGTACAGAGTTTGGACACACGGAATTATAATGTTCTTCCCGCGTAGTCAGTCAATTTATCAACTAACTCACGATTTATAGAGTCACGATGTATCAAAGCAAGAATAGTTGTATCATATTTTCAGATACTGCCGCCTGTAACCGGTAGGCGTTGTTTGGGAGTGGCCTCGTAAGGGCAGCAAAGCAAGTGCATTTTGGGAGTTGTTGTCTTTCAGCCACATGTGTAAAAAATACATTTTCTGCCTTTTCTCTGTCTAGAATGCTTCAAATTCAAAAATAATTTCACATTTATACTATATAAATGACCAATTTTAAATACACATTCATCTTCCCAGAGGTGAAGTAACCCTTTAAGATATGCAAGTATTTTTTTTCTTTTAACAGGTGACCCACAGCCATTTATATTCCAAGATATTAAATTTACACATTGTCTATCCATCGCACACTAATACAATATAACACACTGCCCCTATTGTGCCTCGATACAACTTCCTTATTAATTTTGAGAAAAAAACAAAAACAAAGCAAAAGCCGTTTAACATATAAACTGGAATTATACCCACATCAATTATGATAGAAAACCAACAACATAACTTCACACATTTTTGTAAACAACAGGTCCTTGAAAAGCATACAAAAAATAAAACAAAAAAGGGAGAAAAAAGTAAACTCAAAACACTGCCCAAAAGGGGCAGCGAGCCCACTTCTGGGTCACACATTTGGTCCGTGATGCTCACGGTCAGCAAAAACTCACTGACTCGGGAAGACAGACCTCAAAGCTTTTCGACCACCCACCATTGCATCCACGTATCATAACTTCGACTTACATATAACCAGTAACAACACTTTACTTGTCACCTCGTTGTAGATGGATGTGCTCCTTTATGTATCTTTCCGCTTCCATGTGGTCAGTAAAACTTAGCTTTTTTCCCTTCCACGTAAACCTCAACGTCGCTGGATGGGCCAGCGTATGATGAACCTCCCGGTCCCAGAGTAACTTCTTCGATGCGGCGAATTTCATCCTCATTAACGCTCTCTCCCTCGACATGTCCTCGAAGATGGACAGCTTGCAATCCTCCCATTCAAATCCCCTGCTCTTTTTTGCTGCAGCCAGAACTTTCTCCCTCGCGGTATAACGTAGAAATTTCACCAACACGACCCGGGGACGTTGATCATCATTAGGTTTGGGTCCGAGGCTCCGATGACCGTTCAATTTCGAACTCCGATCCCATCAACCCGAGCCCCTCAGACATGATCTTTTGTACATACTCGTTCATTTTGCACCCTGCTTCTTTCCCCTCTTTAAGGCCGATTATTTTGATATTATTACGTCTGCTTCGATTTTCCAAATCCTCAGCTTTATTCCAAAGTTCATCCACAAGTTTCATCATCCTCTCAGTATCACCAGTCAAGCGATTCGATGTGTCTTCCACATGCGAGATACGATTCTCTGCCTCGTCGAGTCTGGCCTGTACGGAGCTGATCGCATCTTTAAGTTCTGTAGTAGTCGTTTTGATAGTAATCACATCATTTGCTACCCCCTGCAAAGTTACGTTCATTTGACTAATTTCAGCAAAAAGATCTTTCAAGTTCGGGTTTTGATTACTTGACTCTGGTGACGGGGAATCGTTAGCCTCTGGAGTCGTTGTTTTCAGACGAGTTTGCACCCCTCGAATTGGCTGCTTGGAAGATGTCATTTTGTCGTTTGTCAAATGCTTCAGGGAAAAAGTAAATTATCTAACAAAATTTGATTAAATTTGCGAACAAAATATGTATTAAATCATCTAAATGGTGGTGGGTGTCAGAAGCGCAGCTCTAACGTGCTGCCATTTCCCAGCTTGCAATCACGTGACTCCCCGGTTGACATAATTTCTAACAGCTGTTTCTCATTACAGAGATAGCGGAGAGACCATAAAACAGCTGAAGACACCAAAAGAGACAGTGAGTGTGCAGTATCATCAAACTGTTGTTTATTTTTTAGTGAATTTCATTTGATTTTTTTTATGGACTTTTGGCTTTTTAATGGGATAGGGAAAGTAGAGAGGTGATGGGAAATGAGAGGGAGAAGAGTGGGGATGGGATTGGGAAAGGACCTCACTAGCCAGGACTCAAACTCTGGTCACCCACGATGCATCAGCACCACGTGTCATGAGCACTATGAGACTATGGCTCTGATGAGGGTGAATTAAAAGCCTTACCCTTAATAACCACAACTTTCACATCAAGTTTAATTACACCAATGGATTATCGGTTGACATTAAACCAATTTTTAGGGCTATCTTTCCTAATATACAGTAAAGAGCAGTTTGTTTTTAAGGCCTATTAAAGCATGAATTATAACTTTCTTTTTCTTTGAAATGTGATTATTTAACCAACCTACAGTATTTACATTTTTTATTTTTTTTATTTTACACCTATAGTACTATGAACAAGGAAATTCAGTTTACAGTGACATTGTGCAGAAAGCTGACATATAATTCATTTTGGATAGAGTTCCGGATAAAAAATTAATTGATCTGCATCGCCCAATTGGATAAAGTAAATCCGTAATCCGTATCGATGTTAAAATCCTGACTGGAGCATCCCTAATATTCATGTTGACTGAGGTCTGAAAATGAATGATGTTAAATAGTGGACTGCGATCCTCCCTCCAAAACAAACAAGCATACAGTGGATCATGGGAACAACTTAATTATGAAGAGCATTGTTTTTCTGTTTCACTGTTTTATTTGTTTGTTTGTGGCTTCATTAAAAACGGTCCCCTTAATAGGACACAATTGTGAATCCTCAGTAGCCAAATTTTGGTCAAAAGGAATCACTTGTTTATTTTTATTTACCTATTTATTTAATCGCAGTTGAAATCACAACATTTTTTAAAATAATCGGAGTAAGACTAGCTATTGTTTCATCCCTGCCCAGTTTGACATGCATGATTTGTTTTGGAACATTTTCATCCCTTTCTGGTAAGTACCTTACCCTAATGGTTTGAATGATGTGGGTTGGGCTAATCAATGATTCCAGGTGTTACAGGTCTTCAAAGGCTTTTTAAACCCACAAATTTGGCATTTCTGTGTGTGTGTGAGAAAGAGGGAGAGAGTGTGAGAAGGGAATAAATTAATAACAACATTTTTTTTTTTGTTTCTTTGATCATACAAAGTGATTTGTGAGTTTGTCTAAAGCAAGAACATTGGGGAGAAGGGAGGGAATGAAGAAAAAAAGACAACGTTTTATTTATATGTATTTTTGTGTTATTTAATGTTTGCTTAATGATGTGCTGGAGTTTAAAGCAGAGCTTTAAACTGACTCCTGTAATTTAGTGCATTCTACTTTCAGTGGCCCATCCACCAAATCCAACCAACTCATGTTCCTCTTCCTATTAATGGAAAAAGGTCTGGGGGTGGGGGGCAGGGGCGCTGCTAAGGATTTTGGGCCCCATGAAAAGAATCTTGACAGGGCCCCAACACAGCTGAGACTTTTTTCATATTAATTTACATAAAATCATGCGCTTTTATGGTATTTTGACTATCATTCTCCTATATTTAAGTCAATCAGACAATTGAACTCCATCCCATGTCCACACCCGTAATTTGTCCTCTGTAATACTGCAGTACTTCAGTACTGTATAATGTGTATATACTGTGCATAGCTGTACATGTGTCATATAGTGTATTCACATATATTTATATTTGTATGTACTGTACATATTTGTACTGTACACTGGCAATGACAATAAAGTTAATCTAATCTAACCTAATATATTTAACATGACAGTTGAAATGTAACGGAAACACTGAGCACTCTTAATACAATGAAATGTATTTATTTGCTTCAACACTGATACTGAAATTTCAAAATAAAACTCTTCAATTTAAAAAACAGGAATTACAATCTGTGGTGAAAAAAAAATCTCAGCAAGAAAACACCACCATAAAACAAAATGGCCATATAAAATTTCTAATAATTCAAGCAGAACTTGCATAATATACTATATCAAAGAATGGCCAAGGTATAACATAGATGAGTCTGAGTTACTCTTTCCACATCATTTCTAATCTCTTGTCCTTGCTCAACATTTCTAAACAAAAGTCCAACGTCTGACCTTTTCAGCTGCAAAATCATTAATCAAATCTTTGAAGTCGATCTCTCTAGCCAACTCGCTCTCAATGGAAAGCATAGCAAGACTGCAAAGCCTTTCTTGAGACATTGTAGACCTCAAGTAGTTTTTTATCAGTTTTAATTTGCTGAATGCCCTCTCCCCACCAGCAACAGTCACTGGCAGTGTGCTAAATAAACGCAAAGCAATGCACACTTCTCCAAAGATGCTTTGCAGCTGCAGCTTACAAATAGCATTTAGGAGTTCAAGAGGTGACAGGTTAGGGGGGAAGTTGGAAGCATATACACGGTTTAGGTGTCTTACTTGATTTTCAAAATCAGGAGTTAGATCACTGGAATACTTAGTGATCAGTGGTTGGCACACAGAAGAGATTTTGTCCTCACTAATCTGCCCAACTTTCAGAACCGCATAAAACTCGTTCACAATATCAGCAATTCTCTGGAACCTAGTGTCTAAGTCACTGATGATACTATCCATAGCAGTGTAAAACACAGTATTCCGAAACTCTGTTTCTGAATCTTCCTGAGTTGTTTCCTCTTCACAGGTTTCATCATGGAATCTCTTTCTTTTCTTCTTGCGACTGCACTCCTTGCTTAACTGAGGAGTAACATAGCTAGCTATCAACTTTGCCTCAGCTAGGAGAGACCCCCATGCATCTCTCAGAGACTGCATCTCTTCTGTCAAGGCTCTGATATTGGCTGCCTCTATGTCAAGTGAGATTTTCCCTGACTGGAGAATAACATTCCTGTCATCAATGCTTTGCAGTACTTTCAGCCAGATGGTGAGAAGAAGAATAGCATCAAATGACATGAAGTATTTTCTGGGACCATTAGCATCTGATCTTGCTTCATTGGTGAGACTGCAAGTCATTAGTATGCTATCAAGTGCATTGATGACAGAAGGTAGGTGCTTTGCCACAGGTTTAACAGCCTCAATCCTTGCACTCCAGCGGGTATCAGATAGCTGATGCAATGAGCAACCTGTTTGCTCTTTGTAGATTGCCCAGCACTCTGGGCTGCTACTTACAAATGTGTACAGGCGATTTATGCAGCCAAAAAAGGTGGATACATCTGGACTTGATTGTGCAGCATGTACGCCGACAAGATTTAATGTATGAGAGGCACAAGGTGAATAAGTAGCTAGCTTGTTTTTCCTCAGTATTTCAGCTTGGACTCCCTTTACCTTCCCTGACATATTTGCCCCATTGTCATATCCCTGTCCTCTGCAATCACTGATGTCAATCCCATGCTCACAAAGAACAGACTCAATCATCTCTGCTATCTCACTCCCTGTCTTTTTGTAAAAATCCTTGAATTCAAGGAACCTCTCAGTGATCTCCCACTCGTCTTTTTCTTTGTCATATTTGACATACCGTAGTACCACCACGTTTTGCTCTGTATGGGAAATGTCTGGTGTGGCATCGGCGATGACTGACCGCATAATAGATGGCATCCTCCCTTTCCTGTAGAATTCTTTTCAGAACTCGTCTGCCACATAAGTTGATGAACTCATTTTGACTTTCAGAGCTAATATAATGTGTTAGCCTGGTTTGTTTTCCTTCTTTTTGTTTTTGTTTGTTGTCCCTGATTTTTTGAAAGTGCTCTTTCAGCAGAGGATCATAATGTGACAAAAGCTCCAGTGTGCCTAGGAAATTGCCATTATGAATGTCATCTAAGTCGCTTGTTTTGCCTCTGAAAGGCAGGTTTCTTGAGGCCAGGTGTAGGGTAACATCTAACAGTCTCTCCAGGATGGCCCTATTTTTCTCAATTTCTGTTTGGAACTCCGTTTAACAGAGAGTCTATACCTTTATCTTGTAAAACAGATCTTTGCAGATTTTTCCATCTTAAGTAGCAGTCTCTGTGTGCATCACTCCTCTCATGGATTGGGAGTTTATTGTACATGCGACGCCACTTCACATGACACATTTTAAACCCATTTTGACTGGCCAGTGCACTACAGGAAGGCTTTTTCTGTATATTGGAGAAAAGCACACATGGTATGCAATAAAGTGTCTGATTGCTTTGACTAAAAGTAAGCCAGTCTCTCTCAATTTTTTCTCTCTTATTGGCTGACTTTGTATATTTCAAGTATTCAGGGAACAGCTTCCCCCCTGAATCGCATGGCATTTCCACTTTCTTTTCTCTCATGGTCACAGCCAATTTTCTGACTATGTCCTCCCTATCCTGATCAGTACAAACTGCTGGCCACAAACCAGGGTTGTTTGTCACAAGATTTTCTTCCCTTTCAAATCCCTCAACATTCAGTCCATCCTCGGCATCTGAATTCTCATCTCCATCTTCACTCTCTGCCATCTGTGTCTCACTTGCATCTGTACCCTCTTCCATCTCTTCCTCCACTTCCTCAGTTCTCCCTGACAAACAGGAAGAGGGTCCTGGAACTGACAAAGTATATAGCATTTCCTATAGCCAATCTTTTCCACTCTACAGATGCCTCTTATATTTTGTGTGTATCACTTTCAGACATTAATGTGTTGCCATTAAACCAATACTAATAGCCGCTCACCTTCTTCTTCATGTGGGAGCGCAGGGGCTGATTCAGGGGATGCTGGAGTTAGGGGTTGGGAGACAGCTGGACCAGTTGCTGCTGCTGGTTCATTTGACTCTGTTTGGAACGAGGCATGATTTTGACAAAGTGCGTTTGACTGCATTGAACGTTTAACTAAAACTGTGTATTGTTATTTTTTCCAGCGTTTTCTTGACCTAACATGGGGAGAAAATTGAGTTCCCTTATCATGCACTTTTAACACTAGAACGGCCACCAGCAGTCATTTTAACCGCAACATTTAAACTTATGGTAATTATCTTTAACACTAGAACGAACAAGGCGTCATTTTGACCGTTTTGAAATTTGCATAGTCAATAACTTTGTCTAAATAAATCACAAAGCCTTGCTGCTCCCTGACTTTTCCTAAAACTACATGAATTTTCATTAAAACTAGTTTAAATATTTATTGTGTGAATAAAAACCGAAATATAATCATTTCTACCTATAACGTCCACAGGCAGTCATTTTGCGCTGTTTAAAATGAGTTTTGCCGACGGTCTGGATCAGATAATGTGAAAGTATTATGTGAAGATGGTTGGCAGAGATGAATCATGCTGTATTTGACAATATAGGGGACATTGTAGTAATACAACTCCACATCATCTTTAAGAGATGCACTGAAACCTCACAAACAGCTGATAGTAGTTTGTACAGTAGCTGGCAGAGGATTTTTTATCAGAGTTCATGAAGTTAGACTGCTTGCAAGACAGGTGCAACAGCGTGGACCGCAGCAGGGTGCTGAAAGTGGGCGGAGCCTCGTACAAAGATGCCGACACCGGCTGCATGTGAGGCAAAGCCGTGCACCCGCTGCACCCTGGCCTGCTCTATCGAAACGTGCTAACTTGTCGAAAAATGCTACCGTAGAGACCTGGGGCCTCATGTACAAAGCGTGCTTACGCACAGAAAAGTGCCGTAGGCTACGATCATTGTCATGGGCGGTCCACTAACAATTTAGGCCTACTTACAAACCCACCTTTTCTTGTGAAATATTGGGTAACATACTGTCGACCCTTTGCCTCTTTCACTTCTCTTATTTTTTTCTCTTTCCGTTTTTGACTTCCAGATTTTTGAGGCATTTTCACTTCCTCTTCCGTCAAGTTGATATTCTGACGGTGCTATAAGTGAAGTCAAGCTGTTTGTGTTGCCTGGATACAATTTGGGTGGACTGAACCATTTTATGATAATCAAGAGGGGGAGAGGGGCCCACGGACGTTTGTGTTTCCTAAACAAATACATTTTTTTTGACACCAGGAAACAGCAAATAGAATAATTTAAAGTTGATAATTTTTACTATCAAATATATTTTTTTAGCACCACAATTTTATTGGGGGCTTCTCTGGGCCCCCTCTTAGTCATGGGCCCCGAGAATCGTCATCGTTTACCACCCCCCTTTACAGCGCCCCTGGTGGGGGGAGATCATAATTAACTGGTTTTACATTTATTAGCACATTTTCTTATTATGCAACAGCATTGAGAATGTCATCTCACAATTGAGTGTGTTAGTGGATGCTTTTCTTGCATATGGCATTTGGATACTTTGGACTACACAACACCTCAAACTGTGCAGATTACATAAAATAATAAGAACATGGGTTACACCAGGGGATTTTATTTTAAAGACCAATAATGACGAAGTGTACACAATTTAATAAGGATATTTAAGATGGAACTCCACAGTTTATTAATTTGAATTTTGACCTCAATCTGAGTAATCAGTGGATCAATTATTTTGTAATAGCTCTGTTGGAAGAATTCTTCAGCTGTGGTGAATTTGTGTCAGTTTTTCTTGTTGGTCGTATGACCCGTTGTATCTGACGCTCTCCAACATCAAAGTTTGCTGATCTTCTTAAACAGTCCTGCCAAAAAGCTTCAAAACTATGCAAAGCAGTGAGAATTCTGTTTACTCTCTTCACCGCTGTTTTTGCTTCACTGAGTGGCAGCTGAGGACTTTAGTATGGAGCTAATGGTCTCAAATGGTTCCAGGACCTTCTTGGCTAAATAAAAACCTAAAGAAAAGTGGTTCATGAAGTCCACTTGCCTTATGGCCTGCATCAGTATTCTCTGATTAGCAAATACTCAGGCATATTTTAACAAGTTTTGTAGTGATTGAGCCATGTTTTCACTGCCTTCACCCATCCTGCCCACCTAGTTGGGTTAAGTTTACGGAGTTTTCAAAAGGGAGTAGAATAATGCTCTTCATCCCCAATTTTCACCTCCAACTGAGCTTTACTAAAAACGTGCTCTCTTTTTGCACTAGATGTCATGAATTTCTTTAGTGGAATCGATGGCATCCCTTGTGATTTTGAAATAGACCAAGATGACCGAATGTGCTGTGAACAAACATGGTTTTTGCTGTTCAGCTAGCATGTGTGCTTGGACTCCACTAACACACCCAGTCACATTGGCGGCACCATCGAAAAACTGACCATGGAGATGTGCGAGGTCTAGGTTAAAACAAATTAAAGCCTCCTTAATCATTGACATAAAACGCACTGCATCTTCAGCAGGGTCATAAAGCCAATGAAATCCTCTTGAACAAAAATTCCTGCCAGCAAATGAATTTCACTCCATAATTGAAATAGCATTTGTACTGTCAACAATTAGACTGAAATATCTGTTATCCCTAATCTGTGCAGAAAACTCTATTGTTATGTCTGGGGACATAATATTTAGATGTTCATTTTGTATCTCATGCGAGTTGTGTTTATCTCTCTGTAACCAAGATTCTAATACTGCTTCTAATAGTCTCAGTAATTTGACAAAAAGCTGTCTTAATCTGTGCCGTGATTTTATCTGTGCTTATTGGAAGACCCTGCTCAACAATAAGGATTCAAGGATTTTTCTGAATGCTTCTCTTGTGATTTTTCTCTTTGTTTTGCTGGCCATATCTGTGCATTTAGAAGGTGTACATCTAGTGTAGTGAAGCCATTTTAGATTGGCCTCCTTATGGGACGACAATGCCTCCCATATTCCCTGAAACTTTCTGCTCCATGCCTCCAGTTATTATTCTTATTTTGACATTTTGAGAATCAATTTCAACTCTGTTGCAAATCCACATGTTTTGAACACCGTTTCTCCTTAATCTTTAGTGTCTGATGGTTGATTTGGCTGAAGATGTACTTACACAGAAGATCAGTCAGTTTCAGATTTTGTTAATGAAGGATAATAATGAAAGGTGTAAAAAGGCAGGCAAAACTGCTAAAAATAGATAGATTTGCCCCTTGAAGGGTCTCTGCGTTGTTCTGTCTTTTCTGAGCACTGAAGTAAATCAATAATTGTTAATAAATTGCACTTTACAAATTTTACTCCAATTTTATATTAATCTGACTCCAATTTTAAATTGACCTCTAATTTAGATTAAAGCTCTAAATACTTTATGATCATTCTTTTATTTTAATAATTTAAGTTATTGATTACTCTGAATCCTCTTCTATTCATTTACCTTTTGATCAGTTTCTAATGAGATTCAAACTGATAGTCTTTAAGTGGCTTCCTCCTACATTTAAACTTCAGTTATGATATAAATGATTCTTAAAATGGTATTCTCCTGCTCGGATCCTCCAGAGCAGTTTCTCCTATTTTAAAGACACCGTATCGATATAAATGATTTCAGAGGAATACAGAATAAATCAAAAAGTAACAATTTATTTGCCAGGTAGAATTTAAAACATAAGTTACAGAAACAAGTCAAAGAACATACCTGGCAGTTGAGAAAACTACATGTAATTGCAAAGCATGGAAAATTTATTCAACGTCTTTTTATTAAAGCATATGTTTTAACATTTCACTTGTACATTTTGAGAATCTTTTTCATAACAAAAAAAATGAAATAACTAAAAAAATAAAAATAAATAACTAAATAATAATAAAATATATATATATATATATATATATATATATATGCATGCATATAATGATAAAAAAAATAAATAAACAGTAAACTTAAAGTAAAACAAGACAAATTATGACAATACAAAAACGATGGCAAGAACACCACCTGGTTGACCATGGTCCCCCACACTATCCCAACCCCTTATCCGCCCGTCTAACCCTCTCCCATGTATCTCCACCCCATCCACCCTTCCTCATAGAGACCTTCACTCAAAAAACAATATAATTGTCATATATCGTATGCTAGGATGTGGACTGTTGTACTGGATTTTTTTGTTTTTAGGTATGATATGAGGGGTTTCCATATTTTATTGAATAAGTTGAGCCTGTCTCTCAGCGTATACCTTATCCTTTCTAAATGAAGTGTGTTAGTTAAATCCTCTATCCACATCTTAGAGGCAGGTACAGTTGTGCTTTTCCATAAGATGAGGATTAATCTCTTTGCTATTATGAAACAATAAGAAATAAAACACTGCTGTGTCACACTGAGTTTCCTGAAGGTCTCCGATATTCCAAGAATGATGAACACGGGCTCAGGTTTGATTAAAGTATTTATGACCTCAGACATAACGCTACATATATCAATCCAGAACAATTGGACCCTTGGGCAAAACTATGGAGAAGTGTTGCTACGGAAGAGTGGCACTTATCACACGTAGGTGACACCTCTGGGTATATGTTATGTAGTTTCTCCTTTGAGTAATGAAGCCTATGTAAAATTTTAAATTGGACAAGACAATGTCTTGCATTATCTGAACAATTATGTATGTTTTCAAGACTTTCTTTCCATAAATCATCTGGAATAGATTCACCAAGTTCCTTTTCCCACTTACGTTTATAATTTTCAGTCGATGGGGATTAATAAGAGATTGTTATAGACGCGGGATATGAGTTTACTTTCATTAGGAGACAATTTCAGACAGTCATCTATTTTAGATTGTGATTCAGTCTCGAATTCTCTTAAGTATTTCCGAACGTAGTCCCTAACTTGTAGGTAACGAAAGAAGTTATTATTCCCCAGCTCATATTTCCTCTGTACTTGTGTGAATGAAGCAAAGACGCCTCCCCCGTATAAGTCACCAATACATTGTATACCCCTCTCACTCCATGTAGAAAAGGCTCCATCCAGACTGGAGGGGGCAAATGTGGGATTTCTAGTAATGGGTAACAGAAGAGAGATTGGTTTAAGATTAAAGGTGGTCTTGATTTGTTTCCAGATACAAATCATGCTATGTATGATGGGATTGTTATTATACAGGGCCTTATTAACCGTGGCTGGAGCTAGTAGGACCACGGCCATAGAATACGGGTGGCAGTCCTCCCACTCCAGCAATAGCCAATCAGACATTGGTATTGATATGTCCAACCAAAAGGTAAACATCTTAATCGCTGAAGCCCAGTAATATAGCAAAAAGTCTGGGAGTGCCAATCCTCCGTTTGGCTTTGGCCTACAAAGATGCTTTTTACCTATTCTGTGAACTTTGTGTGCCCACAGAAAAGGAACTATTAAAGAATCTAGGTGTTTAAAAAAAGATTTTTTTAGAAATATTGGGATATTTTGAAATAGGTATAACAATTGTGGGAGAAAGATCATCTTTATAGCATTAATTCTCCCAATTAAAGAAATTGGGAGCGTGTCCCAGAATGAAACTCAGTCTGTAATCGCTCTATTAGAGGGGGAAAGTTGGCCTGGAATAGAGATGAGTACTGCTTTGTCACTTCTATCCCCAAATAGGTAAATTTCTCTGAGACTGTAAATGGAAAGTGATCTAGGTGTGCTAAGTCACTCATATGGACTGGCATTAAAACACTTTTAGTCCAATTGATCCGATAACCCGAAAAGGTCCCAAACAGGTTGATTTTGTCGAGAAGATTTGGGATGGTAATTTGAGGCTGTGTTATATATAAGAGGATGTCATCTGCATATAATGATATCTTATTATTTGTGTCTTTTGGTGGAGTATCCATAAATCTGAGGTTCCATTCTGATACATTGGGCTAGAGGTTCGATAGCCAGCGCAAAAATTAAAGGGGATAATGGACACCCCTGCCTTGTCCCGTTATCAAGGTCAGCCCAGTCCCCATAGTAACAAATGAAAGCAAAACTACTCTAGCCAATTCGAAGTGAATGTGGCACAAGCCTTCTTAAGGAAGTAAGTACAAATAAACCAGTAACTCAAGTTACTTCCCCACACCTTCTGGTTGCCTGATGCGAACTCCTATCTGTGATCCCATAGCTTAGTAACTTACATTAAAAAAATGTAGGTAGTTTAGTGAAGAAAAGAAAATATGTTTAGTTAAAAGAAAATTTGATTAGTAAGAGTGCCATAGTAATATAACATGAGCACACACACACACACACACACAAATATATACACACATACCCATACATACATACATACATACACACACATCCAACGGAGGCAATAACACATGAGTATCTTCAATAACACATTGAATATCTTCAATAACAGTGAGCCATTTCCACAATTTAAAGAACTAGCTGAACAATTATCAGGGCTATAGATAAAATATCAGGAAAAAAAAAAGGCAGGACATAACATTTTCCAATTATTATTCTAATGAGAATGGTGGTTTTACAGTCAGATGGTGAGGCCCCAGCTGTGTATGAGTGTGTAACTCACGTGGATAGGTGACAGCTAGTGTTGTGCTAGCTCTAGCCATAAAAGCTAACTAGTAAGCACCAGTACATAACCACCTCTCTGAATATCTTGATTCCCCGCATCATCAGCGATTGCCTCAGTTTAAGCGTCCTCCTGTCTCACTTCAGTCGAGAGGCGTTCGGCATATTCCTCCGCTTTTTTGGCATCTATAAACGAGATCTGCGTGCCAATTATGGGTTATCAGGAGTCTGGCAGGATAGAGGAGGCCGTATCTGACCCCGGGTCTTCCCCGCAGCAGCTCCCTGGTGCGGTTGAATAATGCCCTCTTTTTTGCCACGGCAGGCGGGTAGTCCGGAAAGATCTGGATCCTTTTACCACCGTGGTAGAGCTGATTAGCCGCTGCAGCCTTGCGTAGGATGTCCTCAAGCATGTGAAAGTAGTGTAGTCTTAGTACAAAGGGTCTAGGTGGCTCATGAGGTTCGGGCCGCCTTCGGAGGGTTCGGTGCGCTCTATCAATAAGAGGCTTCTCATCCAGGGATAGCACCTCTTGCAGCAACCTGGCGATGAAGTCTCTCGGCCTGGGTCCCTCAGACCCCTCAGGGACTCCGATGACCCGGATGTTGTGTTTCCTCGAGCGCCCTTCTAGGTCTTCGCATTTCTCAGTTAGTTTTTCTACTTCAGAGCTCAGGCGAGTGACTTGACGTTGAAGTGTAGTAATATCGTCCGACTGTTGTGAGGCAGACTTCTCTATCTCTCCAATAGTGATAGTATGCGAGGTCACGGTTTTCTCCAGGGTCGTAATGGAAGTCTGCAGTTCTACTTTAGTTGTAGCCAATTCGCCTCTTAGCACGGTGTACACCATCTGTATACGGACATCGATAGTGGCGTATATGTCATCTTTAATCTGGGTAATTTCATTTCGCAGCGCAGCAATAGCGGCCAATACCGTCCGGTTTGGTGGGTCCGCCTCTTCACTCAGCTGATCGGGCTCCGCCACCTCAGTTGAGTCCGAGGGTTGATCAAGGCCCAATTCTTGTTGGTCGTTCTTTCTGGATTTTCCCTTTTTTGACATCGTTCTCTCCTTTTAGGTTTAGTTTCCCACTTGCTTGTGTCTACTTATGTCACTCCAAAGCACTTTTATGCGGATATACAGGTGTTTAGTGTATTAATAAAAGAAAAGTTACCGGAGCTATGTAAAACACGTCTCACTCCTCCATTGCTCAACAGCGCCCCCCTCCAAAAGCATGGAAAATTTGAATGCAGATTCCTGTTATTACAGTTACACACATTGAGGTGTGGGATCATCTGACTACAGAAACCCTGAGCTCTGGGCCAGCCTTCCTTAAATATCCAGACAGAATACACATTGTGTACCAAATGGTATTGTCCTTTGAACAATGAGAATTTCGGGGTGAATGGGTTCTTGAATTCCTTGTGTTAAACCTTCAAGGAGGGGGATAGACCTCCAGAATTATTCAGTATTTGGCAAAGACCTTATAACTTTGTTGTCATTTAAGTTTTACAAACCTGGGAAAAAGAACACTATACCAGACACACTGAGACATTTTAAATGATACCAAACATGTTACACTAGTTACATTATTTGTATACATCAGATATGGTCTTTTGTTACATACAGATCTTCGGTGAGCTTGAGGTGATTTCTGATATGAGGGGGAATTGATGAGGAGGAGAGGGGAGAGAATGGGACAGATGTGGAAGGGCAACAATGAGGTGTGAATTTGCAATCTTTGCTCAGTGGGGTGTGGTGCCTCAAGAAGAGTTGCTAATTGTGAGTTCATTTTTTGATTTTCTCAAAGATCATATACATTTGCTCTTTGCCTTTGAATTCAAACACATTGGCATGCTGCCTTACAAAGGCAATGCAACTGCAATATAACCGATTAAGTGTTCAGCACTTAAATGTCTAGGTTTCATCTAAAAAATTAACAACATACTATTTTCAGTCTCTGCTGTTCACAAAAGAGATTTAAAAGCTTTAAGTAAAAATTTATAATGTTCCATGTATTTTCTGAAATCACAGCATCAACCCTAACATTTACTAATAATCCCCATTCATTAATTGGCTGTATCGCCCTACTCTCTCCTCTCCACCAATAGCTGGTGTGTGTGGTGAGCATATTGGCGCACTATGGCAGCCGTCACATCATCCAAGTGGATGCTGCACACTGATGGTGGTTGAGGAGAGTCTCCTGTTCACAATGTAAAGTGCTTTGCGTGAAATGTCAGAAAAAGCACAATATAAATATAGCATTCATTCATGTCTCAACTGTAGACTGCACTACATAAAGAGGTAAATTTGTTGCCTGCTTTTTCTAATGTTCAATAGTTTATGAACAAATGACCAAACACTAAGTCACCTCTTTTACAGGGAACTAAACACAGGAAACCATGTCAACTGCCAACACACTTAAAACAAAAACAATTAACAAATAATTTTTGGGATGGGATGAGGCATAATAAGAGTGTTTTACAATGAGCTCCAATGTGGAGTGGACATGAGCAATTTTATTCCTTTTTGGGGGGGGGGCAATGACATGTTTGCAAACCTCAGAGCCAACTCATGTTGAGCCCCTCTCTAGAGAAGGAGTGCTTGGTGACACGATAGTTGAATTGTAGTTCTTTGTTAACCTTAATGTCTCTGATGGCCTTGAAGAGTATGGTACCCCCTTCATTGCACACTGCCGTGTGGTGTAAACACCTCTCCCTACTCCTCCTATTTCAGCCACCCCAAGTCATTTACACTTCTGTGACTTTACCATTTTCTGGATGGCAGAAACTTCTAAGGCTGTTGCTATGCTGCCAGATGTTTCAAGTTCTTCACAATTTGTGAAGCATCTGGCTGGTTAACAGTCCACCATTGCTTCTTAATCCAAGACTGGACCCTGTCAACAGTTGTCAGGCATCGGCCGAAAAGTTCTGTTAAAAACAAGATGGGTCTTAGACATTTTGTCATTTGTGAGCAATAGATTTATAACCCACCAAGAACTAGCTTCTGTCATGGAGACAGTTGCTCAGTCCGCCAGCGGCCATAGCAGTGTCTTTCATGTGGCCCAGTTTTCAGGGCCCTTTAGCTTTTTATTTACGGCTGCATCGACTGTCACTGAGCACTGGTCAAATGCAGCATTTGCATCCATGCTCAGACAGAAGCTCTTGTCAGCCAAATGCCTATGAAATTAAACAATTTAAGAATACATTTATGTACATGTTAAGTTAATTGATCCAGAAAAGCACAATTCAAACAACAAATATAACATTTTGATCATCATACCTTAATTTGAGTCTTTGAAGTGCAAGTTCGCCTTGCAACATATATTGAGAATGGCTTGTTGTGGTTGAGGAGAGTCCCCTGTTCACTGTGTAAAGCACTTTGAGTGTAGTGACAGAAAAGTTCTATATAAATGTAACTTTCATTCATCCTGTAGTGGCTGTCGCTGTAGAATGGGTCAGGAAGTTTAACATGAAGCCCCTCTCACCATCTGCAAGAGTTTTTGCATCAGTCACGATAGCTCGCCTAACTACCTGGCTTGTGATGTTTCGAAGGTTGTACCTAATTACAGGGGATGATATACACATTAATGACAATATTTCTTAAAAGGATTAATGTTGAAAACAGAAGGAAAGCTGTGTTTATTTGAATGAGACAAAAGATGAAAAAACATTATGCAAAGGATACTTTTAGGTGTAGATGATGTCAGTGGAGGCATTGTAAATGGGATTCCCTGTGGAGGAGATGAAAGTCTCATCCCAATCATCAACACCTGTGTCTGCTTTGTACCTTTTCAGGAAGAGAGTACAGGCCTCTGTATAGTAAATGTCAAACCACCAGAAGAAAGGAATGGAAAAAGTTTGAATTGGTCTATCATTAACGCATTAATATAGTGTCCTATTTCTGACAGGAAAATATATAATAACCATACCATTTCCTCTTGAGACTGGCCAAAGCCTGCCAGATGCAGGGCTTAAAGTATTCCAGCACCGTGCCGGATCTCCTGTTGTGTGGCCGTGAGGGGAAAAAAAAAATAATAATATTTGGGAACCTGAGCATGCGGTTTAATATTTTCAAATCAATTTATTTCACTTACCAATCATATGAGAGGAACGCAGCTCTAACTAACGTTACAAGCCTATCAGAAGCAGAGAAGGGTGGGTCCTGGCAACACAGTATGAATGACACCCATACGTCAATGTCACGTTAGCATTGTCGGTAAAAGAATGGAGCGGAAGTTTATGAAGCCTGGGGATGATGTCCTAGCAATAGATAAAGGACTCAAAAATAAATGGCGCTGGGCATGGATTGAAGAAAGTAGAGATGGCGAGCCTTTTGGCAGTTGGTGCCAGAAACTGAGAGAGCCCGGGGCTTGTTTCTGCACTATTTGCTCGAGGAAGCTACTGTATGCCAGCAGCGGTAAGAAAGTGCTTGCTCGTCATGATTTAGACTCCGGTCATAGAGCCGCTGCCCGTGCACTCAAACTTACCACGACGTTGCCGGGAGCAACTGTTACAGCTGACACACCGTTGTCTATGACTGACCGTGTCTGCGATTTAAAAATATGTGTGTGCACATTTATAGCAGAACATGATTTGTCATTCAAAATTTCGCAGGCACTGGTCACCCTGTGTAGAAATCTAGCAGAAGACAAAAAAGCGTTAACTAGCCTGTCGGTTTCAAATCAACATGCGAGTTACATGAACACTCATGGCATTGCACTACAGTTCAAAAAATGTTTGTTTGTCTGAGAAACTAAAAAAATGCATGTTCTCACTCAAAGTTGATGAAGCAACAACCTTGAATATGGATAAAATACTCAATGTGCTTGTTCGCTTTTTTGATAATGAAAGCAACAGAGTAATAACACAACATCTGGCAAGCAGAAAAGTCAACATTGCCAATGCCCCAGCACTTATGCTGGAACTTAAAGATGTCATGCAGACTTATGGTCTTGAGTGGAGACAAGTTACCAGCATCCTCCTTGACAACTGTGCAGTCATGAGAGGAAAAAAGTCTGGCCTTGAAACTCAAGCAAGGAAGGAGAACCCATACCTCCTTGACGTATCTGGAGACACCGTGCACATGGTTTACAATGCTGCCAAGGCCCTCATGAGTCCGTTCAGCTCAGAAGTGGAAAATTTCTGCTCCGATGTCTATTATGATATTGAGAAGTCACCAAAACAGAAGGAGATTTTCTCAGAGTTTCAGAGTCTGCTCCATCTTCCTTCCAAGAGCTTGATAAGACCAATTAGCAACAGATTTCTTCAGATGCTGGAGGTGTGCACCAGGCTGAATGAACTCATGGATGTACTGGTGGTGCATTACTACTATGTGCTGGATCCAAATGAAGAACACAAATATAGGTAATGCTAATCATTTTGTAGTATAAATTAAGTATTTTTTTAATGTGCTGTCTCTGCAGTTAACCATTTTTATTGTATTATATTGCATGTAGAGTGATGTGCTAGTTTAGAGTGTGGTTAGGTTTTATGTAGGAATAAGCAATGAAAATAGCCACAGTGGTGTGTGTGTGTGCATGTGTGAGCAGGTGTATATATGTGTGTGTGTGTGTGTGTGTGTGTGTGTGTGTGTGTGTGTGTGTGTGTGTGTGTGTGTGTGTGTGTGATACAGAAGGCTTCTTAACAAAGTACTGACAAGGTATGCACTAACAGTTGAGGAAAAGACCAGAGTAGAAATTCTTCAACAAGAACAAGCCACAGCAAGTCAACCTTAACCGGAAGGCATCAATCTCTTAGCTCTTTACAGAGTTTGACCGATTCAAAGTCATGATTGACGTGTTCAGAGGTATCTTGTAGTAGGCTGTAACAGGTCTCTACTACAGCAATCATAACCAGCTTTAGAAGTTATACAGAGTTATATAGAAGTGTTCAAATAAATAGCAGTTTATTGATAAAAAAAGTGAATAAAGTGAAATTATTTTTAATCAGTATGTTATTTCCATATTTCAAATGTAATGGAAAGATTAGACATTCAATTCCAAGGCAAAATATTAACATACTTTTAAGTCTGCATTTTTTAACAGGAAATGAAGAAAGGGAATATTTATCTTAAGAAAAAAAAATAGCAGTGTTGAGAATTTTCTCTTCAGCCACAAACACTTGACATATACTTAAAACATTTAAAGATTTAACTCAACTTTATTCACTGAACTAATATGTAGTTGCATAACCATTGTTTTGATAACATCTGATTATGATCTGATTAACATCTGACAAATACAATGATTATGCACCAAAATATTACTTCAGTAATTTAAATTTAAGTTAAATCTTGAAAAATGTCTTAAATTTATGTCGTGTTTGAGGTTGAGGAGTAAAATCTCAACACTGCGAATTATTTATTATTATTATTATTATTATTATTTTATTTTTTTTATTTTTTTTTGGAACAGATTAATATTCCATTTCCTTTGCTTCCAGTAAAAAAAAAAAAAAAAAAAATGCAGACCTGGTCAAATTCGTTAATAATTTGATTTGGAATTATTTTTCCATTACATCTGATATATGGAAATAAAAGCTATTAAAAGTATTTATACTTTTTTAAAACGCACTGCTATTTATTTGAACTGTATGTAACTGTTGTCTTTAATTCTGTTGTCTTGTTGTGACAAGTTTTTTTTTACGCATGTGAAGATAATGTCAAATCAAAGTAACATTTTGTTTTATGTTTGCAGGCGTACTTTCATCTTTTCAGGGATTTTTGAAAAAAATGCAACATGAAAAACCAATGGCACACTTGCTGCACGTGGAGATGGTGGCCCTAGTTAGAGAGCTCCTCAGCAAATTTATGAAGCCAGAAGCCATCCCACTGAGTGCAAAGGATATTATCAAGGTTGATGTCCGGAGTAGAGATTTGCAACTATCAGACAAAAGGTTGTCTGTTGGAAGATACTGCTACTCTGCACTGAACAAGGCCCGTGTGGAGAGAAAGATATGGGTGAGAAACATTTACAACTCTCTCAGAGAAGGATACATGAAGTCATCAGAGTTCCTTCTCAAAAACCTTCCTCTGGACAACAAGATAATCACCTCACTTTCTGCACTCACTCCCTCTCTGATTCAAGATGACTCCATCTGTGGGGCTTTTATCACATTAGGAGAGACCTTGCCTAATGTGGTCGCACCAGAAGGGATCGGTCAACTAGAGGAAGAGATACGGGTGTACCAAATAGAGGTGGAGCTGGTAACGTGTTCCCAGAACTACATAGAAGAGGAAGTGCGAGTTGATGTAGAATGGTGGAGCAGAGTTGTATCCATGAAAAATCCAGAGAGAGGTGTGAGATTTCCCATTCTGGGTCAGCTGTTCAAAGCACTACTTAGCATTTTTACAGGCCCCCTGGTTGAGGGATCATTTAATCTCATGGATGATATTCTTGAAGCAGACAGATGCTCCATGAATGTGGAAACTTATGAGAGCCTTGAAATTGTAAAATCCACGATTAAAGCAAGGAGTGGACAGCATCGACAATGACAATAGTCCAGCCATTAAGCTGGTCTTGCCTGTCATCATATCAAACATATCAAAAACATCTGCAGAAAAAGAAAGAGGCACAACAGGCACAAAAGAAGAAAAGGGTGAGTGAGGCAGCAAGGATTCGGCCATCAGAGATGGCAAACGAACTCATACGGCAGGCCAGGAATACCGCTGGATCAGCCAAAGCCTCCTCTAGACGAGCCAAACACTCATCCTCCTCCACTGGACCATCCAGACCCTCACCAACCTCCTCTGGACCATCCAGACCCTCACCAACCTCCTCTGGACCAACCAAAGCCTCAGTCTCCTCCTCTAGACCAGCCAGACCCTCAGTCTCCTCCACTGGACCAGCTCCATCTTCTGGTCCAAATGTCTTAAAAAGAAAGAGTTTGCAGGACTTTGCTTACAACCTGGAAAAAAAGAAAAAATAAGTGATAATGGCCTTGATTTTCACTTCTAATCTTCAGTTTAGCAGTTCTGTTCTTTAGCACTTTGAGCACTTGTTATTTAAGCACTTGTTATTGTTCAGAAGAAAACACTTTATTTGACATAGTACTTTTAAATAAATGGTGCAAAGCATAATCATTTGAAGAGAAGTGAAATCTGTCCATCTCCGTCTCAGATTACCAGTTTTTTAAGCACTTTAAGCTCTTGTTACTGTATTTTTGTTATTATCGTCAATATTTGAAGATAAGTCCGTCTGTGCAGTTTCTCTCCAAACTGCTTATAATGAAGAATTCACTAAAACCGCACTCACTGTCATGTGCTCTACCACGCTCAGCCACTGGGCATCTTTATTATAATTGCCTCCAGGTAATACAGAACCAGGATTTTCTCTTGAAAATCAATAAAATGGTGTGGCAGGGCGGAGGGTGGGCCAGGTCGTGAGTCTACACACCCGGTCCCTTATTAGGCAAATCAAAGAACCAGGGCCCGTATGTATAAAGCTACTCAGAGTAAAATTTTAGTCTCAAGTCTGTCAAAATTCTAAGAATTACATAATTTTACTCTTATTCCTAAACTTAAGAATAAGTGTGATTCATAAAGGTTCCTAAGTGTTAAGACTTGGTCTCAGCTCCTAAATTATTTAAGAGAGCTGGAGAGGTCTCCTAACCAGTTAGGAGTAACAATATGGCAGCAGAGAGGAGGCCGTGCAGTTTCCAACAACGAAAGAATGTGTTGGAATTATATGATGACAGGGAGTTGATCAAACGATACAGGCTTGATCGTCAATGTATTCTTTTTGTTACTGACCTAGTCAGAAATTTAATAACATCTCCCACTCTACGAAACAATGCTTTAACTGCAGAAATGAAAGTTATAATGACTCTGCGTTTCTTGGCGACTGGAAAAATGCAGCAATGCACCAGTGATGACTTGGGGCCATCACAGTCCACAGTTAGCAGGGTCTTAAATACCACTGTTGCAGCACCAGACATAGTAAGGCAGTTCATTGACTTCCCAACTGACCTTCAAACTACACGGCAAAAGCAAGCAGATTTTATGAGGATTGCGGGTTTCCCTGGAGTTGTTGGAGCCATCGATGGCACACATGTACGCATCATTGCTCCAACTGTAAATGAGGAGACATATATCAATCGAAAAGGATTCCACAGCATCAATGTTCAAGTTGTATTTGATGCCAATTACAAGATCCTCGATCTTGTGCCAAAATGGCGGGGGTCAACACATGATGCTCTGGTTATTTCCCAGAGTGGCCTCACTGGGTTATTCGAACAAAATTATGTTCGCCCTGGATGTCATCTGCTGGGAGACTCGGGTTACCCTTTAAAACACTGGCTTCTCACCCCTTACAGAAGACCTCAAGGAGAACAGCAGCTCAATTATAACATGTACTGTACTGGACTGAACTGTAGACAAGATACCAATTTTGTGCATTTTTTTGCATTCTTGACTTATCTCAGCTATGTTCTTTTATTGTGTTTGCATCATGAAGAGCACACAAAGTAACAAGAGGTGTGGTGGAGAGAGGAATTGGACAGCTGAAAAGAAGATTCCATGTCCTTCATGGAGAGATTCGACATTACCTGAGCGTGCTGGTCGCATTATTATGGCTTGTGGCATTTTGCACAATATTTGCAAAGCTCGTAACCTACCACTGCTTGATGATGATGATGATGATGACAGTGATCATGATTATGATGAGAATGATGACAATACCACTGAACACACATTCAAAGCATTTCAGGGAGAGCATCACTAAGGGACTGCTTTGCTAACTCACATTTTGGGTAAGCATACTTGTAGACAATAAGTAACAACAAACTTATTATTCCTTACACAATTTTATTTACACAAAGCATATGTACAATCATTGAGTATTCTTAATTCTTTTCAGTTTTAGTGCGTAATATTCATTTTGAATTTCCAGCAACTTAATTTGCAATTTGAGCTTTTTTCTTTTAAAGGGATACTTCACCTCTGGGAAGATGAATGTGTATTTAAAATTGGTCATTTATATAGTATAAATGTGAAATTATTTATGAATTTGAAGCATTCTAGACTGAGAAAAGGCAGAAAATGTATTTTTTACACATGTGGCTGAAAGACAACAACTCCCAGAATGCACTTGCTTTGCTGCCCTTACGAGGTCACTCCCAAACCACGCCTACCGGTTACAGGCGGCAGTATCTGAAAATATGATACAACTAGGCTTGCTTTTATACATCGTGACTCTAAAGTGTTGCCAGATGTACGATAATTATCGTATTTGTACGATAATTTTGACCTCTGTACGATGTACGATCAATAATGAAAAAAATCCCATAATGTACTATAATTTCAGAGTTTTCAGTCGTTCGTCCAAACACACATCCTACCGCTTCTCTCTCAGACCCCGAATCATTTTGCAGGCTCGCCTGCCTGCATGCAAGAACGTGTACACACACACACACACACACACACACACACATACACACAGCACAAGTGGATGTGGCATCCGATGATGACAGCGACTTAGAGATCGAATTTGAATCTTTTTTGTGTTAATTGTGCACTTTTTTTCTTTTTTGTGCACTTTTTTTCGGCATATCTTTTGCACTTTGGAAAAAAAAAGTTATTCAGACTTCCTCCAGTTAATGTGAGCGTATTATACAGCTTGTTCAAATTGGCTGTAAAATTATTTGGAAAATAAAATTGTTGGAAAATAACTATATTTTATGCGTTTGGTTTGTGTACGATAATTTTTTTTAAAAAACGATAATTTTGAGGTTTTGGTACGATACTTCGACATTTCTAATCTGGCAACACTGTGACTCTATAAATCGTGAGTTAGTTGATAAATTGACTGACTGGAAGAACATTATGATAATTCCGGGTGTCCAAACTCTGTACATGACGTCTTAGTAATAAAAAGAAAAACAAACAAAATACTCACTTTACACTAAGCCGTCCGTCTGTCCCTGCGGGCTTCGGCTGGCGTTTCCAATTTATCTTCGGGATCCTAAAATAAGTTTCCAGGACTCCCCTGTCCATGTGTGATACAAAACTTGGGTGCTCAGTTATACATGCTCATGTTATCGGTGCAGTTTCATCACCGGATTCAGCGATCTCGTCCAGTATCGCTGAAATTCGCGACAGCAATAGGACTCTCTATCTGTTTCCATAGGCGCACAGTGAGAGCACTGACACCACCAGTCCGCCCCAACTCGAGTCTGAATATAATTTAACACACTCTTCCTCCTGCCTGACAAGCAGGTTTTGCTCCCCTGCTACAGCAGCTGTTCCAGCCTCTGTTCATCGCTGTATTGCGGCTCGTACAGGTAGCGCGAGCATCAGATTCTCGCAACAGATCTTCGAAATCCCCTTCTGCCATTTCAACTTCAAAACTACCTTCCGCCATCGTGATTAGTCTACTTGTATACAAACTTTCTACACAGAGCAAGAGCCTGTTTTCTTAGCTTCTACAGAAAGATGGCTGACACTATCTTCACATTCTGTGAGTGAGATCCCGCCCCATATGGGCGTGGTGAAAACATGCGGAATACTGGCTGTAGTTTTAAGCCTCTGGCCCAAAAATCCTCCGATGACGCAAAATGTCGATTTTTGCGTCATCGGAGGATTTTTTCCAGACTAAAAATAAATAAATCTCTTGTCTCAGGGGGATATGAGGGGGGGGAGCTCGGTAATTCGAAAATAATACTGGTTTTCTACTGATACAAAGCTTAATGCTAAATCCTGAAGTAACCCTTTAAGGGACTCAATGTTGTCCTCAGTGGCTGCGCCCTGTGCAAACCCAGTGTCTTGTGAGGCAGAAGGCTCATCTGGAGGACACAGGGAGATGTCCTGAGATGATACAGGAGAAGATGCATCTGATGGACCGGCTCCAGCATTAGCCACACTCCATTCACATGCAGAAAATATTAAACAGTGCAAACATGTTTATTCAATACGATGTGGTGATTGAAATATTATAAATTTATTAAAAAGGCACATTATTACTTGAATAATTTTCTTCTTACCGTCTTTGTAACGCCTTCAATTTGAGAAGTGCAGGGTCTGGGGCATCTGGAATGCCACAAATAGAGGGATTGGCCGTTACAAGTATCTCCTCTACTATTTCGGCAATCTCAGACAGAGGTTTACATGGAGGGCCCCCACCTGTTTGACAACAACTCAGCTGCTGACCACATGGAGACAATCATTTAATATAAAAGGGTTTAATACACTAAAATAAAATGTACCAGTGGCTCGCATGCTTTCTTTATATGCTGCAATTTCCTTGCGTGTTGTTGCCAACACATTGTACAACCTTTTCTCACAATCCTCTGCTGAACGTCTTGTCCGAGGAAATGCTGCATTCACTGTCAATACAATCTGTTGCCATGCGTTTTTTCTGTCCTTGCTTGTTAAAGTCGGACTGAATTTTCCTCTTATCACGTCCTTCCATTTAAGGATTGACTACACTAGAAGAAGATTTTCTTCCTTGAAGAAATTTTGCTTTTCTTTTTGCATCCATATTTTAACAGTTTGCAACTTTTGTCTTTCCTTTATATACAGCTGTGAGTGCAATTTAGAATGATTTGATTCATCAGCTTAATTACATAAATAGCATCACATTTGTCCATTTAAATAATGTGTTGAAACTCAATTAAAATTGTGTGAAATAAATGCATGTACTTATTTGTAATCTTTTTGCACAAAGCAAAAACAATTTTTTTTAAATAAATTTAAATATTGAAATAATTGTAATGTCAATAATGAATGAATTGTGTCATGCTGCTGTGACCTCACCCTTGCAGGCTCACTATTGGCTGATTCAGAGGTTCAGGGCGGCCATTTTGGATTCACATCATTGTAGTCCTTAGTTCACAGCACTTAAGTCCCACTTCAGTCAGCACATAAGAATCAGTCTTATGCTTTACTGAAAGTTGCTTTTAGCTGCTTTATAAAAGTCTCCTACTCTTAGAGAAGTCCTACTTTTTACTAAGTATTTTTTGACACTTAAGTCAAAGCTTAAGACTATTCTTAAGAGCATTTCTTAGAAGTTTTATACATACGGGCCCAGGTGTGTAGACTCACAACCTGGCCCTGCCACAAAGAGTTTTATAATGTTCAATGCCAACAGAAAAAAACATTACCTTTTGATACTCAATTTAAGAACCGATCCTTGTTCTCAACCTGTTACAAATGTACATGCATTACATTTCTCAAAAACAAAACAAAAAAACAAAGTGCACACACACAAACACGTCTTTGTTATTAGCTTGCCTCCTGTTTAAAATTTTCATTGATCCTATCCTTCTCAAGATAGCGAATGCTTTCAGACAAGGGTGGTCAATACTGTTTTTTATTTAATCCCATTGCAGACATGTTCTTCATAACCATTGTGCTCCACCTAGGTTGCCCTTCACTGAAAGAAAACAGGTGGTGAAATACAACAGTTTTCACATTGACATAATGGTAAAAAATGGCCTGATGCTCATAAGAATAATGGGACTCTAATAACAGAAAACTCTTAGCCCTTTTCCACCACTATGGTTGGGGGTGTGTTCCTGGCCATGTGTTAGTTCTCGGACTGTTCCGTGCATTTCTGCTGCAGAAAACACCGTTCTATCTGAAAGACTTGCAGAGATGAGTAAAGTTTTTAAGATGACATTTATTTGATTAATATGAAAACATGAATATAATATCTCTCTATGGCATAAGTCCCGTCTAACGGTCTGAAGAGATTTGTGCTCCGAACCATCAGATCCTGCCAGAGATGGGAGGCAGGGGTGATGGGTCTACTCTAAAAGAGAGGGATGAAAATTCTACCCCCAAAAGAGAAGATCCGGGCAGATTACGAACCAGGTCTCATGATTGCCGTTCAATCGGAGGACAAAAAGAGATGTGATGCATAGAATTGACACTTGACATGACACGGTTGTGCAACATCTTTGCAATGGAATGATACTGATGTTCTTGTGATAGAGGGGCATATGGTGAGTGATGTCCTTGCTGGAAGATAATCCTTGTTGGGAGGTAACTGAGCCCACTGACGAGGCGCCCATGATCTAACTATCTTTGCCAAAACGTAAGCAATATAATTGAGGCTCAACAATAAATATGACATTGTTGTGCAGTACCTTTTGTTGAAAGATAAACAACATATGATTATGAGTCCTCATACTGGGGCAGATGTTGTTGGTCTTGTAAATTGTTGTCTCTATGTGTGATGTGCGATGCTATGGTGGGGAAGGCGGTGTCAGGGCCGTCTGCTCCTCTTCAAGATGACACAAGATAGGGAATTCCTGTCCTCAGGGGGTTCCCTGAGGGGGATTTCCTTCTAGAGCAGTCACGTCATTTGTCACAGTCATTGATGGTCAACAACTCAAGCCTGGTGTCACACTCGCATACCCGTATTTTAAAAATTGGTTGTATTGAGTGTTGCAGGGCACTCAAACAAAAGAAAATACAACACAGTTATTAGTACGGAAGAGCCGTCGGGAAACCCTTTTCCAGGCAGTGCACTATAATCCAATGTCTTGCCATTTAGGTCACGAGAAAACACTTAACCAAATAATGGCCCATTTGTTTTGGCCGGGTATTCATGGGGACATTCGCAAGTGGTGTACGGCATGCCATAAATGTCAGTAGGTGAATCCACAGGCCACCCCAAAAGCGCCATTGCGGCATCTACCGCTGATCGAGGTCCCCTTCGAAAGAACTGGCATGGAACTCGTAGGGCCATTAGAACAAACCACAGGCAGGCATCCACGTTGTATTAGTTCTAGTGTACAATGTAACATGATATCCGGAAGCAGTGCCCCTGCACAACATCTCAGCATGTAATGTTGCAGAGCCACTCTTCAGAATATTCTCACAGGTGGTGAATACAAAAGAAATACTCGCTGATCAAGGCACTACCTTTTGAAACGAAAACTATGCAAACTATTCAAATTGTTAGGTGCTAAATCGATATACATCAGTTTACCACCCACAAATGGATGGGTTGGTGGAACAGTTTACACTGCAAAAAATGATTTTCAAGACAAGAATTTTTGTCTTGTTTTCCAGTAATAATATCTAAACATTCTTAAAATGCGATTTTATTTACTTGACAAGCAAACAGGCATAAGATTTAAAGTCTTGTTTTGAGAGAAATCTAATTAAATTAAGTGAACTTTATACTTAAAACAAGAAAAATATCTGCCAATGGGGTTAGAAAAATAAACTTGTTTCCCTTTTGAATTAAGTTTATTTTTCTAACCCCATTGGCAGATTTTTTCAAAATTCTTGTCATAATTTTTTGCAGTGTAACCCTTGTGTGGTGTTCATATATTTGTTATTCAGCCAGTGTTTGTGGGTCTGGTGGACCTGCTGCATTTTTGGGTTTTTAATTCAACACAATCAAACAATTTTATGTTAAAATACTCAACAGATGTTTACTTCATCCCAATTACAATCAATATAAACAGCATATAAGGTTACTATTTGCCCTTCACCTTTGTTAGATCACATTTATGAATTAAATTGCTACTCATTTTTTTGTTTGTTTTTTAATAAAATTTAATAAAGGAAAATCAATTATAATTAAGATATGAGTGGGAAAAATTTTTACATTTACAAATGAAGCAAGGTTTTTCAAAACTATTGATTTTTATTTATTTGAACTTCATTAGAAATTTAACCCATTCACGTCAGTTTACACAACACAAGCTGAACACGTACAGTAACCATGTCAGTCTAGACGACACATCAGCCCCATTGAACACATTGCCTTTTTATCCCAGCCTATACAACACATGAGGGGCAGAGTTTTACTGTTGCATATGTACTACTAGCACTTGATGCATGTATATTGTGTTTTTCTGTCCATCTTAGGACCACACACTTCGCAGCGCTTCTTTTTGTTGCTGCTGGCCGCAACCTAGAATAATGAAAAAAAGTAAAATTCCTGATAATGAAATCAGGAATTTTACTAACCTCTCTCTCTCTCTCTGTTGCATGCTGGGAAGTGAGAGGTGTTTGATGGTGGTGGTAAGGAGTGTGAGAGCATTGTAGATTGATCTTTAAACTTTTTTTCTATACTGATGGGAGTTTTCTACTCTCGTTTTGTTTCTCTCACTCACCCTAAGGTAAGGGATTTATTTGTAAATTGGTAAAACTTTTGACCTTTTATTTTTTAGTTTGCATCCATTTGAGATAGATGGACATGACGTCACTCTCTGATGAAAGTGTGCCGGGTTTCTAGAAATGGATGTAAGTGTTTTCCCGGTTCAAACATGTACTATGGAGGATGTTCTTATAACCATGGGAAATGCTGTTGGTCACAATAAAATCGTTTCAGCTTCAAGAATGAACAAGGCAGTTGTTGTGTTTCTGTAGGAGGAACATTTTGTGGAGAATGGAGTTGTAATATCTGACACTTTTGTACAGGTGACACCTTTGCAGGCACCTGCAACAATTTGTAATGATTTGTAATCATTACAAATGAAACGATTATAAAAGAACTTGGCCACTTCGGAAAATTTGTAAGTGCAATTAAAATGGTCCCACTTGACTGTAAGAACACTGCGCTGAAACACAATGTCTTTTCGGAGACAAGTTTTCATGTTTCTGAGCTCACAGTCTAATTTTTTGGAAGTTTCCTTCAGTATACAATATGGCGATAGCTCTTTCGTGATCTTCGCAACAATGGACAGTATGCGATGTTTTGAATGTGGAGATATAGGTCACAAGAAATGTTCTTGTCCGCTCAAAAAACAAGCAGAAGAGGGAAATGCAGAGACCGGTGACATTGAAACAATTAATCAGTTAGATCACGGAGGAACTAATGATAAATTGGAAAAAAGATCTACGCTGGCAAAGGAAACGCCTGTACCACTGAAAAAAAGTTCAAGAAGAAGGGATAGAAGATGAAAGTCCTAACAGCGGGTGCACTTATCATGCCCATGAGATATCCCTGTTTAAACGTTAATGGTGCAAGGGATGGAGGAAAAACATTTTTATTATCTGAGTTTCTTAAGCTTAAAGACACATGAAATATTTTTACAAGAAACCCATAGTGATGATGAAAATGAGACAGACTGGGGATTGTGTTGGGAGGGCAAATTCTCTCTTAGCCATGGAACGAATTTAAGTGCAGGTGTAGCTATTCTTTTTAGCTAACTTACCTCAATATAGAGATCATGTCAATGCTAGAATTGGAAAAAGGTTGTCTTATTGTAAAAGCTAGAATGAATGATCGTGTTTGTTAATATTTATGCCCCTAATAGAAGTGCAGATAGAGTTGTTTTATTTAGAAAACATACATTCAGATGATTTATTAATTTTAGGAGGTGATTGGAACTGTACAGTTGACTTCACCTTGGATAGAAATAATGTTAAACTATGGTGTATTTTGTAAAATAATTAATATTATGCGTAAACGAATGAATGTAACCATTATGATACTATTATACAGACATAAAAAGGCAGGGGTGGATTAAGACATCTGTAAAACTATGTGTCCATGTAAGGAAGAGATATCCTTTTTAAAAAGAAAACTGACAGGGACTTTCCACCAATAAATAAAAAGGAGAAGGTTGGAAAGGTAATTGTGGCAAGCGGAGAGGACGCTGGCTGAAGGCTATTGGTCAGAGATGGAGAACATTTAGGAGTCTAGAAGAGAACTAAAAGGTATATGAATGTGAACTTGAAAATGTGTATTTAGAATGGTGTGAGAAACATGAAATGTACATGATGTTCTGCTCTGTATATGTGTGTGCGTATGTTTCTCGCCTTTATCTGTATGTGTGAGTATAATGTTCCACACTTCACAATGCATGCTAATTTCTGTAAGTTGAATAGATCATACTTGTCCTCGTGGGGTGATCACGTGGACAAGTAACTGAACGTTTAAGGGCATCCGTATATGGCCTTGTTCTTGCATTACTACAGGATGCCCAATTTCTCCCCCTTGGTCATAAGCCTTGTTGTCGCTTTATTATTGGCTGTTTATTGTCTCATGAAGAATATATAAATCACATGCTTGCTATAATAAAGTTGAGTAGATTGGATACAGACCAACTGTGTGGTGTTGTTCTTTCTACTTCCTTCGCGAAGTCTACAGAGACTCAGACTCACAACTGCATCTCACTGGGCACAGACATAGAAAGACGGGACCGGGGAATTGGGGATCGTGACTACATCCAAAATATTCCTAACAGTTTGGGGGCTTTGTCCGGTGGGGTACCTCACAAACAGGTAAGGTAAAATTTTGACAACTTTATGTTGGCCTGTTTGTTGGGGTATCTCTGAGCCGTATAGTGTGTGCATTTGGTGGACTCCCTACAAAAATGGGAACATTATTGCTCTGCTAGGCTGCAGAAAGGGAGCTGATCACTCCATTTTGACCAGTGCAATTAGAAAAGGGTTTCTCTGCATCAGTGTGCCCCTGGAAAGGGGGCTCTAGCTCTGTGAGACACAGAAAGGAGGTAAAATACCTCAGATTTACTGTTGCAGTTTAACATATCCTCACTAAGGTGGGAAGAGGATGGATACCATAAAGAAAACAAAACAAACAGTTGCGTGCCCAGTCCAGCAGGCGTTAGAGCTGGGTTTTTGGAGAATTATATGTTGTCTGTTATATGTTTATTACTTGTTGGGACAATTATTTGATATTTGTTGCCATCTTTTTTATATACTTGTGAGAGTATCTGTATTTGATTGCATAGGGGAGTGCATGATGAGTCCTTAAAAAGTACATGATATATGAGCATCGTAAATAAGGGGACGAGTGTGATTGTGATAAGCCCTAAAGAGGGATACGATGAATGGAAGTACATGTTGTCTAATAAAGAACAAATTGTCTTTTCTGAATTGAATGCATGTTGGGAATGAAAGCTGTGCTGTGAAACTTTGTAAAAGAATTTCCTTGGTTAAGAAAGTCTAAAACGTTCAGAAATATCCGCTTTGTATATTGATGTTGATGCTTTGTATCCTGTAAGAACTTAGAACTGTGTTTGAAGAGTTATTGGTAATATAAACAACATTTCATAGCATAGGCATAATAGTACTGTACATGACCATAAAATTGTGATTACGATCATACAATTCCTATTGTAATTATGTTTAATACTGCATACCGCTGATAAAAAATGTTAACTGTAATAATCGTTCCACTAACTATGACAGAGGCACTAGCAAAAAACAAAAACAACAAAAAGAACAGTTAAGTATCTTCTACAATACGTGAATTGATTATAGATTCATACTGTTCAAACCCTTACCTCCAGAAATAACTGAACTAATATGAATTGTTATAAAGGATTTAAATTCCTTTGTTTGATAACAAATTTGATCAGCAACAAATAGAGGAAGGAAGAACCAGGTTAGGTAAAGACTTTAAAGGAACCAACATAGACTAGGCATGGGGAGACAAGGACACTTTTTAAAGACCTCCTCACATTCCTGCAGAGTATGGCAGCATATAGACAAGATATTAATTTTACCAGAATCTCCATTCTGCTTATTAGGTCGTGATCAGATGCCTTAGAACTTAGATGCATAAAATTGGGGCTAAAATAACATTTGACTCTAACTCTCTCCAATTGCTGTTCCCCTCAGTATATTCCCAGTCTGTGTATCCAGGATGTTGTGGTGATGTCTGCAGTTTCACATCTGCTGAATCCTCAGCAGCCAAAACAGAACTGCCAAAAGTCAACCAGGCGCTATGGGCCGCCAACAAAGACGAAGCAGGCCTCAATGAAGTCAGACCATATGTTGCAAAACTCAAGCTCTGAGAAAGATGAATGATTTAATCATTCCACTCTCACCACTGGTGCCTGATGTGTGTACAACTATAAATTCAATAGAGATCACACTCATTTTACTGTAATCGACTTGTGTTCTGCCTTTTTCAGTGTACCAGTATCTCATGCCACACAGCCACTGTTCGCATTCACATACAGGGAACCTACAGACTCTTGGTGCCGTCTGACAGACCAGTTGCGTCCGAGACTCGCCTGCTGTATTCTCCGCTGTAGTGCATGCCTCGCTGAAAGACACAAAGCTTCCACCACAGACTTGTTTGCTACAATATGCAGATGACATTCTAGTTTTCGGCCCCGATGCTGCATCCTGCATGGCTGCCTCAACTATTGTCTGCAACGTTCTGGCACAGGCTGGCTTCAAAGCATCCAAAGAGAAACTGCAATTGGTGAGACTGAAAGCTGACTATCTCAGTCACGAACTGCAAAAGAGCCTGGGTGCCGTTCCAAACTGAACTTGGTGTTCCGAACTGAACTGCTCTCTAAATGACAAGATTCTGAGAGAAGTCACACTCTCAGAGGCTGAAGAACACATCAAGTGGACAGCTGAGATGGACATGGTTTTTAAGCATCTCTGGAGCAGCCTTAACTCCACACCAGCTATGGGCTTATGAAGAATATATAAATCACATGCTTGCTATAATAAAGTTGAGTAGATTGGATACAGACCAACTGTGTGGTGTTGTTCTTTCTACTTCCTTCGCGAAGTCTACAGAGACTCAGACTCACGACTGCATCTCACTGGGCACAGACATAGAAAGACGGGACCGGGGAATTGGGGATCGTGACTACATCCAAAATATTCCTAACAAATGGACAGCTGGCCTTCTCAAGTTTGTTGGTGATTCAGTAAACTACAACTTTGTCATCTGTAACCCTGGACTCTTAGAGAGATTCTTCAAAGATTTTCCATGACAGAACCAGATTATGTTTCATCTGCTTTTTTTAAAAAGCATTCTGACTCAACATGATTTTCTGGATGTGTGGAGAGAGAGAGGAACTTGGACGTTAAACAATATACTTGGATGAAAATTTGACAAGGGAGAATTAGTGCAGCCAGATTAGATAGATTCTATATAAGTAAATGGATCAATAATAGGATTATAGCTGCAAACATTGTACCATTCGGTCTATTTGATCATCATTTTGTTACTTTTCAATTTTCTTTGTCACAGACTCAGTTGAGGAGTCCTTATTGGAAATGTAATGTACGAATGTTGCAGGATAAAGATTTCTATGAAAAATTCAAACTTTTTTGAGGAGTTTGGGTTTCTCAGAAAGAGGACTATGACAATGCAGTTTATTGGAGTAAGCAGTCTCAGGTAAATACAGGCAATGTTCAATAATCAGGCAAACAGGGATATCACAGATAGGCAGAATCGTAGTCAGACAGGCAAATGATCAGGGCAGGCAGCAAACGGCAAACAGTTCAGAGACGGGCGTTAATTCAAGTAGGGCAGGCGGAAAACAGACGTAAACGAAGATACAAGGCAGGGTCAATACACAGTGGGTCAGCAAACAGAATTAAACACTCAGTAATGTAGCCGGGGCAAAACAAGACTTTGCAATGAATGAACAGTCAGCGGTGGTTTAAATCTCCTGATTCAGCCGTTCTGTCTGACCGTTCGACTGAGGATGGTACCCAGAGGTGAGGCTGATGTTGACATTTAGCAAATGGAAGAAGGCTGACCAGACCCTGGAGGTGAATTGAGGACCCCGGTCAGAGACTATGTCCTCGGGATGTCCGTAATAGCGAAAGACGTAATGGAAGAGGTGTTCTGCGGTGTAAAAGGCTGTCGGGAGCTTGGCTAGAGGTATTAAACAGCAAGCTTTGGAGAAACGGTCAATGACTGTTAGGATGGTGGTATGACCTTGAGAGACGGGCAGATCGGTCACAAAGTCTACATCGATGTGGGACCATGGTCGCTGCGGTATGGGTTAGGGTTGGAGCAGGCCTGCCGGAGTTTGCTTCAGGGTTTTTGCCATGTTGCAGGTGAGACATTTGTTGATGAAAGTGGTAGTGTCGCTCTGCAGCGTTTCCCACCAGAATCGATTTCTGAGCAGACGAACAGTGGAAGTAATACCGGGGTGACCTGAGTTCGTGGAGGAATGCACCCAACGAATTACCCTCCCCGCATGCTGGGAGGCACAAATGTCCGGTTGGGCGGGCACCCAGGTGGGGGTGGGTTGGTTGCATGGGCCTGGCAGATTTCTGAACCGGGGCTAAAATTAATGTGGGCGAGATGATGGGTTCGGAGATGGGATTCTGAGGCGAAGGGTCGTGCTGACGGGAGAGCGAGTCGGCCTTCAGAAAAGTTAAACCTGGTGAAGAACAAACCCCATCTGGCCTGTCTGGGGTTGAGTCTTTTGGCTGAATGTAAATCAGGTTGTGGTGGTCTGTGAGAACAAGAAATGGGTGTCTAGCCCCCTCCAGCCAATGTCGCCATTCCTCCAGGGCTGCTTTCATGGCCAGTAGCTCGCGATTGCCTACATCGTAATTCTGTTCGGTGGGCGAGAGTTTGCGAGAATAGAAGGCACAAGGGAACAGTTTAGGAGGATTACCTTGGCATTGAGAGAGGATGGCGCCAATGCCGGTATTTGATGCGTCGACCTCCACCACGAAAGGAGTATTGGGGTCTGGATGATGTAGAATGGGTGCTGAGGTGAAGCGTTCCTTTAATTGGTCGACGGCACCATGGCAGTGAGGGGTGCGGCGATGGTGCTGAAGTTCCTAATAAATCTTCGGTAGAAGTTAGAGAACCCTAGAAAGCGTTGCAGTTCTTTCACAGTGGTAGGCTGTGGCCAGTTTAAGACAGCGTGCACTTTGCTCTCGTCCATAGCCACCCTTCTGGACTGTTGATGTATCCAAGGTAAGAGACCGATGTTAGGTGAAACTCGCATTTCTCCGCCTTGGCGTAAAGCTGGTGTTCCGCGAGTCATTTCAAGACTGCTCTGACCTGTGTGACGTGTTCTTCTAGTGAGTTAGAGTAGACTAGAATGACGTCGATGTAAAACTATTAGACACAGATTCAGCATGTCCCTGAAGATGTCGTTGATGAAAGACTGGAACACGAAGGGACTGTTGGACAAGCTGAACGGCATCACGAGGTACTCGTAGTGCCCACTGGTGGTGGAGAAGGCCGTTTTCCATTCGTCCCCCTCCCGGATGCGGATTAGGTCATATGCACATCGTAGATCGAGCTTGGTGTAGATCTTGGCCGATCTCAACTGTTCCAAAGCTTCGGGAACAAGAGGTAGCGGGTATCGAAACTTGACCGTGACGTCATTCAGGCCACGGTAATCGATGCAGGGACGAAGGGACCTATCCTTCTTTCCCATGAAGAAACACCCAGCTGCTGCTGGCGAGGTGGACGGACGAATGAATCCCTTGGCTAACTCCTCGATGTAAAGTTTCATGGCATGGGACTCTGGTTCTGACAGGGGAAAAATTCTGCCACTGGGTGGTAAGGTGCCAGGTATGAGCTTGATGGCACAGCCGCTTGAGCGATGCCTTGGACTTCACTTAAATCAGCATATTCAGAGGGTATCAAAGGGGAGTCACTAGACCCCTTCAGAACCTTGGTAAATCCTACGGGCGAGGAAAGACAGGTTTTAAACATTTAGTTGCGCAGTCTGTGCCCCATTGCGTTATCTGATTATCCCGCCAGGAGATTCGTGGGTTGTGGTCTTGTAGCCAGGGTAGACTGAGAGGGAATGATGAAAAAACGGGTGCTCTCAGTGTGTAATGCTCCGACCTGTAAAGTGATGTTGGTGGTGGCGTAATGTACTTGGCTGGTTCCCAGAGGACGCCCATCTAACGCCACCACTGCCAAAGGAGGATTACAGGAAATCAGGGGAATTTTATGTTGTCTGGTAAAGGCTTCATCAATAAAATTGCCCGCTGCCCCCGAATCTAACATGGCATTGGTGTTAAAATGGCTTGACAGGTACGAGAGTTTTACGGCCACTTCGAGACAGGCAGAGAATAGTGCGGACAAAATTAACAGACTCACCCCTTGCCGGTGTGTTGGAGAGGGTCGCGTTGGGCATTTGGCTCTCAGGTGACCCGCATGACCACAGTAAAGGCAGAGGTGATTGGCGACGCAGCGATTTCGCTCCTCTTGAGAGAGATGTGTTCGGCCAATTTGCATAGGTTCCGAATCCTCGTTGAGTTGATACACCGGGCTGAGGGGTACGGTACACTGTGCTGGTCATCTGGAGCGAATTAGGTTATCGATGCGGAGGGCCAATGTGATAAATTGATCGAGCGAGATGCCCTCATCACGACAGGCCAGCTCGGATTGAACCTCCATGTTCAGACCCTGATGAAAGAGGAGCTTGAGGGTATCTTATACCCAGACGGTTTGCATGGCGAGGGTACAGAAGGACAGCGCGATTTCCCTGACGGGGAGAGAGCAATTGTTCCCCGGCGCTCTTACCACTTTCAGGATGATGGAAAACCTCGGACAAACGTTGCATGAAGGCATCGAAAGTGGTTCGGTTTAAACCTTGATTAGTCCAAATAGCGGTAGCCCATTCCAGTGTTCTTCCCATTAGTAAGGAGCACACAAAGAGGATTTTACTCTCGTCAGAGGGGTAGCTCGCTGGTTGTTGGGACAGCAATATCGCGCATTGCATCACAAACCTCTTGCATTTAGCGGGCGTACCGTCAAACTTCTCTCGAAAGGCTAGTCGATGGCTGGCGACTGCACCAAGGTGAGACAGAGTGGTGGCCATCTGGCTGGCTTGAGGCGCTGCAGGCACGGGTTCAGGCACAGGCTGGTGCAGAGCTTGTATTGACCTCATAACGTCTTCCATCAGCGAAGTGATCCGGTCAAGCTGGTGTTGATGGTAAGCTCGCTTGTGCGGAGAGCTCTTCAGTCACCCGCGAAACGACCGCTGGATCGGTAAGTGGTGAAGTCTTCTGTAACGAACACTCAGGCTGATTGGGATCCATAAGCAGTTTATTGGAATAAGCAGTCTCAGGTAAATACAAGCAATGTTCAATAATCAGGCAAACAGGGATACCACAGATAGGCAGAATCGTAGTCAGGCAGGCAGCAAACGGCAAACAGTTCAGAGACAGGCGTTAATTCAAGTTGGGCAGGCGGAAAACAGACGTAAATGAAGATACAAGGCAGGGTCAATACACAATGGGTCAGCAAACATAGAATTAAACGCTCAGTAATGTAGCCGGGGCAAAACAAGACTTCGCAATGAATGAACAGTCAGAGGTGGTTTAAATGGAGTGAATGTGATATGAAACAGCTGTGGAGTAATCGTGCCAGGTATGTGGGCTTATGGGAAATTTAGTTAAACAGTCAATACTCTGGTGAATCAGATCTCCGGTGGCCGATTGAGGAGGCGTCAACACCGGCGTTCGTGACAGACAACCTAATACAGTGGTGGGAATTAGGTAAAATGCAAATTTGAATGTTTTGTCAACAGTTTACTTCTTTCTCTACCACAATGATTAAACAAATTAATAAAATAGAAAAGGAAATAGCTCATATTGCATCTAATATGGTACAGCAATCTGATACTTTATTGGCTGAGAGCCTACATGAGAAAAATAATACTCTTTCCTCTCTACAAGTACAAGCTAAGGGGGCGCTTATAAGGTCCTGGTTTTTGTCAGTTCATGATATGGATGCAACAAATGCATACTTTTTTTAATCTTGAAAAAGTTTTTAAAAAAAACAGTGTCATGCATTGTCTGTCATTTCCAAATGGGTCTAGAACTTCTGACACAAAAAATATGAGAGAAATTGCTGTGGACT